>CM029020.1:107591764-107658576 GCA_016801055.1 Panax notoginseng
ATAAATGCTATTTGAGTGATAGTTGATAGATTAACCAAGTCTGCTCATTTCTTGTCGATACGGAGACTTATTCCTTGAACGTCTTGCTAGTATGTACGTGAATGAGATTGTAAGGTTGCATGGCATGCTAGTATCCATAGTTTCGGATATCGTGACCCAAGATTCACTTCAAGATTTTGGGTTAGCTTGCAAAAAGCTATGGGCACGAATTTACGATTTAGTTCAGCTTACCATCCTCAAACGGACGGACAATCAGAGAGGACTATTCAAACTCTTGAAGATCTATTAAGACTTGTGTCCTAGATCTCAAAGGGAGTTGGGATAAGTACTTCCATTGGTGGAATTCTCCTACAACAACAGTTATCAGGCGAGCATAGGTGTGGCTCCATTCGAGGCGTTGTATGGAAGAAAAATGTCGTTCTCCAATTTGCTGGGCGAGGTGGGTGTGATGGGAAGCAACATTGTTCGGACCAGAGTTGGTACGCATTACTACAGTGAAGAAGCCCCAAACGATTCGACAACGTATACAAACGGCACAGGATCGACAAAAGAGTTTTGCGGATCTTCATTGAAAGGACGTGAAATTTGACATTGGGGATCATGTATTATTACGTGTAGCTCCATGGAAAGGAGTTACAAGATTTGGGAAGAGAGGAAAGCTCAATCAACGATTTATTGGTCCATTTTAGATTCTTGACCGAGTAGGAAATGTGGCTATAGACTCGCGTTTCCTCCAAGCATGTCTCGTGTTCATAATGTTTTTCATATTTCTGTGCTTCGTAAATATGTGAAAGACCCAAACCACGTTATTGAGTTAGAACCAGACGAGATAGCCGAAGACTTAACGTACGAGGGAGGTACCTGTCAAGATCTTGGATAGGAAGGAGTATGTCCTTCTACGCACGAAGGTCTACCACAAGTTAAAGTTTTGTGGAGAAATCATGCTATGAGGAAATGACCTGGGATGTTGGAAACGGAAATGAAAGCGAGGTATCCTCATCTTTTCCAAACTCCAGGTACGTATGTCAATTTCGAGGACAAAAATTTCATAAGGAGGGAGGTTGTAAGACCCCAAATTATTAATGAATGAAATTTAATTTCCTCTATTTATTATTTTGAGATTAGTAAGGGTTGATTTGATTAATGTGGTTAGTTATGGGTAAAATGCGCAAATATTTTAAATAAGTAAGTGGTTATAAAAATATTCATTGTTGTCGGGAAATATTCGCTTGGTCGTGGAATATTCTTACTGTCGGAGGAATATTCGTACGACGGCGCAGCCTTGTGTGGGCCCCATAATAGAAAGCGATTGGATGAAGAAAACGACAAAAAAAGTTGTTATAAATAACGGCGTAGTTGTTACCGTTAATACTGTTAGAATACCTGGTGGTTAAAACGCAGTAATACGCAGTTGTTTGCACAGTAGCACACGGTATTGCACCAATTATTGATTCTTACGTAAGAAGGCACTACTCAATAATTGTTACTGTTCAATATTTATTTTTATTGATTCAATAATTGCTGCGTTGATATTTTATATTACTGTTATTTTAATAATTGTCACTACACAGTATTTTCTATTATCGGAGCAATAATTCATATTATCTGAATAATATTATTAGATATATTATATTGGCAATGTCTAGAAAGTTCTGTCTAAGGAGGGTTTGGTCATCTAATTACGCGCCAGTAAGGAGATATCTTATTGGAAAGCCCCCTCTTTCCTGGGAACGGCCTGTTTGCCAGCCTGTGGTTCTGTAATATTATTTGTGTATAATTAATTATTGATTTATATGATGAGGAAATATTGATTTTATGTGGATATAGATGGAGAAATTTTTAATGTGGACATTGTTAAAAATTATATTTTATCTTTTTCTGATAAAATAATTCATTTAAATATATTATTTTAATAAATATATTAACGGTGATATTTTTTTACAATGATGGGATATGGGGATAAGTTTATGAGGAGGAAGAGTATTTTTGTTGGATTAAATGTTTAACACATGTTGTGTGTGTTGGTGGACACAATTCTTGACCGAAAATTTATTATAGACTGTAAAATCGTCCGTTTTATGGATTTCAGTCAATTTCTGTTTGGAATTTGGAAAAACTTTCTTCTGCAAAGTTGTAGAGAATTGAAATTCCTATAAAAAGACGCGAGATTCGAATTTTCTGATAAAAGGGCTATTTATTATGAATTATTGAAGTTCTGAAGTTCCGAAATAATTGATTTTTGGAAGTTTTAATTATTATTTTAAAGAAAAACGTTTTTTCTTACTTTTCTAGAAGGTTAGCATGTGTTTATGGCTGAATTCAAGTTTCTAGAGGTGGGCTTGAATATTTTGTAATTATAATAATATTATATTCAATTTTCTCTTTTGGTGTTCTAAGCATTTTCTTATATATAGGGTGCTTAGGTTTGAATTGAAATCACACCAGAAACTAAAGTTTTCTCTCTATTTCTCTCTCTATATTATCGAGTGTATTCTTGTGAGTATTTTGATATCTTGAGTGTTGCTATACGGTGCAAGTTCGTTCAGCGTTATTCCAGTCAGAAGTACTGCTCTTTTGAGGTAGGGGATTGTAAGGGATAATAAGGGATGTTATTTTTTAAAAAAATGATATTATATTTTTCAATATCATTATACCGAAATATTGGTAAGATTTTTCTTCTGAAATTCTTATCTTTTCATGTC
Organism: Panax notoginseng; assembly: GCA_016801055.1. Lineage (NCBI taxonomy): Eukaryota > Viridiplantae > Streptophyta > Magnoliopsida > Apiales > Araliaceae > Panax > Panax notoginseng. Next base: position 107,594,467 of record CM029020.1, read on the forward strand.
GGGGTTACTATTCATGAGTTACTATTCACGAGTTACTATTCATGAGTTACTATTCACGAGTTACTATTCATGGGTTACTATTCACGAGTTACTATTTCATGATAAAATTGGTTTCTTTTTCTAACCAAATTGTAGTTGATTTATGAATATTTCTCTTGAGATTTTAAAACTATTTGTTGATCATATTATTTTTTTATCATATATAACATTTTTATAACCCTAATGATGATATTTCTCTTTGACTTGAGTGTAAAGATGGGTAGATTATTGGTATGATCATGACTAGGGTTTCTCTTTGTCCAGTAGTGAAAAGTTGAATTGTGACTGGTATGATCATGACAATTGAATTTATAATTGAATATCTTTAGCTTAAGTGCAAAGGTGAAATGATCAACATGGTTATAATTATTGGTTATATAAATTCTGAAATGATTATATATTTCTTTGAGATAATAATATATTTGGCCTGTAGTGCAAATATGAATTATTGAGGAATATCTTTGGCCTGTAGTGCAAAGATGAGTTGTTGATGAATATCTTTGGCCCATAGTACAAAGATGAATATTTAATTCAAGATATTTACACTATGAGTTGTTGATGAATATCTTTGGCCCGTAGTGCAAAGATGACTTGTTGTTGAATATCTTTGGCATGTAGTGTAAAGATGAACTGTTGATGAATATATCTTTGGCCCGTGGTGCAAAGATGAATTTATTAGTATGATTTTGAACAGGAACTGTGATTTGGTATAACCATGATCTTTGATATTTCAGGTAAAGACAGGTGATGGAAAATTATCTTCGTCTTGGATGCGAAATTTAGAATCACAATTTGATTATGAATTATTCATATGATTGTGGAAAGGAATATTGTTGATGTTATAGGGATAAAACATTGTTGGTGGGACTTTTAACGTGGAGAAGATAATAGTTTTTATAGTCTATTTGACTCTTCTAATGGATTGCTCGTTCCGCTGCAACTATGTTTGAAAAATTTTATCATCTACCATATGTTTTAAAATCTCTGATTTAATTCTGTTTGAAGGCTATTGATAATTTAATTATCTTTAGTCATGATATTCTTTATGAGCTAGTTGTGCTCACCATTCTGTTTCACAATTCCTTTCAGGTAATAAGAGTGTAGCTGGGTCGGAGCGAGGGTAACAGGAAAATAGAACGGTGGTCTCTAGCTGTGGAGGTTTCCCGAAACAGTATAGAAAGTTCATTTTGGTAGTTATATTGGTGGTGAATCCATCTAGGGTGAAGCGAACCCAACGTTGGAAGGTTGTTTTGCACTCATCCTTACCAGATGTCTAATGGCATACTACCTCGTCGTTCATCATAAGACAGGGTTGTGCTCATCCACTTGCTGAGTATATTTACGAGCACTACCTATATAATCTTGGTGTTTGTTTGTAGTATAATTCTCAATTGAGACAGTGGAGATATGATAAGTCAAGAGAAGACTCACAATTGGGAAGAATATGATAGTAATCTTCTCGTTTTTCTTTGGGGTATATTGGGTCAACCAAGGATAATTCTGTGGCCATATGATATCTATCACAACCCAGAAGCATGGCCTCCCATGTACAAAGGTTTCCTTGAGCACTTCCCAAAGATTCTAGTTTCTAAAACAGTTTTTGACTATACCTTTATGTAAGGTGTCATTGTGAAGTGCTATCCAAGGTTGGGACATGAGTCACAGTGGTATATATTTGTATCCAACTCACCGCATATGTGTTGTTGTATTTTGCACGACAATTGTTGTAGTAAAGTTGTAGTTGTTATCTGTACCATGTTTTTTGGCGACTCAAAATGGGTTGGATGGAATGGACTATTTTGGGGGCGTCAATAACGTGGTTTTGGCGATGTGAGGGAAGGTCCAACCTTCGATTTATTGGTCCATTTGAAATCCTCGATCGAGTAGGAACTGTGACCTATAGACTCATTTTATCGCCAAGTATGACGCGTGTTCATAACGTTATTCACGTATCGAAGTTACGAAATTATGTGGATGACCCGAACCACGTCATTGAGTTAGAACCAGACGAGATAGCCGAAGACTTAACGTACGAAGAGGTACCTGTCAAGATCTTGGATAGGAAGGAGCATGTCCTACGCACGAAGGTCATACCATAAGTTAAAGTTTTGTGGAGAAATCATGCTATTTGAGGAAATGACCTGGGAGTTGGAAACGAAAATGAAAGCGAGGTATCCTCATCTTTTCGAAACACCAGGTATGTATGTCAATTTTGAGGACGAAATTTCATAAGGAGGGGAGGTTGTAAGACCCCAAATTATTAATAAATGAAATTTAATTTCCTCTATTTATTATTTTGAAATAGTAAGGGTTGATTTGATTAATGTGGTTAGTTATGGGTAAAATGCGCAAATATTTCAAATAAGCAAGTGGTCCTAAAATATTCATTGTTGTCGGGGAATATTCGTTTGGTCGTGGAATATTCTTTCTGTCGGAGAATATTCGTACGACGGCGCAGCCTTTTGTGGGCCCCATAACAGAATAACTGTCGGATGAAGAAAACGACAAATTAAAGTTTTTATAAATAACGGCGTAGTGGTTACCGTTAATACTGTTGGAATACCCAGTGGTTAAAATAAAGTAATACGCGTTGTTGCACAGTAGCACAGGGTATTGCACCAATTATTGATTCTTTCGTAAGAAGGCACTACTCAATAATTGTTACAGTAATTACTGTTCAATATTTTATTTTTGATTCAATAATTGCTGCGTTGATATTTTATATTATTGTTGTTTTAATAATTGTCACTGCACAGTATTTTCCATTATCGAAGCAATAATTCATATTATCTGAGTAATATTATTAGATAACATTATTAACAATGTCTAGAAAGTTCTGTCTAAGGAGAAGTTTGGTCACCAAATTGCGTCCCAGTAAGGAGAAATCTTTATTGGAAAGCCCCCTCTTTCCTGGGAATTGCCTGGTTGCCGGTACTGTGATTCTGTAATATTATTTGTGAATAATTAATTATTAATTTATATGATGAAGAAAATATTGATTTTATGTGGATATAGATGGAGAAATTTTTAAATGTGACAATTGTTGAAAATTAATATTTTATCTTTTTCTGATAAAATAATTCATTTAAATATATTATTTTAATAATATATTAAGGGTGATATTTTTACAATGAATGTGGGATATATGAGTATATGAGGAGGAAGAGTATTTTTGTTGGATTAAATGTTTAACACATGTTTTGTGTGTTGGTGGACACAATTCTTGACCGAAAATTTATTATTGACTGAAAAATCGCCCGTTTGTGGATTTCGGTCAATTTCTGTTTGGAATTTGGAAATCCTTTCTTCTGCAAAGTTGTAGAGAATTGAATTTTCTATAAAAATTCGCGAGATTCGAATTTTCTGATAAAGGGCTATTTATTATGAATTATTGAAGTTCCAAAGTTCCGAAATAATTGATTTTTGGAAGTTTTAATTATTTTTATTAAGAAAAACGTTTTTGACATTTGAGTGGCACATGTTAATGGTGTAAATCAGCTGATGTGGTGTGCTAAGGAAATTAAGAAAATTATATTATTAATTTATTAAATTTTCTGCTTTGGTGTTCTAAGCATTTTCCTATAAATAGGGTGCTTAGGTTAGAATTGAAAATCACACCAGAAACTGAAGTTTCTTTCTCTCTATATTAGTGAGCGTATTCAAGTCATAGCCTATATCCGGTGTTTCAACTAGAAGTACTGTTTTTTGTTGAGGTAAGGGATGTTATTTCTTCTTAAATGATATTATTTTCTTCAATATCATTATGCCGAAGTATTGATCTGAACTTTTTATCAAATTTGGAACTTTTCATGTCGGGGTTACTATTCATGAGTTACTATTCACGAGTTACTATTCATCGAAAAATAAAATTTTCTTCTTTTCGTCCAAAATATCTATTTTGGGTACTAGCTTTGATTGTATCCATGTTTTGATCATTCTTGAATTTTACTCCACTATAAGTATTTATGAGGTATTTTTGGACATGGAATAGCTGAAATACGAATCCTTAATATTTATTATTTTGTTTCACTGGATTCGTTTCCTTTAAAATATTTTCATCATCCTCAGTCCTAAATGATGATATAATTGAATATCTTTGGCCTGTAGTGCAAAGATTGATGATTTCTGATGAATATCATTGGCCCGTAGTGCAAAGATGAACAGGTGTTGAGATGAACATGATCGACTGGTGATACAAATGAATATCTTTGGCCTGTAGTGCAAAGATGAATATTTGATTAAAGATGGTTCAAGACAGTTGTTTTAGTAGTCCTCACTATTTTGTAAAATAGTGTATCAATAAGTATAATGAGTTCTTAGTTGAGTATGAATACTGTCTAGATGACAATATTTGTATTTAAACTCACAGTATATGTGTTGTCGTATTTTGCACGACAATTGTAATAATAAAGTTGTAGTTATTTTTCTGTACCATGTATTTGGCGACTCAGAATGGGTTGGATGGATTGAACCTGTTTTGGGGGCGTCACAGTTGGCTCTGATACCAAATGTAACGCCCCCAAAATAGGTCCAATCCATCCAACCCATTCTGAGTCGTCAAATACATGGTACAGAAAACAACTACAACTTTATTACAACAATTGTCGTGCAAAATACAACAACACATATGCTGTGAGTTTGGATACAAATATATACCAAATGTGACTCATGTTCCAACCGTGGACATCACCTCACAATGACACCTTACATAAAGGTATAGTCAAAAACTGTTTTAGAAATTAGAATCTTTGGGAAGTACTCAAGGAAACCCTCGTACATGGGAGGCCACGCGTCTAGGTTATGATAGATATCATATGGCCACAGAATTATCTTTGGTTGACCCAATAGACTCCAAAGAAAAATAAGAAGATTACTATCATATTCTTCCCAATGGTGAGTCTTCTCTTGACTTATCATTATCTCCACTGTCTCTAATTGAGAATTATACTTCAAACAAATACCAAGATTATATAGGTAGTGCTCGTAAATATACTCAGCAAGTGGATGAGCACATCCCTGTCTTATGATGACACGAGATTGTATGTTATTATACATCTGGTATGATAGTGGCAAAACACCCTTCCAACGTTGGGTTCGCCTCACCCTAGATGATTCACCAAATATAACTACTAAATGATGACCACCGTTCTATTCTCCTGTTACCCCCGCTCGACCCAGCTACACTCTTATTACCTGAAAGGAATTGTGAAACAGAAGGGTGAGCACAACTAGCTCAGTAAAGAATATCTTGACTAAAGATAATTAAATTATCAATAGCCTCCATCAATAATAAATCAGAGATTTAGAACATATGGTAAATGATAAAAATTTCAACCATAGTTGCAGCGGAACGAGCAATCCATTAGAAGAGTCAAATAGACCATAAAGTCTATTATCTTCTCCATGTTAAAAGTCCACCGACAATGTTTTATCCCTGTAACATCAATCAACAGTTCCTTTCCACAATCATATGAATAATTCATAATCATAATTGTGATTCTAAATTTCACATCCAAGACGAAGATAATTTTCATCACCTGTCTTTACCTGAAACATCAAATATCATGGTTATACCAAATCACAGTTCCTGTTCATAATCATACTAATAAATTCATCTTTGCACCACGGGCCAAAGATATTCATCAACAATTCATCTTTACACTACATGCCAAAGATATTCAACAACAAGTCATCTTTGCACTACGGGCCAAAGATATTCAACAACAACTCATCTTTGCACTACAGGCCAAAGATATTCCTCAATAGTTCATATTTGCACTACAGGCCAAATATATTATTATCTCAAAGAAATATATAATCATTTCAGAATTTATATAACCAATAATTATAATCATGTTGATCATTTCACCTTTGCACTTAAGCTAAAGATATTCAATTATAAATTCAATGGTCATGATCATACCAGTCACAATTCAACTTTTCACTACTGGACAAAGAGAACCTTAGTCATGATCATACCAATAATCTACCCATCTTTACACTCCAGTGAAAGAGAATTTCAACATCAGGGTTATAAAAATGTTATATATGATAATAAAATCAATATAATCAATACATAGTTTTAATCTCCAGAGTAATATTCATAAATCAACTATAATTTGGTTAGAAAAAGAAACCAATTTTGTAGTGAATAGTACCCGTGAATAGTAACTCGTGAATAGTAACTCATGAATAGTAACCCATCATGAATAGTAACTCATGAATAGTAACTCGTGAATAGTAACTTATGAATAGTAACTCGTGAATAGTAACTCGTGAATAGTAACTCATGAATAGTAACTCATGAATAGTAACTCGTGAATAGTAACTCATGAATAGTAACCCCGACATGAAAAGATAAGAATTTCACAAGAAAAATCTTACCAATATTTCATTTGTATCACCAGTCGATCATGTTCATCTCAACACATGTTCATCTTTGCACTACGGGCCAAAGATATTCACCAGAAATCATTAATCTTTGCACTACAGGCCAAATATATTCAATTATATCATCATTTAGGACTGAGGATGATGAAAAATATTTTAAAGGAAACGAATCCAGTGAAACAAAATAATAAATATTAAGGATTCGTATTTCAGCTATTCCATGTCCAAAAATACCTCATAAATAATCATAGTGGAGTAAAATTTAAGAATGATCAAAACATGGATACAATCAAAGCTAGTATCCAGAATAGATATTTTGGACGAAAAGAAGAAAATTTCATTTTTCGGTGAATAGTAACTCGTTAATAGTAACTCGTTAATAGTAACTCATGAATAGTAACCCAGACATGAGAAGTTCTAAATTTGATAAAAAGTTCAGATCAATACTTCGGCATAATGATATTGAAGAAAATAATATAATTTAAGAAGAAATAACATCCATTACCTTAGCAAAAACAGTACTTCTAGTTGAAACACCGGATATAGGCTATGACTTGAACTTGCACCGTATAGCAATACTCAAAGTATCAATACTCACAAGAATACGCTCGATATAGAGAGAGAAATAGAGAGAAACTTGTGTTTCTGGTGTGATTTTCAATTCTAACCTAAGCACCCTATTTATAGGAAAATGCTTAGAACACCAAAGCAAAAAATTTAATAAAATATTAATATAATTATACAAATTTTTTTTAGCCCACCTTTTGGTCAAAAACACCAGCCACATATGTTAATGATGTCCAAAAAAAATACAAAAAACGTTTTTTCTCAAAATAATTAACTAAAACTCCCAAAAATCAATTATTTCGGAACTTCGGAACTTCAATAATTCATAATAAATAGCCCTTTTATCAGAAAATTCGAATCTCGCGAGTTTTTATAGGAAATTCAATTCTCTACAACTTTACAGAAGAAAGTTTTTCCAAATTCCAAACAGAAATTGACCGAAATTCACAAACGGACAATTTTATCGTCAATAATAAATTTTCGGTCAAGAATTATGTCCACCAATATACAAAACATGTGTTAATCATTTAATGCCAAAAAAATACTCTTTCTCCTCATATACTCATATATCCCACATTTATTATAAAAATACCACCATCAATATATTATTAAAATAATATATTTAAATGAATTATTTTATCAGAAAAAGATAAAATATTAATTTTCAACAATTGTCACATTAAAAATTTTCTCCATCTATATCCACATAAAATTACTATTTTCCTCATCATATAAATTAATAATTAATTATACATAAATAATATTACAGAATCACAGTACTAGCAACCAGGCCGTTCCCAGGAAAGAGGGGGCTTTCCAATAAGGATCTCTCCTTACTGGCGCGCAATTAGATGACCAAACCTCTCCTTAGACAGAACTTTCTAGACATTGCCAATAATGTTATCTAATAATATTATTCAGATAATATGAATTATTGTTCCGATAATAGAAAATACTGTGTAGTGATAATTATTAAAATAACAGTAATATAAAATATCAACGCATTAATTATTGAATCAATAAAATATAATATTGAACAGTAATTACTGTAACAATTATTGAGTAGTGCCTTCTTGCGTAAGAATCAATAATTGGTGCAATACCGTGTGTTACTGTGCAACAGCGCGCATTACTGTACGCCCCCAAAATAGGTCTATTCCACCCCAACCCATTCTGAGTCGCCAAATACATGGTACAGAAACAACTACAACTTTATTAATACAATTGTCGTGCAAAATACGACAACACATATACTGTGAGTTTAAATACAAATATTGTCATCCAGACAGTATTCATACTCAATTAAGTCCTCATTAAACTTATTGATACACTATTTTACAAAATAGTGAGGACTACTAAAACAACTGTCTTGAACCATCATTCCACACCCCGACTAGTACTCGCTACATTCTTGCCTCCTGAGAAGAAAAATGGAACAACAAGGAAAATGGTGAGCTCAACTAGCCCAGTAAAGAATATTATGACTAAGATAATATACAACAAATTATCCTTAGTCTTCAACAGGAAAAAATCTAATAGAATACAATAGACAACAAGTTTTAAATCAATAATTACAGCGGAAACAGCAAACCATTAGAAGAGTCAAGTAGAGAATGAGTTCTACTATCTTCTAAGATTTAAAAGTCCATCATCAATATTTTATCCCTGTAACAACAATCAATAACCATCTTTAATCAAATATTCATCTTTGCACTACAGGCCAAAGATATTCATTTGTATCACCAGTCGATCATGTTCATCTCAACACCTGTTCATCTTTGCACTACGGGCCAAAGATATTCATCAGAAATCATCAATCTTTGCACTACAGGCCAAAGATATTCAATTATATCATCATTTAGGACTGAGGATGATGAAAAATATTTTAAAGGAAACGAATCCAATGAAACAAAATAATAAATATTAAGGATTCGTATTTCAGCTATTACATGTCCAAAAATACCTCATAAATAATCATAGTGGAGTAAAATTCAAGAATGATCAAAACATAGATACAATCAAAGCTAGTATCCAGAATAGATATTTTGGACGAAAAGAAGAAAATTTCATTTTTTGGTGAATAGTAACTCGTGAATAGTAACTCATGAATAGTAACCCCGACATGAAAAGTTCCAAATTTGATAAAAAGTTCAGATCAATACTTCGGCATAATGATATTGAAGAAATAATATCATTTAAGAAGAAATAACATCCCTTACCTCGGAAAGACGGTACTTCTGACTGGAATACTAGATATAGTGCTGAAGGAAACTTGCACCGTATAGAAACACTCAAAGTATCAATACTCACAAGAATACGCTCAATATAGAGAGAGAAACTTCAGTTTCTGGTGTGATTTTTAATTCTAACCGAAGCACCTATTTATAGGAAATTGCTTAGAACACCAAAGTAGAAAATTGAATATAATAATAATATATTTATATAATTGTCAAGCCCACCTCTTGAATCTGAATTTCAGCAATTCACACATGCTAACCTTCTAGAAAAAGTAAGAAAAAACGTTTTTCTTAATAAAAATAATTAAAACTTCCAAAAATCAATAATTTCGTAACTTCGGAACTTCAATAATTCATAATAAATAGCCCTTTCATCAGAAAATTCGAATCTCGCGAGTTTTAATAGAAAATTCAATTCTATACAACTTTGCAGAAGAAAGTTTTTCCAAATTCCAAACAAAAATTGACCGAAATTCACAAACGGGCGATTTTACAATCAATAATAAATTTTCAGTCAAGAATAGTGTCCACCAACACACAAAACATGTGTTAATCTTTTAATGCCACAAAAATACTCTTCCTCCTCATATACTCATATATCTCACATTCATTGTAAAAATATCACCATCAACATATTATTAAAATAATATATTTAAATGAATTATTTTATCAGAAAAAGATAAAATATTAATTTTCAACAATTGTCACATTAAAAATTTTCTCCATCTATATCCACATAAAATCACTATTTTCCTCATCATATAAATCAATAATTAATTATACACAGATAATACTACAGAACAACAGTACTGGCATCCAGGCCGTTCCCAGGAAAGAGGGGGCTTTCCAATAAGGATCTCTCCTTACTGGCGCGCAATTAGATGACCAAACCTCTCCTTGGACAGAACTTTCTAGACATTACCAATAATGTTATCTAATAATATTATTCAGATAATATGAATTATTGTTCCGATAATAAAAAATACTGTGTAGTGACAATTATTAAAATAACAGTAATATAAAATATCAACGCAGCAATTATTGAATCAATAAAATACAATATTGAACAGTAACAATTATTGAGTAGTGCCTTCTTACGTAAGAATCAATAATTGGTGCAATACCGTGTGCTACTGTGCAACAACGCGTATTACTGTGTTTTAACCACCGGGTATTCCAACAGTATTAATGGTAACAACTACGCCGTTATTTATAAACAACTTGTTTTTGTCGTTTTCTTCATCCAATCGCTTTCTATTATGGGGTCCACACAAGGCTGCGCCGTCGTACGAATATTCTCCGACAGTAAGAATATTCCACGACCAAGCGAATATTCCCCGACAACAATGAATATTTTATAATCACTTACTTATTTAAAATATTTACGTATTTTACCCATAACTAACCACATTAATCAAATCAACCCTTACTATTTTAAAATAATAAATAGAGGAATTTAAATTTCATTTATTAATAATTTGGGGTCTTACAACCTCCCCTCCTTATGAAATTTCGTCCTCGAAATTGACATACGTACCTGGAGTTTCGAAAAGATGAGGATACCTCGCTTTTATTTCCGTTTTCAACTCCCAGGTCATTTCTTCAATAGCATGGTTCCTCCACAAAACTTTAACTTGTGGTATGACCTTCGTGCGTAGGACATGCTCCTTCCTATCCAAGATCTTGACAGGTACCTCCTCGTACGTTAAGTCTTCGGCTATCTCGTTTGGTTTAAACTCAATAACGTGGTTCGGGTCGTTCACATATTTACGTAACATCGATACGTGAATAACGTTATGAACACGTGACATACTTAGCGTTAAGGCGAGTCTATAGGCCACAGTTCCTACTCGATCGAGGATTTCAAATAAATCGAAGGCTTGAGCTTTCTTCTCTTCATCGACTCTTACTTCTAGAATAACACATTCTTGCACCTTCTTCTTTATATTCATCAGATCTAGGTCTGTAGCTTGAGCGGCTTTAACGTTATCAATTAAAGTCGATTTTACTCGTATATCATCACGTGGGTCCCTAGAGTCATCAACTCTATCTCTATCATTTATAAATTATACAAAATAGGTCTTTGTGTTCAACAATATCGCACTCGTACTCGCATACGATCAATGCGTCAGCTACCACGTTTACTTTTCTAGGATAGTATTGGATGGTGTGATCGAAATCTTTCAACAGCTCGAGCCAACGTCGGTATCGCATGTTGAATTCTTGGAAGCTCTTCTCGCATTCCTCGGTCCATTCGAAGTTTGTATCTTTTTGAGTCAGCTGAGTTAATGGAGTAGCAATTCGAGAAAATTCTTTTACGAATCTCCGATAATAACTAGAAAGCAACGTATTTCGATTACTGACTTAGGTTGCTCTCAACTGTGACTCATATCCCAAACTTGGATAGCACGTCACAATGACACCTATCAGTTTACTACCACACGAATATGGTATCCCCTACGGAGAGTCTGGCTTCAGTGCATTTCACAAAGGAAGTCACCAGATAGAGGCTCGGGTACAAACTTCTACAGTTGGGTTTTTAACTCCTGAAGTTAAATAGGAGCCATTCGATATGAGATTTTAGAAGTGAGTTTTGTACCAGATTCAAAAATGATACAAAATTCAATATCACACGTAGGCCAAGAGATTCTTCAGGAAATACGTCAGGGATTTACTAACAATAGAAATATCATTCAAATCTGACGTATTTTGTTCAAGTCCATAACATAGCTAAAAAAGCTTGAAATAGTAAGGGTTGATTTGATTAATGTGGTTAGTTATGGGTAAAATGCGCAAATATTTTAAATAAGTAAGTGGTTATAAAATATTCATTGTTGTCGGGGAATATTCGCTTGGTCGTGGAATATTCTTACTGTCGAAGAATATTCGTACGACGGCACAGCCTTGTGTGGGCCCCATAATAGAAAGCGATTGAATGAAGAAAACGACAAAAACAAGTTGTTTATAAATAACGGCGTAGTTGTTACCGTTAATACTGTTGGAATACCCGGTGGTTAAAACGCAGTAATACGCGTTGTTGCACAGTAGCACACGGTATTGCACCAATTATTGATTCTTACGTAAGACGGCACTACTCTTTAATTGTTACAGTAATTACTATTCAATATTATATTTTATTGATTCAATAATTGCTGCGTTGATATTTTATATTACTGTTATTTTAATAATTGTCACTACACAGTATTTTTTATTATCGGAACAATAATTCATATTATCTGAATAATATTATTAGATAACATTATTGGCAATGTCTAGAAAGTTCTGTCTAAGGAGAGGTTTGGTCATCTAATTGCGCGCCAGTAAGGAGAGATCCTTATTGGAAAGCCCCTTCTTTCCTGGGAACGGCCTGGATGCCAGTACTGTTGTTCTGTAATATTATTTGTGTATAATTAATTATTAATTTATATGATGAGAAAAATAGTGATTTTATGTGGATATAGATGGAGAAAATTTTTAATGTGACAATTGTTAAAAATTAATATTTTATCTTTTTCTGATAAAATAATTCATTTAAATATTATTTTTAATAATATATTGATGGTGGTATTTTTACAATGAATGTGGAATATATGAGTATATGAGGAGGAAGAGTATTTTTGTGGCATTAAATGATTAACACATGTTTTGTGTGTTGGTGGACACAATTCTTGACCGAAAATTTATTATTGACTGTAAAATCGCCCGTTTGTGGATTTCGGTCAATTTATGTTTGGAATTTGGAAAAACTTTCTTCTGCAAAGTTGTATAGAATTGAATTTTCTATTAAAATTCGCGAGATTCGAATTTTCTTATGAAAGGACTATTTATTATGAATTATTGAAGTTTCGAAGTTCCGAAATTATTGATTTTTGGAAGTTTTAATTATTTTTATTAAGAAAAACGTTTTTTCTTACTTTTTCTAGAAGGTTAGCATGTGTGAATTGCTGAAATTCAGATTCAAGAGGTGGGCTTGACAATTATATAAATATATTATTATTATATTCAATTTTCTACTTTGGTGTTCTAAGCAATTTCCTATAAATAGGTGCTTCGGTTAGAATTAAAAATCACACCAGAAACTGAAGTTTCTCTCTCTATATCGAGCGTATTCTTGTGAGTATTGATACTTTGAGTGTTGCTATACGGTGCAAGTTTCGTTCAGCACTATATCTAGTATTCCAGTCAGAAGTACTGTTTTTCCGAGGTAAGGGATGTTATTTCTTCTTAAATGATATTATTTCTTCAATATCATTATGCCGAAGTATTGATCTGAACATTTTATCAAATTTGGAACTTTTCATGTCGGGGTTACTATTCATGAGTTACTATTCACGAGTTACTATTGACGAGTTACTATTCACCGAAAAATGAAATTTTCTTCTTTTCGTCCAAAATATCTATTCTGGATACTAGCTTTGATTGTATCCATATTTTGATCATTCTTGAATTTTACTCCACTATGATTATTTATGAGGTATTTTTGGACATGTAATAGCTGAAATACGAATCCTTAATATTTATTATTTTGTTTCACTGGATTCGTTTCCTTTAAAATATTTTTCATCATCCTCAGTCCTAAATGATGATATAACTGAATATCTTTGGCCTGTAGTGCAAAGATTGATGATTTCTGATGAATATCTTTGGCCCGTAGTGCAAAGATGAACAGGTGTTGAGATGAACATGATCGACTGGTGATACAAATGAATATCTTTGGCCTGTAGTGCTAAGATGAATATTTGATTAAAGATGGTTATTGATTGTTGTTACAGGGATAAAATATTGATGATGGACTTTTAAATCTTAGAAGATAGTAGAACTCATTCTCTACTTGACTCTTCTAATGGTTTGCTGTTTCCGCTGCAGTTATTGATTTAAAACTTGTTGTCTATTGTATTCTATTAGATTTTTTCCTGTTGAAGACTACGGATAATTTGTTGTATATTATCTTAGTCATAATATTCTTTACTGGACTAGTTGAGCTCACCCTTTTCTTTGTTGTTCCATTTTCTTCTCAGGAGGCGAGAATGTAGCGAGTAAAGTTAACAGTGGAGTAACAAAATAGGTACAGATGAAGTCGCCAAAATAGGTCCATTCCATCCAACCCATTTTGAGTCGCCAAATACATGGTACAGATAACAACTACAACTTTATTACAACAATTGTCGTGCAAAATACAACAACACATATGCTATGAGTTTGGGTACAAATATATACCAACTGTGACTCATGTCCCAACCTTGGATAGCACGTCACAATGACACATTACATAAAGGTATAGTCAAAAACTGTTTTAGAAATTAGAATCTTTGGGAAGTGCTCAAGAAAACCCTCGTACATGGGAGGCCATCCTTCTAGGTTATGATAGATATCATATGGCCACAGAATTATCCTTGGTTGACCCAATAGACCCCAAAGAAAAACAAGAAGGTTACTATCATATTCTTCCCAATGGCGAGTCTTCTTTTGACTTATCATTATCTCCACTGTCTCTAATTGAGAAGTATACTTCAAACAAACACCAAGATTATATAGGTAGTGCTCGTAAATATACTCAGCAAGTGGATGAGCACATCCCTGTCTTATGATGACACGAGATTGTATATCATTAGACATCTTGTATGATAGTGGCAAAACACCATTTCAACGTTGGGTTCGCCTCACCCTAGATGATTCACCAAATATAACTACTAAATGATGACCACCGTTCTATTCTCCTGTTACCCCTTACCGTTTTAAAGAAGAATTGAAATAAAGAAGTAGTTAAGTGGCAGAATACTCTTCTTCTTTCTCTCTATAGTTTCTCTCTCTAGAGTTCAGTGAATTCGTAAGAAAATAATAAAGGAATGAGCTTCTATTTATAGGAAAATGGAATGCATAGTAACTAATCCATGAACGGTCCAGATTGATTTACTTTAATCTGACGGTCCATATTTAAAGAAAAATCTTTTAAATAAAATATAATATATTCTATTTATAGAATAACTTTAATAAAGTATTCTGTTTTATATAAAAAGATTTTACTATGCAAAACACTATGCACAATAGAATATAATATATTCTATAGAATAACTTTAATAAAGTATTCTGTTTTATATAAAAAGATGTTTCTGTTTTATTACGTTAATAATACGAATAAAACAAAACTTCATTATCGCTAAATAATTCATATTATTAATTGACAATAATTAAATCAAACTGAGTGACTTCTCACATAAGCATCAATATCGTGTGCTACTATGCAACCACACGTATTACTGTACTTTTACTACCAAGTAGTTCAACAGTATCAACGGTAAAACTTCCGCCGTTATTTTTAATAAAATATTTTTGTCGTTTTCTCAATCTGACAATAATTCCGTTGTGGGGTCCACTAATGATTGTACCGTCGTACGAATATTCTCCGTAAATAGTAACTCGTGAATAGTACTTCGACACAAAAAGTGTCCCAAATACTCGAGTGAACAATACTAGAGTGAATAGTAATTTGGGTAAATAGTAACCCGTGAATAGTAACTCCTGAATAGTAACTCATGAATAGTAACTCCGACACAAAAAGTGTCCTAAATACTCGAGTGAACAATACTAGAGTGAATAGTAACCTGTGAATAGTAATTCGTGAATAATAACTCATGAATAGTACTCCGACACAAAAAGTGTCCTAAATACTCGAGTGAACGATACTAGAGTGAATAGTAATTTGGGTGAATAGTAACCCGTGAATAGTAACTCGTGAATAGTGACCATGTAATTTATGACAACTTGTTTACTTTAAAAAAAATTCACATATCACCCTTAACTTTAACCTTTTATCAATTTAACTATTTACCAAAATAGAAAAATTGAATACTTTTATTTCATAAAATTCGGGGTCTCACAATAATTGTAAGACCCCGAATTTTATGAAATAAAAGTATTCAATTTTTCTTATAATTACTATTCAGTAAATGGTTAAAATGATAAATGTTAAAGTTAAGGGTGATATATGAATTTTTTTTGAAATACACAAGTGGTTATAAAATATTCATTGTTGTCCGGGAATATTCGTTTGATCGTGGAATATTCTTACTGTCGGAGAATATTCATACGACGGCGCAGTCTTTTGTGGGCCCCATAACGAAAAGCGATTGGATGAAGAAAACGACAAGAGTAAGTTGTTTATAAATAACGGCGTAGTTGTTACCGTTAACACTGTTGGAATACCCGGTGGTTAAAATACAGTAATACGCGTTGCTGCACAGTAGCACACGGTATTGTACTAATTATTAATTTTTACGTAAGAAGGCATTATTCAATAATTGTTACAGTAATTACTGTTCAGTATTTTATTTTATTGATTCAATAATTGCTGCGTTGATATTTTATATTACTGTTGTTTTAATAATTGTCACTACACAGTATTTTCTATTATCGGAGCAATAATTCATATTATCTGAATAATATTATTAGATAACATTATTGGTAATGTCTAGAAAGTTCTGTCTAAGGAGAGGTTTGGTCATCTAATTACGCGCCAGTAAGGAAGAGATCCTTATTGGAAAGCCCCCTCTTTCCTGGGAACGGCCTGGTTGCCAGTACTGTGATTCTGTAATATTATTTGTGAATAATTAATTATTGATTTATATATTGAGGAAAATATTAATTTTATGTGGATATGGATGGAGAAAAATTTTAATGTGACAATTATTGAAAATTAATATTTTATCTTTTCTGATAAAATAATTCATTTAGATATATTATTTTAATAATATATTAATGGTGATATTTTTACAATGAATGTGGGATATATGAATAAATGAGGAGGAAGAGTATTTTGTTGGATTAAATATTTAACACATGTTTTGTGTGTTGGTGGACACAATTCTTTACCGAAAATTTATTATTGACTGTAAAATCGCCCGTTTGTAGATTTCGGTCAATTTCTGTTTGAAATTTGGAAAAACTTTCTTCTGCAAAGTTGTAGAGAATTGAATTTCCTATAAAAACTTGCGAGATTCGAATTTTCTGATAAAAGGGCTATTTATTATGAATTATTGAAGTTCTGAAGTTCCGAAATAATTGATTTTTGAAAGTTTTAATTATTATTTTGAGAAAAACGTTTTTTTGTGAGATGGTAGGGCCCACTGGTTGTTAAAATGTGCCGAATTCAGATCTTGAAAGGTGGGCTTGAAAATTTATATATATATATTAATATTATATTAAATTTTCTGCTTTGGTGTTCTAAGCAATTTTCTATAAATAGGGTGCTTAGGTTAGAATTGAAAATCACACTAGAAACTGAAGTTTTCTCTCTATTTCTCTCTCTATATTATCGAGTGTATTCTTGTGAGTATTTTGATATCTTGAGTGTTGCTATACGGTGCAAGTTCGTTCAGCGTTATTCCAGTCAGGAGTACTGCTCTTTTGAAGTAAGGGATAGTAAGGGATTGTAAGGGATAGTAAGGGATGTTATTTTTTAACAATGATATTATTTCTTTCAATATCATTATACCGGAATATTGGTAAGATTTTTCTTGTAAAATTCTTATCTTTTCATGTCGGGGTTACTATTCATGAGTTACTATTCACGAGTTACTATTCACGAATTACTATTCATGAGTTACTATTCACGAGTTACTATTTACGAGTTACTATTTATGAGTTACTATTCACGAGTTATTATTCATGAGTTAGTATTCATGAGTTACTATTCATGAGTTACTATTCACGAGTTACTATTCATGAGTTACTATTCACGAGTTACTATTCACGGGTTACTATTCACGAGTTACTATTCATGACAAAATTGATTTCTTTTTCTAACCAATTTATAGTTGATTTATGAATATTACTCTTGAGATTAAAACTATATGTTGATCATATTATTTTTTTATCATATATAACATTTTTATAATCCTAATGATGATATTTCTCTTTGACTTGAGTGTAAAGACGGGTAGATTTTTGGTACGATCATGACGATGGGTTCTCTTTGGCCAGTAGTGCAAAGTTGAATTTTTAACTGGTATGATCATGACCATTGAATTTATAATTGAATATCTTTAGCTTAAGTACAAAGGTGAAATGATTAACATGGTTATAATTATTGGTTATATAAATTCTGAAATGATTATATATTTCTTTGAGATAATAATATATTTGGCCTGTAGTGCAAATATGAACTATTGTGGAATATCTTTGGCCTGTAGTGCAAAGATAAGTTGTTGATGAATATCTTTGGCCCGTAGTGCAAAGATGACTTGTTGTTGAATATCTTTGGCATGTAGTGTAAAGATGAACTGTTGATGAATATCTTTGGCCCGTGGTGCAAAGATGAATTTATTAGTATGATTATGAATAGGAACTGTGATTTGGTATAACCATGATATTTGATGTTTCAGGTAAAGACAGGTGATGAAAATTATCTTCGTCTTGGATGCGAAATTTAGAATCACAAATATGATTATGAATTATTCATATGATTGTGGAAAGGAACTGTTGATTGATGTTACAGAGATAAAACATTGTTGGTGGACTTTTAACATGGAGAAGATAATAGACTTTATGGTCTATTTGACTCTTCTAATGGATTGCTCGTTCCGCTGTAACTATGGTTGAAAAATTTTATCATCTACAATAAGTTCTAAATCTCTGATTTAATTCTGTTGAAGGCTATTGATAATTTAATTATCTTTAGTCATGATATTCTTTACTGAGCTAGTTGTGCTCACCCTTCTGTTTCACAATTCCTTTCAGGTAATAAGAGTGTAGCTGGGTCGAGCGGGGATAACAGGAGAATAGAACGGTGGTCATCATTTAGTAGTTATATTTGGTGAATCAAATAGGGTGAGACGAACCCAACGTTGGAATGGTGTTTTGCCACTATCATACAAGATGTGTAATGATATACAATCTCGTGTCATCATAAGACAGGGATGTGCTCATCCACTTGCTGAGTATATTTACGAACACTACCTATATATATTCTTGGTGTTTGTTTGAAGTATAATTCTCAATTAGAGACAGTGGAGATAATGATAAGTCAAGAGAAGACTCACCATTGGGAAGAATATGATAGTAACCTTCTCATTTTTCTTTGGGGTCTGTTAGGTCAACCTAGGATAATTCTGTGGCCATATGATATCTATCATAACCTAGAAGCATGGCCTCCCATGTACGAAGGTTTTCTTGAGCACTTCCCAAAGGTTTTAATTTTTAAAACAGTTTTTGACTATACCTTTGTGTAAGGTGTCATAGTGAGGTGCTGTCCACGGTTGGGACATGAGCCACATTTAGTATATATTTGTATCCAAACTCACAGCATATGTGTTGTCGTATTTTGCACGACAATTGTAATAATAAAGTTGTAGTTGTTTCTGTACCATATATTTGGCGACTCAGAATGGGTTGGATGGAATGGACCTGTTTTGGGGGCGTCACAGTTGGTATCAGAGCCATTGAAGTCATTCAAATTCAAGCAACCAAACCATTGAAGTCAAACTCTTTCATATCAAGCCGTAAAGTCATTCGTTTATTGAAAAACGGATGTCAAGCTTTCTTAGCTATGTTATGGACTTGAACAAAATACGTCAGATTTGAATGATATTTCTATTGTTAGTAAATCCCTGACGTATTTCCTGAAGAATCTCTTGACCTACGTGTGATATTGAATTTTGTATCATTTTTGAATCTGGTACAAAACTCACTTCTAAAATCTCATATCGAATGGCTCCTATTTAACTTCAGGAGTTAAAAACCCAACTGTAGAAGTTTGTACCCGAGCCTCTATCTGGCAAGAATTTATAATTAACTAACCCGTGCTAACTTCGTTCGGGTTCCTCGCATTCTGACCAGTCACGAAAAACGCTCTTCCAGGAACCGTTGACTTTGACTTTTCTGGGACAACTTTTTGAGTCACCACCCCCGTTGGACTTGGTTTCCCTACAGTGCAATCTCGAGCGATATGTCCTTCCTTTCCATAGTTATAACATACCTTAAACTGTTGTAGGCAGTTTGGGCAGATATGTCCTTCTTTTCCGCACTTATAGCATATGACCGGTGGTCGCTCTCCTCCCTTGGAACCAGTTGCTGCTGGTGCTGACGTCTTCGTATTATCATTGTTGAATCTCCTCTTTTTAAAATCTCCTCCCGACTCGCTTCTTCTATATTCATGGCCACGATTACCACCAAAGTGGTTGTCGTTCTTTTTCGTATTCTTCTTTCTCCACTGTTATCGTTGTTCTGATGACTGCTGTCACCGGTATAATCCTGGTTGTGGTCCCTCGATTGATCATACTCGCTATCTCGCTCTAATAATTGAGCCCTGTTGACAACATCTGAATAGAGAGAAAATTTATGACAAATGAGATATTGACGTATGCCGGGTTTCAAACCTCTCAGAAACATCCGCGTCATACGTTCCTCATTCTCCACCAAATGAGGTGCAAACCCATTCTGAGTCGCCAAATATATGGTACAGAAACAACTACAACTTTATTATTACAATTGTCGTGCAAAATACGACAACACATATACTGTGAGTTTAAATACAAATATTGTCATCTAGACAGTATTCATACTCAACTAAGAACTCATTATACTTATTGATACACTATTTTACAAAATAGTGAGGACTACTAAAACAACTGTCTTGAACCATCATTCCATACCCCGACTAGTACTCGCTACATTCTCGCCTCCTGAGAAGAAAATGGAACAACAAGGAAAAGGGTGAGCTCAACTAGCCCAGTAAAGAATATTATGACTAAGATAATATACAACAAATTATCGTTAGTCTTCAACAGGGAAAAAATTTAATAGAATACAATAGACAACAAGTTTTAAATTAATATTCGCAGCGGAAAATAATAATTCATAGAGAAGTTACGTAGAGAATGAAATCTACGATTATCTATGAATTTAAAAGCCCATCATCAATATTTTATCCCTGTAACATCAATCAATAAATATCTTGAATTAAATAGTCATCTTTGCACTACAGGCCAAAGATATCCATTAGTTGGTCATGTTCACCTCAACACCTGTTCATCTTTGCACTACGGGCCAAAGATATTCATCAAAAATTATTCATCTTTACACTACAGGCCAAAGATATTCAGTTATATCATCATTTAAGACTGAGGATGATGAAAAATATTTTAAAGAAAACGAATCCAGTGAAGCAAAATAACAAATATTAAGGATTCGTATTTCGATTTATCCATGTCCAAAAATACCTTATCATAGTGAAGTAAAATTTAAGAATGATCAAAACATAGATACAATCAAAGCTAGTATCCAAAATAGATATTTAGACGAAAAGAAGGAAATTTCATTTTTCGGTGAATAGTAACTCGTGAATAGTAACCCCGACATGAAAAGTTTCAAATTTGATAAAAAGTTCAGATCAATACTTCGGCATAATGATATTGAAGAAAATAATATCATTTAAGAAGAAATAACATCCCTTACCTCAGAAAGACGGTACTTCTGACTGAAATACTAGATATAGTGCTGAAGGAAACTTGCACCGTATAGCAACACTCAAAGTATCAAATACTCACAAGAATACGCTCGATATAGAGAGAGAAATAGAGAGAAACTTGTGTTTCTGGTGTGATTTTCAATTCTAACCTAAGCACCCTATTTATAGGAAAATGCTTAGAACACCAAAGCAGAAAATTTAATAAATTAATAATATAATTTTCTTAATTTCCTTAGCACACCACATCAGCTGATTTACACCATTAACATGTGCCACTCAAATGTCAAAAACGTTTTTCTTAATAAAAATAATTAAAACTTCCAAAAATCAATTATTTCAGAACTTCGGAACTTCAATAATTCATAATAAATAGCCCTTTTATCAGAAAATTCGAATCTCGCAAGTTTTTATAGGAAATTCAATTCTCTACAACTTTGCAGAAGAAAGTTTTTCCAAATTCTAAACAAACATTGACCGAAATCCACAAACGGGCGATTTTACAGTCAATAATAAATTTTCGGTCAAGAATTGTGTCCACCAACACACAAAACATGTGTTAATCATTTAATGCCACAAAAATACTCTTCCTCCTCATATACTCATATATCCCACATTCATTGTAAAAATATCACCATCAATATATTATTAAAATAATATATTTAAATGAATTATTTTATCAGAAAAAGATAAAATATTAATTTTCAACAATTGTCACATTAAAAATTTTCTCCATCTATATCCACATAAAATCACTATTTTTCTCATCATATAAATCAATAATTAATTATACATAAATAATATTACAGAGCCACAGTACTGGCAACCAGGCCGTTCCCAGGAAAGAGGGGGTTTTCCAATAAGGATCTCTCCTTACTGGCGCGCAATTAGATGACCAAACCTCTCCTTAGACAGAACTTTCTAGACATTGCCAATAATGTTATCTAATAATATTATTCAGATAATATGAATTATTGTTCCGATAATAGAAAATACTGTGTAGTGACAATTATTAAAATAACAGTAATATAAAATATCAACGCAGCAATTATTGAATCAATAAAATATAATATTGAACTGTAATTACTGTAACAATTATTGAGTAGTGCCTTCTTACGTAAGAATCAATAATTGGTGCAATACCGTGTGCTACTGTGCAACAACGCGTATTACTGTGTTTTAACCACCGGGTATTCCAACAGTATTAACGGTAACAACTACGCCGTTATTTATAAACAACTTATTTTTGTCGTTTTCTTCATCCAATCGCTTTCTGTTATGGGGCCCACACAAGGCTGCGCCGTCGTACGAATATTCCCCGACAACAAGAATATTTCACGACCAAACAAATATTCCCTAACAACAATGAATATTTTATAACTACTTGCTTATTTAAAATATTTGCGCATTTTACCCATAACTAATCACATTAATCAAATCAACCTTTACTATTTCAGAATAATAAATAGAGGAAATTAAATTTCATTTATTATTAATTTGGGGTCTTACAACCTCCCCTCCTTATGAAATTTCGTCCTCGAAATTGACATACGTACCTGAAGTTTCGAAAAGATGAGGATACCTCACTTTCATTTCCGTTTCCAACTCCTAGGTCATTTCTTCAATAGCATGGTTCCTACACAAAACTTTAACTTATGGTATGACCTTCGTGCGTAGGACATGCTCCTTCCTATCCAAGATCTTGACAGGTACCTCCTCGTACGTTAAGTCTTCGGCTATCTCGTCCGGTTCTAACTCAATAACGTGGTTTGGGTCATTCACATATTTACGTAACATCGATACGTGAATAACGTTATGAACACGTGACATACTTAGCGTTAAGGCGAGTCTATAGGCCACAGTTCCTACTCGATCGAGGATTTCAAATAAATTGAAGGCTTGAGCTTTCTTCTCTTCATCGACTCTTACTTCTACAATAACACATTCTTGCACCTTCTTCTTTATATTCATCAGCTCCAGGTCTGTAGCTTGAGTGGCTTTAGCGTTATCGATTAAAGTCAGTTCTATGAGTATACTTGACATCATCGCACTCGTTCCTGCATATGATCTTCTACTCAACGCGTCAGCTACCACGTTCGCTTTTTCACAATGGTATTATCGAAATCTTTCAACAGCTCGAGCCAACGCCGGTGTCGCATGTTGAGTCAACTAAGGAACAGAATGGTTTGCTGTTTCCGCTGCAGTTATTGATTTAAAACTTGTTGTCTATTGTATTCTATTAAATTTTTCCCTGTTGAAGACTAACGATAATTTGTTGTAAGACCCCAAATTATTAATAACTGAAATTTAAATTCCTCTATTTATTATTTTAAAATAGTAAGGGTTGATTTGATTAATGTGGTTAGTTATGGGTAAAATGCGCAAATATTTCAAATAAGCAAGTGGTTATAAAATATTCATTGTTGTCGGGGAATATTCGCTTGGTCGTGGAATATTCTTACTGTCGGAGAATATTCGTACGACGGTGCAGTCTTCTGTGGGCCCCATAACGGAAAGCGATTGGATGAAGAAAACGACAAAAACAAGTTGTTTATAAATAACGGCGTAGTTGTTACCGTTAATACTGTTGGAATACCCGGTGGTTAAAGCATAGTAATACGCGTTGTTGCACAGTAACACACGGTATTGCACCAATTATTGATTCTTACGTAGGAAGGCACTACTCAATAATTGTTACAGTAATTACTGTTCAATATTGTATTTTATTGATTCAATAATTGCTGCGTTGATATTTTATATTACTGTTGTTTTAATAATTGTCACTACACAGTACTTTCTATTATCGGAACAATAATTCATATTATCTGAAAATATTATTAGATAACATTATTGGCAATGTCTAGAAAGTTCTGTCTAAGGAGAGGTTTGGTCATCTAATTGCGCGCCAGTAAGGAGAGATCCTTATTGGAAAGCCCCCTCTTTCCTGGGAACGGCCTGGCTGCCAGTACTGTGATTCTGTAATATTATTTGTGTATAATTAATTATTGATTTATATGATGAGGAAAATATTGATTTTATGTGGATATAGATGGAGAAAATTTTTAATGTGACAATTGTTGAAAATTAATATTTTATCTTTTTCTGATAAAATAATTCATTTAAATATATTATTTTAATAATATATTGATGGTGATATTTTTGCAATGAATGTGGGATATATGAGTGTATGAGGAGGAAGAGTATTTTTGTGGCATTAAATGATTAACACATATTTTGTGTGTTGGTGGACACAATTCTTGTCCGAAAATTTATTATTGACTGTAAAATCGCCCGTTTGTAGATTTCGGTCAATTTCTATTTGGAATTTGGAAAAACTTTCTTCTGCAAAGTTGTAGAGAATTGAATTTCCTATAAAAACTTGCAAGATTCAAATTTTCTGATAAAAGAGCTATTTATTATGAAATATTGAAGTTCTGAAGTTTTGAAATAATTGATTTTTGGGAGTTTAAGTTAATTATTTTGAGAAAAACGTTTTTTCTTACTTTTTCTAGAAGGTTAGCATGTGTGAATTGCTGAAATTCATATTCAAGAGGTGGGCTTGACAATTATATAAATATATTATTATTTTATTAAATTTTCTGCTTTGGTGTTCTAAGCATTTTTCTATAAATAGGGTGCTTAGGTTAGAATTGAAAATCACACTAGAAACTGAAGTTTCTCTCTATTTCTCTCTCTATATCGAGCGTATTCTTGTGAGTATTTGATACTTTGAGTGTTGCTATACGGTGCAAGTTTCCTTCAGCACTATATCTAGTATTCCAGTCAGAAGTACCGTATTTCCGAGGTAAGGGATGTTATTTCTTCTTAAATGATATTATTTTCTTCAATATCATTATGCCGAAGTATTGATCTGAACTTTTTATCAAATTTGGAACTTTTCATGTCGGGGTTACTATTTATGAGTTACTATTTATGAGTTACTATTCACGAGTTACTATTCACGAGTTACTATTCATCGAAAAATAAAATTTTCTTCTTTTCGTCCAAAATATCTATTTTGGGTACTAGCTTTGATTGTATCCATGTTTTGATCGTTCTTGAATTTTACTCCACTATGATTATTTATGAGGTATTTTTGGACATGGAATAGCTGAAATACGAATCCTTAATATTTATTATTTTGTTTCACTGGATTCGTTTCCTTTAAAATATTTTTCATCATCCTCAGTCCTAAATGATGATATAATTGAATATCTTTGGCCTGTAGTGCAAAGATTGATGATTTCTGATGAATATCTTTGGCCCGTAGTGCAAAGATGAACGGGTGTTGAGATGAACATGATCGACTGGTGATACAAATGAATATCTTTGGCCTGTAGTGCAAAGATGAATATTTGATTAAAGATGGTTATTGATTGTTGTTACAGGGATAAAATATTGATGATGGACTTTTAAATCTTAGAAGATAGTAGAACTCATTCTCTACTTGACTCTTCTAATGGTTTGTTGTTTCCGCTGCAGTTATTGATTTAAAATTTGTTGTCTATTGTATTCTATTAAATTTTTCCCTGTTGAAGACTAACGATAATTTGTTCTATGTTATCTAAGACATAATATTCTTTACTGGGCTAGTTGAGCTCACCTTTTTCCTTGTTGTTCCATTTTTCTTCTCAGGAGGCGAGAATGTAGCGAGTACTAGTCGGGGTGTGGAATGATGGTTCAATACAGTTATTTTAGTAGTCCTCACTATTTTGTAAAATAGTGTATCAATAAGTATAATGAGTGCTTAATTGGGTATGAATACTGTCTAGATGACAATATTTGTATTTAAACTCACAGTATATGTGTTGTCATATTTTGCACGACAAATGTATTAATAAAGTTGTAGTTGTTTCTGTACCATGTATTTGGCGACTCAGAATGGGTTGGATGGATTGAACCTGTTTTGGGGGCGTCACATTTGGTATCAGAGCCATAAGTAAAGAGCCCCGAGCCTCTATCTGGTGACTTCCTTTGTGGAATGCACTGAAGCCAAACTCTCCGTAGGGGATACCATATTCGTGTGGTAGTAAACTGATAGGTGTCATTGTGACGTGCTATCCAAGATTGGGATATGAGTCACAGTTGAGAGCAACCTAAGTCAGTTATCGAAATACGTAGCTTTCTAGTTATTATCGGAGATTTGTAAAAGGATTTTCTCGAATCGCTACTCCATTAACTCAGCTGACTCGAATAGATACAAACTTCGAATGGACCGAGGAATGCGAGAAGAGCTTCCAAGAATTCAACATGCGACACCGACGTTGGCTCGAGCTGTTGAAAGATTTCGATCACACCATCCAATACTATCCTAGAAAAGTAAACGTGGTAGCTGACCAATGATCGTATGCGAGTACGAGTGCGATATTGTTGAACACAAAGACCTATTTTGTATAATTTATAAATGATAGAGATAGAGTTAATGACTCTAGGGACCCACGTGATGATATACGAGTAAAATCGACTTTAATCGATAACGTTAAAGCCACTCAAGCTACAGACCTGGAGCTGATGAATATAAAGAAGAAGGTGCAAGAATGTGTTATTCTAGAAGTAAGGGTCGATGAAGAGAAGAAAGCTCAATGTGACAACCCCAAAACAGGTCCATTCCGTCCAACCTATTCTGAGTCGCCAAATACATGGTACAGAAAATAACTACAACTTTATTACAAAAATTGTCGTGCAAAATACAACAACACATATGCTGTGAGTTTGGATACAAATATATACCAAATGTGACTCATGTCCCAATCGTGGACAGCACCTCACAATGATACCTTACATAAAGGTATAGTCAAAAACTGTTTTAGAAATTAGAATCTTTGGGAAGTGCTTAAGGAAACCTTTGTACATGGGAGGCCATGCGTCTAGGTTATGATAGATATCATATGGCCACAGAATTATCCTTGGTTGACCCAATAGACCCCAAAGAAAAACGAGAAGATTACTATCATATTCTTCCCAATGGTGAGTCTTCTCTTGACTTATCATTATCTCCACTGTCTCTAATTGAGAATTATACTTCAAACAAACACCAAGATTATATAGGTAGTGCTCGTATATACACTCAGCAAGTGGATGAGCACATCTCTGTCTTATGATGACACGAGGTTGTATGTCGTTAGACATCTTGTATGATAGTGGCAAACCACCCTTCCAACGTTGGGTACACCTTACCCTATTGGATTCACCAAATATAACTACTAAATGAACTTTTCTATACTGTTTCGGGAGAACATCCACAGCTAGAGACCACCGTTCTATTTTTCCGTTACCCTCGCTCGACCCAGCTACACTCTTATTACCTGAAAGGAATTGTGAAGCAAAAGGGTGAGCACAACTAGCTCAGTAAAGAATATCATGACTAAAGATAATTAAATTATCAATAGCCTTCATCAATAATAAATCAGAGATTTAGAACATATGGTAAATGATAAAAATTTCAACCATAGTTGCAGCGGAACGAGCAATCCATTAGAAGAGTCAAATAGACTATAAAGTCTATTATCTTCTCCATGTTAAAAATCCACCAATAATGTTTTATCCCTGTAACATCACTCAACAGTTCCTTTCCACAATCATATGAATAACTCATAATCATAATTGTGATTCTAAATTTTTCTTCGCACCCAGGACGAAGAATATTTTCATCACCTGTCTTTACCTGAAACATCAAAGATCATGGTTATACCAAATCACAGTTCCTGTTCATAATCATACTAATAAAACCATCTTTGTACTACGGCCAAAAATATTCAACAACAGTTCATCTTTGCACTACAGGCCAAAGATATTCATCAATAATTCATCTTTGCACTACAGGCCAAAGATATTCATCAACAGGTCATCTTTGCACTATATGCCAAAGATATTCATCAACAATTCATATTTGCACTACAGGCCAAATATATTCATATCTCAAAGAAATATATAATCATTTTAGAATTTATATAAACAATAATTATAACCATGTTGATCAATTCACCTTTGCACTAAAGCTTAAGATATTCAATTATAAATTCAATGGTCATGATCATACCAGTCACAATTCAACTTTGCACTACAGGCCAAAGAGAACCCTAGTCATGATCATACCAATAATCTACCCATCTTTACACTCCAGTGAAAGAGAATTTCAACATCAGGGTTATAAAAATATTATATATGATGATAAAAATAATATGATCAACATATAGTTTTAATCTCAAGAGTAATATTCGTAATTCATGTATAGTAAATCGTGAATAGTAACTCATGAATAGTAACCCCGACACAAAAGATAAAAATTCCACAATAAAATCCATACCAATATTTCGGTATAATGATATTGAAATAATAACATTACTTAAATTTATAAACAATTTATTTTAATTGTTTACACTTTACTAATTAATGCATTTAATCATCATAAAATGCCAACTCTTACAATTTCATCATCAATAACCAAAACCCTCATAAAAAATCTGCATATACCTCATATAGGATTCTCAAGCCATAAAATTCTATTTTCCAATTTTCTTTCTTCACAAAACATATTTAATTCATTTACTCATAACTAGACCATTTTTATGAAAAATACCAAATCAGTTCCAAAAATATTTCTTTTCTGGGATTTAGCATAATATAGTCCCATAGTGAACATATATTTTTCTCAGAATTTTTAAAAGTCATTTACTATTTTTCATATGGCCAAAATAGCTGAATATTTAGACATTTATCAAAAATTGTACTTTTATCTAAAAATTCTAAAATTCACAGAGTATACTCCTTTCATATACATGTACTCCCAATAAAAATTTCATCAATTTTGGAGTTAACCACAAGAAATTATAAGCTGTTACTTTTAAAATAGTCTTTTCTCATAAAATTCATAACTCTCAATCTGTACATCCAAAAATCACCATTTTTGGACACAATCAAGAAAACTCATCAAAATATCATTTCAAATTTTTCCAGAATTTTTGAAGATCAGAAAAATTACGAAACTGAAAAATATAACAACCCTTAAAATCCCTTACTATCCCTTACTATCCCTTACTATCCCTTACCTCAAAAGAGCAGTACTTCTGATCGGTATAAGGCTGAAGGAAACTTGCACTGATGAATAGAAACTCACAGAGTATCTAAATACTCACAAAATATACTCAATAATCTAGAGAGAGAAAGAGAGAAAGCTTATGTTTCTGGTGTGATTTTCAATTCTAACTTAGCCCTCTATTTATAGGAAAATTTTGGTAGGTTTGACCTGCAACCTGATGGCTTTACCTGCTACTATTCCCACCCACCACATTTGAAATATAATTCAGCACATTTCTTCACCAACCACAAGTGGGGCCCACCAATTCTAGAATTTTCCACCAAAAATGATTTATAACCTGATTTCCGAATCAGCCACCTCTTAAAATTCATAACAAATCATACGTTTATTTTTAACGGTTCAAAATTTATGGACATATACTCAACTTATATATGTATAACATATCCAAAAATTACCACGATCCAACGGTCGGATTAAAAATTATAACCCCCGCAAAATATCTCAGAAACCCTGATTTTTAATACCTCCATTCCGATAAAAATACTGATAAAAATCTCAACATTAACTCCTTTATTTTTAACCACAAAAATATATTCCTCATTTATATCCACATAAAATAAATATTTCCTTATCATATGAATCAATAATTAATTATTCACAAATAATATTACAGAATCACATTTATGACAACCAGGCCGTTTCCAGGAAAGAGGGGGCTTTCCAATAAGGATTTCTCCTTACTGGCGCGCAATTAGATGACCAAACCTCTCCTTAGACAGAACTTTCTAGACATTGCCAATAATGTTATCTAATAATATTATTCAAATAATATGAATTATTGATCTGATAATGGGAAATATTATGCAGTGTCAATTATTGAACAATAATAATATAAAATTTCAACGTAGCAATTATTGAATCAATAAAATAAAATATTGAACAGTAATTACTGTAACAATTATTAAGTAGTGCCTTCTTACGTAAGAATCAATAATTTCAAAAATACTGTGCAATACTGTGTGCTACTGTGCAATAACGCGTATTACTGTATTTTAACCACCGGGTATTCCAACAGTGTTAACGGTAACAACTACGTCGTTATTTATAAAAACTCAAATTTGTCGTTTTCTTCACCCGACAGTTATTCTGTTATGGGGCCCACAAATAGCTGCGCCGTCGTACGAATATTCCCCGACAGAAAGAATATTCCACGACCAAACGAATATTCCCCGACAACAATGATTATTTCATAACCACTTGCTTATTTTAAAAAAAAATTCATATTTCACCCATAACTTTAAACTTTTATCAATTTAACCATTTACTAAATAGAAAAATTGAATAATTTTATTTCATAAAATTCGGGGTCTTACACTCAAGCCTTCAATTTATTTGAAATCCTCGATCAAGTAGGAACTGTGGCCTATAAACTCGCCTTAACGCTAAGTATGTCACGTGTTCATAACGTTATTTATGTATCGATGTTACGTAAATATGTGGACGACCCGAACCACGTTATTGAGTTAGAACCAAACGAGATAGCTGAAGACTTAACGTACGAAGAGGTACCTGTCAAGATCTTAAATAGGAAGGAGCATGTCCTACGCACGAAGGTCTTACCACAAGTTAAAGTTTTGTGGAGGAACCATGCTATTGAGGAAATGACCTGGGAGTTGGAAACGGAAATAAAAGCGAGGTATCCTCATCTTTTCGAAACAACAGGTACGTATGTCAATTTCGAGGACGAAATTTCATAAGGAGGGGAGGTTGTAAGACCCCAAATTATTAATAAATGAAATTTAAATTCCTCTATTTATTATTTTAAAATAGTAAGGGTTGATTTGATTAATGTGGTTAGTTATGGGTAAAATGCGCAAATATTTCAAATAAGCAAGTGGTTATAAAATAGTCATTGTTGTCGGGGAATATTCGCTTGGTCGTGGAATATTCTTACTGTCGGAGAATATTCGTACGACGGCGCAGTCTTTTGTGGGCCCCATAACGGAAAGCGATTGGATGAAGAAAACGACAAAAACAAGTTGTTTATAAATAACGGCGTAGTTGTTACCGTTAATACTGTTGGAATACCCGGTGGTTAAAGCACAGTAATACGCGTTGTTGCATAGTAGCACACGGTATTGCACCAATTATTGATTCTTACGTAGGAAGGCACTACTCAATAATTGTTACAGTAATTACTGTTCAATATTGTATTTTATTGAATCAATAATTGCTGCGTTGATATTTTATATTACTGTTGTTTTAATAATTGTCACTACACAGTATTTTCTATTATCGGAACAATAATTCATATTATCTAAAGAATATTATTAGATAACATTATTGGCAATGTCTAGAAAGTTCTGTCTAAGGAGAGGTTTGGTCATCTAATTGCGCGCCAGTAAGGAGAGATCCTTATTGGAAAGCCCCCTCTTTCCTGGGAACGGCCTGGCTGCCAGTACTGTGATTCTGTAATATTATTTGTGTATAATTAATTATTGATTTATATGATGAGGAAAATATTGATTTTATGTGGATATAGATGGAGAAAATTTTTAATGTGACAATTGTTGAAAATTAATATTTTATCTTTTTCTGATAAAATAATTCATTTAAATATATTATTTTAATAATATATTGATGGTGATATTTTTACAATGAATGTGGGATATATGAGTGTATGAGGAGGAAGAGTATTTTTGTGGCATTAAATGATTAACACATGTTTTGTGTGTTGGTGGACACAATTCTTGACCGAAAATTTATTATTGACTGTAAAATTGCCCGTTTGTAGATTTCGGTCAATTTCTGTTTGGAATTTAGAAAAACTTTCTTCTGCAAAGTTGTAGAGAATTGAATTTCCTATAAAAACTCGCCAGATTCGAATTTTCTGATAAAAGAGCTATTTATTATGAATTATTGAAGTTCTGAAGTTCCGAAATAATTGATTTTTGGGAGTTTAAGTTAATTATTTTGAGAAAAAAAATTTTTCTTACTTTTTCTAGAAGGTTAGCATGTGTGAATTTCTGAAATTCAGATTCAAGAGGTGGGCTTGACAATTATATAAATATATTATTATTTTATTAAATTTTCTGCTTTGGTGTTCTAAGCATTTTTCTATAAATAGGGTGCTTAGGTTAGAATTAAAAATCAAACTAGAAACTGAAGTTTCTCTCTATTTCTCTCTCTATATCGAGCGTATTCTTGTGAGTATTTGATACTTTGAGTGTTGCTATACGGTGCAAGTTTCCTTCAGCACTATATCTAGTATTCCAGTCAGAAGTACCGTATTTCCGAGGTAAGGGATGTTATTTCTTCTTAAATGATATTATTTTCTTCAATATCATTATGCCGAAGTATTGATCTGAACTTTTTATCAAATTTGGAACTTTTCATGTCGGGGTTACTATTTATGAGTTACTATTTATGAGTTACTATTCACGAGTTACTATTCACGAGTTACTATTCATCGAAAAATAAAATTTTCTTCTTTTCGTCCAAAATATCTATTTTGGGTACTAGCCTTGATTGTATCCATGTTTTGATCATTCTTGAATTTTACTCCACTATGATTATTTATGAGGTATTTTTGGACATGGAATAGCTGAAATACGAATCCTTAATATTTATTATTTTGTTTCACTGGATTCGTTTCCTTTAAAATATTTTTCATCATCCTCAGTCCTAAATGATGATATAATTGAATATCTTTGGCCTGTAGTGCAAAGATTGATGATTTCTGATGAATATCTTTGGCCCGTAGTGCAAAGATGAACAGGTGTTGAGATGAACATGATCGACTGGTGATACAAATGAATATCTTTGGCCTGTAGTGCAAAGATGAATATTTGATTAAAGATGGTTATTGATTGTTGTTACAGGGATAAAATATTGATGATGGACTTTTAAATCTTAAAAGATAGTAGAACTCATTCTCTACTTGACTCTTCTAATGGTTTGTTGTTTCCGCTGCAGTTATTGATTTAAAATTTGTTGTCTATTGTATTCTATTAAATTTTTCCCTGTTGAAGACTAACGATAATTTGTTCTATGTTATCTTACACATAATATTCTTTACTGGGCTAGTTGAGCTCACCCTTTTCCTTGTTGTTCCATTTTTCTTCTCAGGAGGCGAGAATGTAGCGAGTACTAGTCGGGGTGTGGAATGATGGTTCAAGACAGTTATTTTAGTAGTCCTCACTATTTTGTAAAAAAGTGTATCAATAAGTATAATGAGTACTTAATTGGGTATGAATACTGTCTAGATGAAAATATTTGTATTTAAACTCACAGTATATGTGTTGTCGTATTTTGCACGACAAATGTATTAATAAAGTTGTAGTTGTTTCTGTACCATGTATTTGGCGACTAAGAATGGGTTGGTTGGATTGAACCAACCCATTCTGAGTATATGTGGACGACCCAAACCACGTTATTGAGTTAGAACCAGACGATATAGCCGAAGACTTAACGTACGAAGAGGTACCTGTCAAGATCTTGAATAGGAAGGAGCATATCCTACGCACGAAGGTCATACCACAAATTAAAGTTTTGTGGAGAAACCATGCTATTGAGGAAATGACCTTGGTGTTGGAAACGAAAATGAAAGCAAGGTATCCTCATCTTTTCGAAATACCAGGTACGTATGTCAATTTCGAGGACGAAATTTCATAAGGAGGGGAGGTTGTAAGACCCCAAATTATTAATAAATGAAATTTAAATTCCTCTATTTATTATTTTGAAATAGTAAGGGTTGATTTGATTAATGTGGTTAGTTATGGGTAAAATGCGCGAATATTTCAAATAAGCAAGTGGTCCTAAAATATTCATTGCTGTCGGAGAATATTCGTACGACGGCGCAGTCTTTTGTGGGCCCCATAACAGAAAGCGATTGGATGAAGAAAACGACAAAAATAAGTTGTTTATAAATAACGGCGTAGTTGTTACCGTTAATACTGTTGGAATACCCGGTGGTTAAAACACGGTAATACGCGTTGTTGCATAGTAGCACACGGTATTGCACCAATTATTGATTTTTACGTAAGAAGGCATTACTCAATAATTGTTACAGTAATTGCTGTTCAATATTGTATTTTATTAATTCAATAATTGCTGCGTTGATATTTTATATTACTGTTATTTTAATAATTGTCACTACACAGTATTTTCTATTATCGGAACAATAATTCATATTATCTGAATAATATTATTAGGTAACATTATTGGCAATGTCTAGAAAGTTCTGTCTAAGGAGAGGTTTGGTCATCTAATTGCGCGCCAGTAAGGAGAAATCCTTATTGGAAAGCCCCCTCTTTCCTGGGAACGGCCTGGTTGCCAGTACTGTGATTCTGTAATATTATTTGTGTATAATTAATTATTAATTTATATGATGAGGAAAATAGTGATTTTATGTGGATATAGATGGAGAAAATTTTTAATGTGACAATTGTTAAAAATTAATATTTTATCTTTTTCTGATAAAATAATTCATTTAAATATATTATTTTAATAATATATTGATGGTGGTATTTTTACAATGAATGTGGGATATATGAGTATATGAGGAGGAAGAGTATTTTTGTTGGATTAAATGATTAACACATGTTTTGTGTGTTGGTGGACACAATTCTTGACCGAAAATTTATTATTGACTGTAAAATCGTCCGTTTGTGGATTTCGGTCAATTTTTGTAGAGAATTGAATTTCCTATAAAAATTCGCGAGATTTGAATTTTCTGATAAAAGGGCTATTTATTATGAATTATTGAAGTTCCGAAGTTTCGAAATAATTGATTTTTAGAAGTTTTAATTATTTTTATTAAGAAAAACGTTTTTGACATTTGAGTGGCACATGTTAATGGTGTAAATCAGCTGATGTGGTGTGCTAAGGAAATTAAGAAAATTATATTATTAATTTATTAAATTTTCTGCTTTGGTGTTCTAAGCATTTTCCAATAAATAGGGTGCTTAGGTTAGAATTAAAAATCACACCAGAAACTGAAGTTTCTCTCTCTTTCTCTCTCTATATCGAGCGTATTCTTGTGAGTATTTGATACTTTGAGTGTTGATATACGGTACAAGTTTCCTTCAGCACTATATCTAGTATTCCAGTCAGAAGTACCGTATTTCCGAGGTAAGAGATGTTATTTCTTCTTAAATGATATTATTTTCTTCAATATCATTATGCCGAAGTATTGATCTGAACTTTTTATCAAATTTGGAACTTTTCATGTCGGGGTTACTATTCATGAGTTACTATTCACGAGTTACTATTCACCGAAAAATAAAATTTTCTTCTTTTCGTCCAAAATATCTATTTTGGGTACTAACTTTGATTGTATCCATGTTTTGATCATTCTTGAATTTTACTCCACTATGATTATTTATGAGGTATTTTTGGACATGGAATAGCTGAAATACGAATCCTTAATATTTATTATTTTGTTTCACTGGATTCGTTTCCTTTAAAATATTTTTCATCATCCTCAGTCCTAAATGATGATATAATTGAATATCTTTGGCCTGTAGTGCAAATATTGATGATTTCTGATGAATATCTTTGGCCCGTAGTGCAAAGATGAACAGGTGTTGAGATGAACATGATCGACTGGTGATACAAATGAATATCTTTGGCCTGTAGTGCAAAGATGAATATTTGATTAAAGATGGTTATTGTTGGTTGTTACAGGGATAAAATATTGATGATAGACTTTTAAATCTTAGAATATAGTAGAACTCATTCTCTACTTGACTCTTCTAATGGTTTGCTGTTTCCGTTGCGAATATTGATTTAAAACTTGTTGTCTATTGTATTCTATTAAATTTTTCCCTGTTGAAGACTAACGATAATTTGTTGTATATTATCTTAGTCATAATATTCTTTACTGGGCTAGTTGAGCTCACCCTTTTCCCTGTTCTTCCATTTTCTTCTCAGGAGGCGAAAATGTAGCGAGTACTAGTCGGGGTGTGGAATGATGGTTCAAGACAGTTGTTTTAGTAGTCCTCACTATTTTGTAAAATAGTGTATCAATAAGTATAATGAGTTCTTAGTTGAGTATTAATACTGTCTAGATGACAATATTTGTATTTAAACTCACAGTATATGTGTTGTCGTATTTTGCACGACAATTGTAATAATAAAGTTGTAGTTATTTTCTGTACCATGTATTTGGCGACTCAGAATGGGTTGGATGGATTGAACCCAACTGTGACGCCCCCAAAACAGGTCCATTCCACCCAACCCATTCTGAGTCGCCAAATATATGGTACAGAAACAACTACAACTTTATTATTACAATTGTCGTGCAAAATACGACAATACATATACTGTGAGTTTAAATACAAATATTGTCATCTAGACAGTATTCATACTCAATTAAGTCCTCATTATACTTATTGATATACTATTTTACAAAATAGTGAGGACTACTAAAATAACTGTCTTGAACCATCATTCCATACCCCGACTAGTACTCGCTATATTCTCGCCTCCTGAGAAGAAAATGAAACAACAAGGAAAAGGGTGAGCTCAACTAGCCCAGTAAAGAATATTATGACTAAGATAATATACAACAAATTATCGTTAGTCTTCAACAGGGAAAAATTTATTAGAATACAATAGACAACAAGTTTTAAATCAATATTCGCAGCGGAAACAGCAAACCATTAGAAGAGTCAAGTAGAGAATGAGTTCTACTATCTTCTAAGATTTAAAAGTCCATCATCAATATTTTATCCCTGTAACAACAATCAATAACCATCTTTAATCAAATATTCATCTTTGCACTACAGGCCAAAGATATTCATTTGTATCACCAGTCGATCATGTTCATCTCAACACCTGTTCATCTTTGCACTACGGCCAAAGATATTCATCAGAAATCATCAATCTTTGCACTACAGGCCAAAGATATTCAGTTATATCATCATTTAGGACTGAGGATGATGAAAAATATTTTAAAGGAAACGAATCCAGTGAAGCAAAAGAACAAATATTAGGGATTCGTATTACAGTTTATCCATGTCCAAAAATACCTCATAAACAATCATAGTGAAGTAAAATTTAAGAATGATCAAAACATGGATACAATCAAAGCTAGTATCTAGAATAGATATTTTGGACGAAAAGAAAAAAATTTCATTATTCGGTGAATAGTAACTCGTGAATAGTAATTCGTGAATAGTAACTCATGAATAGTAACTCATGAATAGTAACCCCGACATGAAAAGTTCCAAATTTGAGAAGAAGTTCAGATCAATACTTCGGCATAATGATATTGAAGAAAATAATATCATTTAAGAAGAAATAACATCCCTTACTATCCCTTACCTCGGAAATACGGTACTTCTGACTAGAATACTAGATATAGCGCTGAAGGAAACTTGCACCGTATAGCAACACTCAAAGTATCAAATACTTACAAGAATACGCTCGATATAGGGAGAGAAAGAGAGAGAAACTTGTGTTTCTGGTGTGATTTTCAATTCTAACCTAAGCACCTATTTATAGGAAATTGCTTAGAACACCAAAGTAGAAAATTGAATATAATAATATATTTATAACCAAATTTTCCCTAGCCCACCACATCAAAAACATATTTTTCACACAAATGCACCAAAAGTGCAAAACATGTTTTAAACAATTTTTGTAACAAAAATCAATTCAGACTCAATAATTCGGAACTTCAATAATTCGTAATAAATAGCCCTTTTATCAGAAAGTTCGAATCTCGCAAGTTTTTATAGGAAATTCAATTCTCTACAACTTTGCAGAACAAAGTTTTTCTAAATTCCAAACAGAAATTGACTGAAATCCACAAACGGACGATTTTACAGTCTATAATAAATTTTCGGTCAAGAATTGTGTCCACCAACACACAAAACATGTGTTAAACATTTAATCCAACAAAAATACTCTTCCTCCTCATATACTCATATATCCCACATTCATTGTAAAAATATCACCGTTAATATATTATTAAAATAATATATTTAAATGAATTATTTTATCAGAAAAAGATAAAATATTAATTTTCAACAATTGTCACATTAAAATTTTCTTCATCTATATCCACATAAAATTAATATTTTTCTCATCATATAAATCAATAATTAATTATACACAAATAATATTACAGAATCACAGTACCGGCAACCAGGCAATTCCCAGGAAAGAGGGGGCTTTCCAATAAGGATCTCTCCTTACTGGCGCGCAATTAGATGACCAAACCTCTCCTTAGACAGAACTTTCTAGACATTGCCAATAATATTATCTAATAATATTATTCAGATAATATGAATTATTGTTCCGATAATAGAAAATACTCTGTAGTGACAACTATTAAAACAACAGTAATATAAAATATCAACGCAGCAATTATTGAATCAATAAAATACAATATTAAACAGTAATTACTGTAACAATTATTGAGTAGTGCCTTCTTACGTAAGAATCAATAATTGGTGCAATATCGTGTGCTACTGTGTTTTAACCACCGGGTATTCCAACAGTGTTAACGATAACAACTACGCCGTTATTTATAAATAACTTACTCTTGTCGTTTTCTTCATCCAATCGCTTTCCGTTATGGGGCCCACAAAAGACTGCGCCGTCGTACGCATCTTCTCCGACAGTAAGAATATTCCACGACCAAGCGAATATTCCCTGACAACAATGAATATTTTATAACCACTTGTGTATTTCGAAAAAATTTCATATATCACCCTTAACTTTAACATTTATCAATTTAACCATTTACTAAATAGTAATTATAACAAAAATTGAATACTTTTTTTTCATAAAATTCGGGGTCTTACAATCTCCCCTCCTTATGAAATTTCATCCTCAAAATTTACGTACCTGGTATTTCAAAGAGTTGAGAATACCTTGCTTTCATTTCAGATTTCATCTTTCCTGTCATCATAATTTCTTCATTGCTCATCTCCTGTATTTCAGATATCATTCTAGAATACAGCTTCAAAACAAAGGTTAATTGAACAAATTAACATATCACATAATATCCCGATATTATGACTGACCAACAAATAAGCTTAGGTAGGACACACTAGCGAAGGATTTACTCGTCTATCTCCTCCTAGTCCTATTCCCCGATCTCCGCCAAAGATCATATCCCTAAGCTTTGATACTAAATGTAACGCCCCCAAAACAGGTCCATTCCATCCAACCCATTTTGAGTCGCCAAATACATGGTACATATAACAACTACAACTTTATTACAACAATTGTCGTGCAAAATAAAACAACACATATGCTATGAGTTTGGGTATAAATATATACCAACTGTGACTAATGTCTCAACCTTGGATAGCACGTCACAATGACACATTACATTAAGGTATAGTCAAAAACTGTTTTAGAAATTAGAATCTTTGGGAAGTGCTCAAGGAAACCCTCGAACATGGGAGGCCATACTTCTAGGTTATGATAGATATCATATGGCCACAGAATTAAAGTTATGGACTTGTAGTATGGCTATGTTATGGACTTGAACAAAATACTTCAGATTTGAATGATATTTCTATTGTTAGTAAATCCCTGACGTATTTCCTGAAGAATCTCTTGCCTACGTGTGATATTGAATTTTGTATCATTTTTGAATCTGGTACAAAACTCACTTCTAATATCTCATGTAACGCCCCCAAAATAGGTCCATTCCATCCAACCCATTTTGAGTCGCCAAAAACATGGTACAGATAACAACTACAACTTTACTACAACAATTGTCGTGCAAAATACAACAACACATATGCTGTGAGTTTGGATACAAATATATACCAACTGTGACTCATGCCCCAACCTTGGATAGCACTTCACAATGACACCTTACATAAAGGTATAGTCAAAAACTGTTTTAGAAACTAGAATCTTTGGGAAGTGCTCAAGGAAACCTTTGTACATGGGAGGCCATGCTTCTGGGTTATGATAGATATCATATGGCCACAGAATTATCCTTGGTTGACCCAATATACCCCAAAGAAAAACGAGAAGATTACTATCATATTCTTCCCAATGGTGAGTCTTCTCTTGACTTATCATTATCTCCACTGTCTCTAATTGAGAATTATACTTCAAACAAACACCAAGATTATATAGGTAGTGCTCGTAAATATACTCAACAAGTGGATGAGCACAACCCTGTCTTATGATGACACGAGGTTGTATGTCATTAGACATCTGGTATGATAGTGGCAAAACACCCTTCCAACGTTGGGTTCGCTTCACCCTAGATGATTCACCAAATATAACTACTAAATGAACTTTTCTATACTGTTTCGGGAGAACCTCCACAGCTAGAGACCACCGTTCTATTTTCCTGTTACCCTCGCTCGACCCAACTACACTCTTATTACCTGAAAGGATTTGTGAAACAGAAGGGTGAGCACAACTAGCTCAGTAAAGAATATCATGGCTAAAGATAATTAAATTATCAATAGCCTTCAACAGAATTAAATCAGAGATTTAAAACATATGGTAGATGATAAAATTTTTCAGCCATAGTTGCAGCGGAACGAGCAATCCATTAGAAGAGTCAAATAGACTATAAAGTCTATTATCTTCTCCACGTTAAAAGTCCACCAACAATGTTTTATCCCTGTAACATCAATCAACAGTTCCTTTCCACAATCATATGAATAATTCATAATCATAATTGTGATTCTAAATTTCGCATCCAAGACGAAGATAATTTTCATCACCTGTCTTTACCTGAAACATCAACGATCATGGTTATACCAAATCACAGTTCCTGTTCATAATCATACTAATAAATTCATCTTTGCACCACGGGCCAAAGATATTCATCAACAGTTCATCTTTACACTACGTGCCAAAGATATTCAACAACAAGTCATCTTTGCACTACGGGCCAAAGATATTCATCAACAACTCATAGTGTAAATATCTTGAATTAAATAGTCATCTTTGTACTACGGGCCAAAGATATTCATCAACAACTCATTTTTGCACTACAGGCCAAAGATATTCCTCAATAATTCATATTTGCACTACAGGCCAAATATATTATTATCTCAAAGAAATATATAATCATTTCAGAATTTATATAACCAATAATTATAACCATGTTGATCATTTCACCTTTGCACTTAAGCTAAAGATATTCAATTATAAATTCAATGGTCATGATCATACCAGTCACAATTCAACTTTTCACTACTAGACAAAGAGAACCCTAGTCATGATCATACCAATAATCTACCCATCTTTACACTCAAGTCAAAGAGAAATATCATCATTAGGGTTATAAAAATGTTATATATGATAAAAAAATAATATGATCAACATATAGTTTTAATCTCAAGAGTAATATTCATAAATCAACTACAATTTGGTTAGGAAAAAGAAACCAATTTTGTCATGAATAGTAACTCGTGAATAGTAACCCATGAATAGTAACTCGTGAATAGTAACTCATTAATAGTAACTCGTGAATAGTAACTCATGAATAGTAACCCCGACATGAAAAGATAAGAATTTCACAAGAAAAATCTTACCAATATTCCGGTATAATGATATTGAAAGAAATAATATCATTTTTTAAAAAATAACATCCCTTATTATCCCTTACAATCCCTTACAATCCCTTACAATCCCTTACTATCCCTTACCTCAAAAGAGCAGTACTTCTGACTGGAATAACGCTGAACGAACTTGCACCGTATAGCAACACTCAAGATATCAAAATACTCACAAGAATACACTCGATAATATAGAGAGAGAAATAGAGAGAAAACTTCAGTTTCTGGTGTGATTTTCAATTCTAACCTAAGCACCCTATTTATAAGAAAATGCTTAGAACACCAAAACAGAAAATTGAATATAATATTAATATAATTACAAAATATTCAAGCCCACCTCTAGATACTTGAATTCAGCCATAAACACATGCTAACCTTCTAGAAAAGTAAGAAAAAACGTTTTTCTTTAAAATAATAATTAAAACTTCCAAAAATCAATTATTTCGGAACTTCAGAACTTCAATAATTCATAATAAATAGCCCTTTTATCAGAAAATTCGAATCC
Organism: Panax notoginseng; assembly: GCA_016801055.1. Classification (NCBI taxonomy): domain Eukaryota; kingdom Viridiplantae; phylum Streptophyta; class Magnoliopsida; order Apiales; family Araliaceae; genus Panax; species Panax notoginseng. Next base: position 107,637,257 of record CM029020.1, read on the forward strand.
CGCGAGTTTTTATAGGAAATTCAATTCTCTACAACTTTCCAGAAGAAAGTTTTTCCAAATTCCAAACAGAAATTGACTGAAATCCATAAACGGACGATTTTACTGTCTATAATAAATTTTCGGTCAAGAATTGTGTCCACCAACACACAAAACATGTGTTAAACATTTAATCCAACAAAAATACTCTTCCTCCTCATATACTCATATATCCCACATTCATTGTAAAAATATCACCGTTAATATATTATTAAAATAATATATTTAAATAAATTATTTTATCAGAAAAAGATAAAATATTAATTTTCAACAATTGTCACATTAAAAATTTTCTCCATCTATATCCACATAAAATCAATATTTTTCTCATCATATAAATCAATAATTAATTATACACAAATAATATTACAGAATCACAGTACTGGCAACCAGGCCGTTTCCAGGAAAGAGGGGGCTTTCCAATAAGGATCTCTCCTTACTGGCACGCAATTAGATGACCAAACCTCTCATTAGACAGAACTTTCTAGACATTGTCAATAATGTTATCTAATAATATTATTCAGATAACATGAATTATTGTTCCGATAATAGAAAATACTGTGTAGTGACAATTATTAAAACAACAGTAATATAAAATATCAACGCAGCAATTATTGAATCAATAAAATACAATATTGAACAGTAATTACTGTTACAAGTAATGAGTAGTGTCTTCTTACGTAAGAATCAATAATTGGTGCAATACCGTGTGCTAGTGTGCAACAACGCGTATTACTGTGTTTTAACCCCCGGGTATTCCAACAGTGTTAACGGTAACAACTACGCCATTATTTATAAACAACTTACTCTTATCGTTTTCTTCATCCAATCGCTTTCCGTTATGGGGCCCACAAAAGACTGCGCCGTCGTACGAATATTCTCCGACAGTAAGAATATTCCACGACCAAGCGAATATTCCCCGACAACAATGAATATTTTATAACCACTTGTGTATTTCGGAAAAAAAAATTCATATATCACCCTTAACTTTAATATTTATCAATTTAACCATTTACTAAATAGTAATTATAAGAAAAACTGAATACTTTTATTTCATAAAATTCGGGGTCTTACAATCTCCCCTCCTTATGAAATTTCGTCCTCGAAATTTACGTACCTGGTATTTCAAAGAGTTGAGAATACCTTCCTTTCATTTCAGAATCCATCTTTCCTGTCATCATAATTTCTTCATTGCTCATCTCCTGTATTTCAGATATCATTCTAGAATACAGCTTCAAAACAAAGGTTAATCGAACAAATTAACATATCACATAATATCCTGATATTATGACTGACCAACAAATAAGCTTAGGTAGGACACACTAGCGAAGGATTTACTCATCTCTCTCCTCCTAGTCCTATTCCCCGATCTCTGCCAGAGATCATATCCCTAAGCTCTGATACCAAATGTAACGCCCCCAAAATAGGTCCATTCCATCCAACCCATTTTGAGTCGCCAAAAACATGGTACAGATAACAACTACAACTTTACTACAACAATTGTCGTGCAAAATACAACAACACATATGCTGTGAGTTTGGATACAAATATATACCAACTGTGACTCATGTCCCAACCTTGGATAGCACTTCACAATGACACCTTACATAAAGGTATAGTCAAAAACTGTTTTAGAAACTAGAATCTTTGGGAAGTGCTCAAGGAAACCTTTGTACATGGGAGGCCATGCTTCTGGGTTGTGATAGATATCATATGGCCACAGAATTATCCTTGGTTGACCCAATATACCCCAAAGAAATTTATAATACATGCAACCCATTCTGAGTCGCCAAATACATGGTACAGAAAATAACTACAACTTTATTATTACAATTGTCATGTAAAATACGACAACACATACACTGTGAGTTTAAATACAAATATTGTCATCTAGACAGTATTCATACTCAATTAAGTCCCCATTATACTTATTGGTACACTATTTTACAAAATAGTGAGGACTACTAAAACAACTGTCTTGAACCATCATTCCACACCCCGACTAGTACTCGCTATATTCTCGCCTCCTGAGAAGAAAATGGAACAACAAGGAAAAGGGTGAGCTCAACTAGCCCAGTAAAGAATATTATGACTAAGATAATATACAACAAATTATCGTTAGTCTTCAACAGGGAAAAATTTAATAGAATACAATAGACAACAAGTTTTAAATCAATATTCACAGCGGAAACAGCAAACCATTAGAAGAGTCAAGTAGAGAATGAGTTCTACTATCTTCTAAGATTTAAAAGCCCATCATCAATATTTTATCCCTGTAACAACAATCAATAACCATCTTTAATCAAATATTCATCTTTGCACTACAGGCCAAATATATTCATTTGTATCACCAGTCGATCATGTTCATCTCAACACCTGTTCATCTTTGCACTACGGGCCAAAGATATTCATCAGAAATCATCAATCTTTGCACTACAGGCCAAAGATATTCAATTATATCATCATTTAGGACTGAGGATGATGAAAAATATTTTAAAGGAAACGAATCCAGTGAAGCAAAAGAACAAATATTAGGGATTCGTATTACAGTTTATTCATGTCCAAAAATACCTCATAAACAATCATAGTGAAGTAAAATTCAAGAATGATCAAAATATGGATACAATCAAAGCTAGTATCCAGAATAGGTATTTGGACAAAAAGAAGAAAATTTCATTTTTCGGTGAATAGTAACTCGTGAATAGTAACTCATGAATAGTAACTCGTGAATAGTAATCCCGACATGAAAAATTTCAAATTTGATAAAAAGTTCAGATCAATATTTCGGCATAATGATATTGAAGAAAATAATATCATTTAAGAAGAAATAACATCCCTTACCTCGGCAAAAACAGTACTTCTAGTTGAAACACCAGATATAGGCTATGACTTGAACTTGCACCGTATAGCAACACTCAAAGTATCAAATACTCACAAGAATACGCTAGATATAGAGAGAGAAATAGAGAGAAACTTGTGTTTCTGGTGTGATTTTTAATTCTAACCTAAGCACCCTATTTATAGAAAAATGCTTAGAACACCAAAGCAGAAAATTTAATATAATAATATATATATATATATATATATATATATATATATATATATATATATATATATATATATATATATATATATATAATTTTCAAGCCCACCTCAAGACCATCTGAATTCAGACCATTCTTATCACATGTTGAGCCCACTAATTTGCAAAAAATATTTTTCTTTAAAATAATAATTAAAACTTTCAAAAATCAATTATTTCGGAACTTCAGAACTTCAATAATTCATAATAAATAGCCCTTTTTGTCAGAAAATTCGAATCTCGCGAGTTTTTATAGGAAATTCAATTCTCTACTACTTTACAGAAGAAAGTTTTTCCAAACTCCAAACAAAAATTGACCGAAATCCATAAACGGACGATTTTACAGTCTATAATAAATTTTCGGTCAAGAATTGTGTCCACCAACACACAAAACATGTGTTAATCATTTAATGTCACAAAAATACTCTTCCTCCTCATATACTCATATATCCCATATTCATTGTAAAAATATCACCATCAATATATTATTAAAATAATATATTTAAATGAATTATTTTATCAGAAAAAGATAAAATATTAATTTTCAACAATTGTCACATTAAAAATTTTCTACATCTATATCCACATAAAATCAATACTTTCATCATCATATAAATCAATAATTAATTATACACAAATAATATTACAGAATCACAGTACTGGCAGTCAGGCCGTTCCTTAGACAGAACCTCTCCTTACTGGCGCGCAATTAGATGACCAAACCTCTCCTTAGACAGAACTTTCTAGACATTGCCAATAATGTTATCTAATAATATTATTCAGATAATATGAATTATTGTTCCGATAATAGAAAATACTGTGTAGTGACAATTATTAAAACAACAGTAATATAAAATATCAACGCAGCAATTATTGAATCAATAAAATATAATATTGAACTGTAATTACTGTAACAATTATTGAGTAGTGCCTTCTTACGTAAGAATCAATAATTGGTGCAATACCGTGTGCTACTGTGCAACAACGCGTATTACTGTGTTTTAACCACCGGGTATTCCAACAGTATTAACGGTAACAACTACACCGTTATTTATAAACAACTTATTTTTGTCGTTTTCTTCATCCAATCGCTTTCTGTTATGGGGCCCACACAAGGCTGCGCCGTCGTACGAATATTCCCCGACAACAAGAATATTTCACGACCAAACAAATATTCCCTAACAACAATGAATATTTTATAACTACTTGCTTATTTAAAATATTTGCGCATTTTACCCATAACTAATCACATTAATCAAATCAACCTTTACTATTTCAGAATAATAAATAGAGGAAATTAAATTTCATTTATTAATAATTTGGGGTCTTACAACCTCCCCTCCTTATGAAATTTCGTCCTCGAAATTGACATACGTACCTGAAGTTTCGAAAAGATGAGGATACCTCACTTTCATTTCCGTTTCCAACTCCTAGGTCATTTCTTCAATAGCATGGTTCCTACACAAAACTTTAACTTGTGGTATGACCTTCGTGCGTAGGACATGCTCCTTCCTATCCAAGATCTTGACAGGTACCTCCTCGTACGTTAAGTCTTCGGCTATCTCGTCCGGTTCTAACTCAATAACGTGGTTCGGGTCATTCACATATTTACGTAACATCGATACGTGAATAACGTTATGAACACGTGACATACTTAGCGTTAAGGCGAGTCTATAGGCCACAGTTCCTACTCGATCGAGGATTTCAAATAAATTGAAGGCTTGAGCTTTCTTCTCTTCATCGACTCTTACTTCTAGAATAACACATTCTTGCACCTTCTTCTTTATATTCATCAGCTCCAGGTCTGTAGCTTGAGTGGCTTTAACGTTATCGATTAAAGTCGATTTTACTCGTATATCATCACGTGGGTCCCTAGAGTCATTAACTCTATCTCTATCATTTATAAATTATACAAAATAGGTCTTTGTGTTCAACAATATCGCACTCGTACTCGCATACGATCAATGCGTCAGCTACCACGTTTACTTTTCTAGGATAGTATTGGATGGTGTGATCGAAATCTTTCAACAGCTCGAGCCAACGTCGGTGCCGCATGTTGAGTTCTTTTTGAGTAAAGAAATATTTGAGGCTTTAAGTTGTCGCGAGGCATAGGCTATGACTTTTCCACGTTGCATGAGAACACATCCTAACCCTTTGCCTGAAGCATCGCTGTAGATAACTACAAAATTCCACAAGTTAAAGTTTTGTGGAGAAACCATGCTATTAAGGAAATGACCTGGGAGTTGGAAACGGAAATGAAAATGAGGTATCCTCATAATATCGGGATATTATGTGATATGTTAATTTGTTCGATTAACCTTTGTTTTGAAGCTGTATTCTAGAATGATATCTGAAATACAGGAGATGAGCAATGAAGAAATTATGATGACAGGAAAGATGGAATCTGAAATGAAAGCAAGGTATTCTCAACTCTTTGAAATACCAGGTACGTAAATTTCGAGGACGAAATTTCATAAGGAGGGGAGATTGTAAGACCCCGAATTTTATGAAATAAAAGTATTCAGTTTTTCTTATAATTACTATTTAGTAAATGGTTAAATTGATAAATATTAAAGTTAAGGGTGATATATGAATTTTTTTTTTCCGAAATACACAAGTGGTCCTAAAATATTCATTATTGTCGGGGAATATTTGTTTGGTCGTGGAATATTTTTGTTGTCGGGAAATATTCGTACGACGGCGCAACCTTGTGTAGGCCCCATAACAGAAAGCGATTGGATGAAGAAAACGACAAAAACAAGTTGTTTATAAATAACGGCGTAGTTGTTACCGTTAATACTGTTGGAATACCCGGTGGTTAAAATACGGTAATACGCGTTGTTGCATAGTAGCACACGGTATTGCACCAATTATTGATTCTTACGTAAGAAGGCACCACTCAATAATTATTACAGTAATTACTGTTCAATATTGTATTTTATTGATTCAATAATTGCTGCGTTGATATTTTATATTACTGTTGATTTAATAATTGTCACTACACAGTATTTTCTATTATCGGAACAATAATTCATATTATCTGAATAATATTATTAGATAACATTATTGGCAATGTCTAGAAAGTTCAGTCTAAGGAGAGGTTTGGTCATCTAATTGAGCGCCAGTAAGGAGAGATCCTTATTGGAAAGCCCCCTCTTTCCTGGGAACGGCCTGGCTGCAAGTACTGTGATTCTGTAATATTATTTGTGTATAATTAATTATTGATTTATATGATGAGGAAAATATTGATTTTATGTGGATATAGATGGAGAAAATTTTTAATGTGACAATTGTTGAAAATTAATATTTTAGCTTTTTCTGATAAAATAATTCATTTAAATATATTATTTTAATAATATATTAAGGGTGATATTTTTACAATGAATGTGGGATATATGAGTATATGAGGAGGAAGAATATTTTTGTGGCATTAAATGATTAACACATGTTTTGTGTGTTGGTGGACACAATTCTTGACCGAAAATTTATTATAGACTGTAAAATTATCCGTTTGTGGATTTCGGTCAATTTCTGTTTGGAATTTGGAAAAACTTTCTTCTGTAAAGTTGTAGAGAATTAAATTTTCTATAAAAACGCGCGAGATTCGAATTTTCTGATCAAAGGGCTATTTATTATGAATTATTGAAGTTCCGAAATTCTGAAATAATTGATTTTTTGAAGTTTTAATTATTTTTGTTTAGAAAAACGTTTTTTTGTATTTTGTGGACATCATTAACATGTGTTATGGCTGAATTCAGATGGTCAAGGTGGGCTAAGGAAAATTTGTTAAATATATTATTATTATATTCAATTTTCTGCTTTGGTGTTCTAAGCATTTTCCTATAAATAGGGTGCTTAGGTTAGAATTGAAAATCACACCAGAAACTGAAGTTTTCTCTCTATTTCTCTCTCTATATTATCGAGTATATTCTTGTGAGTATTTTGATATCTTGAGTGTTGCTATACGGTGTAAGTTCGTTCAGCGTTATTTCAGTCAGGAGTACTGCTCTTTTGAGGTAATGGATAGTAAGTGATTGTAAGGGATAGTAAGGGATAATAAGGGATGTATTTTTTTTAAAATGATATTATTTCTTTCAATATCGTTATATATCTTTGGCCTGTAGTGCAAAGATGAATATTTGATTAAAGATGGTTATTGATTGTTGTTACAGGGATAAAATATTGATGATTGACTTTTAAATCTTAGAAGATAGTAGAACTCATTCTCTACTTGACTCTTCTAATGGTTTGCTATTTCTGCTGCAGTTATTGATTTAAAACTTGTTGGCTATTGTATTCTATTAGATTTTTCCCTGTTGAAGACTAACGATAATTTGTTGTATATTATCTTAGTCATAATATTCTTTACTGGGCTAGTTGAGCTCACCCTTTTTCTTGTTGTTCCATTTTCTTCTCAGGAGGCGAGAATGTAGCGAGTACTAGTCGGGGTATGGAATGATGGTTCAAGACAGTTATTTTAGTAGTCCTCCCTATTTTGTAAAATAGTGTATCAATAAGTATAACGAGAACTTAATTGAGTATGAATACTGTCTAGATGACAATATTTGTATTTAAACTCACAGTATAAGAGTTGTCGTATTTTGCACGACAATTGTAATAATAAAGTTGTAGTTATTTTCTGTACCATGTATTTGGCGACTCAGAATGGGTTGGATGGATTAGAGCTATTTTGGGGGCGTCACAGTTGGTATCAGAGCAACTGTGACGCCCCCAAAATAGATATACAACACCCATTCTGAGTCGCCAAAATACATGGTACAGAAACAACTACATCTTTATTATTACAACACAAGAACTGTGAGTTTAAATACAAATATTGTCATTTAGACAATATCCACACTCAAATAAGTCCTCATTACAATTATTGATACATTATTTCACAAAAATGGTGAGGACTACTAAAGTAACTTCTAGAACCATCATTCCATACCCCGACTAGTACTCGCTACATTCTCGCCTCCTGAGAAAAATGGAACAAAAAGGAAAAGGGTGAGCTCAACTAGCCCAGTAAAGAACATTATGACTACGATAATACAGAACAAATTATCGTTAGTCTTCAACAGGGAAAAATCTAATAAAATACAATAGACAACAAGTTTTAAATCAATAACTGCAGCGGAAACAACAAACCATTAGAAGAGTCAAGTAGAGAATGAGTTCTACTATCTTCTAAGATTTAAAAGTCCATCATCAATATTTTATCCCTGTAACAACAATCAATAACCATCTTTAATCAAATATTCATCTTTGCACTACAGGCCAAAGATATTCATTTGTATCACCAGTCGGTCATGTTCATCTCAACACCTGTTCATCTTTGCACTACGGGCCAAAGATATTCATCAGTTAATCATTCATCTTTGCACTACGGGCCAAAGATATTCAGTAATATCATCATTTAGGACTGAGGATGATGAAAAATATCTTAAAGAAAACGAATCCAGTGAAACAAAATAACAAATATTAAGGATTCGTATTTTGATTTATCCATGTCCAAAAATACCTTATAATTATTCATAGTGAAGTAGAATTCAAGAATGATCAAAACTTGGATACAATCAAAGCTAGTACCCAGAATAGATATTTTGGACGAAAAGAAGAAAATTTTATTTTTCGATGAATAGTAACTCGTGAATAGTAACTCATGAATAGTAACCCCGACGTGAAAAGTTCCAAATTTGATAAAAATTTCCAACCAATATTTTGGCATAATGATATTGAAGAAATAATATCATTTTTGAATAAAATAACATCCCTTACCTCGTAAAGACAGTACTTCTGGTCGGAATTCCGGTATAAGGCTGAAAGACACTTGCTCTGATGAATAGAAACTCTCAAAGTATCTAAATACTCACAAAATACACTCAATAATCTAGAGAGAGAAAGAGAAAAAACTTGTTTCTAGTGTGATTTTCAATTCTAACTTAGCCATCTATTTATAGGAAAATGTTAGCACGCCGAAGCAGACTTAACCTGCAACCTGATGGCTTTACCTGCTACTATTCCCACCCACCACATTTGAATAAAAATCTCAGCACATTTCTTCACCAACCAAGAGTGGGGCCCACCAATTCTAGAATTTTCGACCAAAATGATTAACTCCGAAAATTCAACAATTTCTGAACCAGTCATCTCGTAAAATTCATAATAAATCATACGTTCATTTTTAACGGTTCAAAATTTGTGGACATATACTCAACTTATATATGTATAACATATCCAAAAATTACCACGATCCAACGGTCGGATTAAAAATTATAACCCCCGCAAAATATCTCCAAAACCCTGATTTTTAATACCTCCATTCCGACAAAAATACTGATAAAAACCTCAACATTAACTCCTTCATTTTTAACCACAAATATATCCCTCATTTATATCCACAAAAATAAATATTTCCTTATCATATGAATCAATAATTAATTATTCACAAATAATATTACAGAATCACATTTATGACAACCAGGCCGTTTCCAGGAAAGAGGGGGCTTTCCAATAAGGATTTCTCCTTACTGGCGCGCAATTAGATGACCAAACCTCTCCTTAGACAGAACTTTCTAGACATTGCCAATAATTTTATCTAATAATATTATTCAAATAATATGAATTATTGATCTGATAATGGGAAATACTGTGTAGTGACAATTATTGAAACAACAGTAATATAAAATATCAACGCAGTAATTATTGAATCAATAAAATAAAATACTGAACAATAATTATTGTAACCATTATTGAGTAGTGCCTTCTTACGTAAGAATAATTAATTGGTGCAATACAGTGTGCTACTGTGTAACAACGCGTATTACTGTGTTTTAACCACCGGGTATTCCAACAGTATTAACGGTAACAACTACGCCGTTATTAATAAAAAACATATACTTGTCGTTTTCTTCATCCAATCGCTTTCCGTTATGGGGCCCACAAAAGACTGCGCCGTCGTACGAATATTCCCCGACAAGAAGAATATTTCACGACCAAACGAATATTCTCCGACAACAATGAATATTTTATAACTACTTGCTTATTTGAAATATTTGCGCATTTTACCCATAACTAACCTCATTAATCAATTTAACACTTACTATTTCAAAATAATAAATAGAGGGAATTTAAATTTCATTTATTAATAATTTGGGGTCTTACAATAATTTTCTTAATTTCCTTAGCACACCACATCAGTTGATTTCCACCATTAACATGTGCCACTCAAATGTCAAAAACGTTTTTCTTAATAAAAATAATTAAAACTTCCAAAAATCAATTATTTCGGAACTTCAGAACTTCAATAATTCATAAAAAATAGCCCTTTATTCAGAAAATTCAAATCTCGCGAGTTTTTATAGGAAATTCAATTCTCTACAACTTTACAGAAGAAAGTTTTTCCAAATTCCAAATAGAAATTAACCGAAATCCACAAACGGGCGATTTTACAGTCAATAATAAATTTTCGGTCAAGAATAGTGTCCACCAACACACAAAACATGTGTGTTAATCATTTAATGCCACAAAAATACTCTTCCTCCTCATATACTCATATATCCCACATTCATTGTAAAAATACCACCATCAATATATTATTAAAATAATATATTTAAATGAATTATTTTATCAGAAAAAGATAAAATATTAATTTTTAACACTTGTCACATTAAAAATTTTCTCCATCTATATCCACATAAAATCAATATTTTCCTCATCATATAAATCATAATTAATTATACACAAATAATATTACAGAACCACAGTGCTGGCAACCAGGCCGTTCCCAGGAAAGAGGGGGCTTTCCAATAAGGATATCTCCTTACTGGCGCGCAATTAGATGACCAAACCTCTCCTTAGACAGAACTTTCTAGACATTGCCAATAATGTTATCTAATAATATTATTCAGATAATATGAATTATTGCTCCGATAATAGAAAATATTGTGTAGTGACAATTATTAAAACAACAGTAATATAAAATATCAACGCAGCAATTATTGAATCAATAAAATACAATATTGAACAGTAACAATTATTGAGTAGTGCCTTCTTACGTAAGAATCAGTAATTGGTGCAATACCGTGTGCTACTGTGCAACAACGCGTATTACTGCGTTTTAACCACCAGGTATTCCAACAGTATTAACGGTAACAACTACGCCGTTATTTATAAACAACTTGTTTTTGTCGTTTTCTTCATCCAATCGCTTTCTATTATGGGGCCCACACAAGGCTGCGCCGTCGTACGAATATTCTCCGACAGTAAGAATATTTCACGACCAAGCGAATATTTCCCGACAACAATGAATATTTTATAACCACTTACTTATTTAAAATATTTACGCATTTTACCCATAACTAACCACATTAATCAAATCAACCCTTACTATTTCAAAATAATAAATAGAGGAATTTAAATTTCATTTATTAATAATTTGGGGTCTTACAACCTCCCCTTCATATGAAATTTCGTCCTCGAAATTGACATACGTACCTGGAGTTTCGAAAAGATGAGGATACCTCGCTTTCATTTCCGTTTCCAACTCCCAGGTCATTTCCTCAATAGCATGATTTCTCCACAAAACTTTAACTTGTGGTATGACCTTCGTGCGTAGGACATGCTCTTTCCTATCCAAGATCTTAACAGGTACCTCCTCATACGTTAAATCTTCAGCTATCTCGTCTGGTTCTAACTCAATAATGTGGTTCGGGTCTTTCACATATTTACGAAGCATAGATATGTGAAAAACGTTATGAACACGAGACATGCTTGGAGGTAACGCGAGTCTATAGGTCACATTTCCTACTCGGTCAAGAATCTGAAATGGACCAATAAATCGTGGATTGAGCTTTCCTCTCTTCACAAATCTTGTAACTCCTTTCCATGGAGCTACACGTAATATTACATGATCCCCAATATCAAATTCCACGTCCTTTCGATGAAGATCCACATAACTCTTTTGTCGATCCTGTGTCGTTTGTATACGTTGTCGAATCGTTTGGATCTTCTCTGTAGTAATGCGTACCAACTCTGGTCCGAACAATGTTGCTTCACCCACCTCGTCCCAGCAAATTGGAGAACGACATTTTCTTCCATACAATACCTCGAATGGAGCCACACCTATGCTCGCCTGATAACTGTTGTTGTAGGAGAATTCCACCAATGGTAGGTACTTATCCCAACTCCCTTTGAGATCTAGGACACGAAGTCTTAATAGATCTTTAAGAGTTTGAATAGTCCTCTCTGATTGTCCGTCCGTTTGAGGATGGTAAGCTGAACTAAATCGTAAATTCGTGCCTATAGCTTTTTGCAAGCTAACCCAAAATCTTGAAGTGAATCTTGGGTCACGATCCGAAACTATGGATACTGGCATGCCATGCAACCTTACAATCTCATTCACGTACATACTAGCAAGACGTTCAAGGGAATAAGTCTCCCGTATCGGCAAGAAATGAGCAGACTTGGTTAATCTATCAACTATAACCCAAATAACATTTATGCCTTGAGAAACCTTGGGAAGACCCGTAACAAAATCTATAGTAATGTTTTTCCACTTCCATTTCAGAATCTCAAGTGGTTGCAATGGACCCTTTGGTACTCCATTAACTCAGCTACCAACTGTGACACCCCCAAAACAGGTATACAACACCCAACCCATTCTGAGTCGCCAAATACATGGTACAGAATACGCGTATTCACGTACCTAATATATAAGGGATGTTATTTTTTAAAAAATGATATTATTTCTTTCAATATCATTATACCAGAATATTGGTAAGATTTTTCTTGTGAAATTATTATCTTTTCATGTCGGGGTTACTATTCACAAGTTACTATTCACGAGTTACTATTCATGAGTTACTATTCACGAGTTACTATTTATGGGTTACTATTCACGAGTTACTATTCATGACAAAATTGGTTTCTTTTTCTAACCAAATTGTAGTTGATTTTATGAATATTACTCTTGACATTAAAACTATATGTTGATCATATTATTTTTTTTATCATATATAACATTTTTATAACCCTAATGATGATATTTCTCTTTGACTTGACTGTAAAGATGGGTAAGATTATTGGTATGATCATGACTAGGGTTCTCTTTGTCCAGTAGTGAAAAGTTGAATTGTGACTGGTATGATCATGACCATTGAATTTATAATTGAATATCTTTAGCTTAAGTGCAAAGGTGAAATGATCAACATGGTTTAATTATTGGTTATATAAATTCTGAAATGATTATATATTTCTTTGAGATAATAATATATTTGGCCTGTAGTGCAAATATGAATTATTGAGGAATATCTTTGGCCTGTAGTGCAAAGATGAGTTGTTGATGAATATCTTTGGCCCGTAGTTCAAAGATGACTTGTTATTGAATATCTTTGGCAATGTAGTGTAAAGATGAACTGTTGATGAATATCTTTGGCCCGTGGTGCAAAGATGAATTTATTAGTATGATTATGAACAGGAACTGTGATTTGGTATAACCATGATCTTTGATGTTTCAGGTAAGACAGGTGATGAAAATTATCTTCGTCTTGGATGCGAAAATTTAGAATCACAATTATGATTATGAATTATTCATATGATTGTGGAAAGGAACTGTTGATTGATGTTACAGGGATAAAACATTGTTGGTGGACTTTTAACGTGGAGAAGATAATAGACTTTATAGTCTATTTGACTCTTCTAATGGATTGCTCGTTCCGCTGCAACTATGGTTGAAAAATTTTATCATCTACCATATTGTTTAAATCTCTGATTTAATTCTGTTGAAGGCTATTGATAATTTAATTATCTTTAGTCATGATATTCTTTACTGAGCTAGCTAGTTGTGCTCACCCTTCTGTTTTCAATTCCTTTCAGGTAATAAGAGTGTAGCTGGGTCGAGCGAGGGTAACAGGAAAATAGAACGGTGGTCTCTAGATGTGGAGGTTCTTCCCGAAACAGTATAGAAAGTTCATTTAGTAGTTATATTTGGTGAATCATCTAGGGTGAAGCGAACCCAACGTTGGAGGGTGTTTTGCCACTATCATACCAGATGTCTAATGACATACAACCTCGTGTCATCATAAGACAGGGTTGTGCTCATCCACTTGCTGAGTATATTTACGAGCACTACCTATATAATCTTGGTGTTTGTTTGAAGTATAATTCTCAATTAGAGACAGTAGAGATAATGATAAGTCAAGAGAAGACTCACCATTGGGAAGAATATGATAGTAATCTTCTCGTTTTTCTTTGGGGTATATTGGGTCAACCAAGGATAATTCTGTGGCCATATGATATCTATCACAACCCAGAAGCATGGCCTCCCATGTACAAAGGTTTCCTTGAGCACTTCCCAAAGATTCTAGTTTCTAAAACAGTTTTTGACTATACCTTTATGTAAGGTGTCATTGTGAAGTGCTATCCAAGGTTGGGACATGAGTCACAGTTAGTATATATGTATCCAAACTCACAGCATATGTGTTGTTGTATTTTGCACGACAATTGTTGTAGTAAAGTTGTAGTTGTTATTTGTACCATGTTTTTGGCGATTCAAAATGGGTTGGATGGAATGGACCTATTTTGGGGGCGTTACATTTGGTATCAGAGCTTAGGGATATGATCTCTGGCGGAGATCGGGAAATAGAACTAGGAGGGGAGAGACGAGTAAATCCTTCGCTAGTGTGTCCTACCTAAGCTTATTTGTTGGTCGGTCATAATATCGGGATATTATGTGATATGTTAATTTGTTCAATTAACCTTTGTTTTGAAGCTATATTCTAGAATGATATCTGAAATACAGGAGATGAGCAATGAAGAAATTATCATGATAGGAAAGATGGAATCTGAAATGAAAGCAAGGTATTCTCAAATTTTTGAAATACCAGGTACGTAAATTTCGAGGACGAAATTTCATAAGGAGGGGAGGTTGTAAGACCCCAAATTATTAATAAATGAAATTTAAATTCCTCTATTTATTATTTTAAAATAGTAAGGGATTGTAAGGGATTGTAAGGGATAGTATGGGATAGTAAGGGATTGTAAGGGATTGTTTTTTTTTTCCGAAATACACAAGTGGTTATAAAATATTCATTGTTGTCGGGGAATATTCGCTTGGTCGTGGAATATTCTTACTGTCGGAGAATATTCGTACGACGGCGCAGTCTTTTGTGGGCCCCATAACGGAAAACGATTGGATGAAGAAAACGACAAGAGTAAGTTGTTTATAAATAACGGCGTAGTTGTTACCGTTAACATGTTGGAATACCCAGTGGTTAAAACACAGTAATACGCGTTGTTGCACAGTAGCACACGGTATTGCACCAATTATTGATTTTTACGTAAGAAGGCACTACTCAAATAATTGTTACAGTAATTACTGTTCAATATTGTATTTTATTGATTCAATAATTGTTGCGTTTATATTTTATATTACTGTTGTTTTAATAATTGTCACTACACAATATTTTCTATTATCGGAGCAATAATTCATATTATCTGAATAATATTATTAGATAATAATATTGCCAATGTCTAGAAAGTTCTGTCTAAGGAGAGGTTTGGTCATCTAATTGCGCGCCAGTAGTAAGGAGAGATCCTTATTGGGAAAGCCCCCTCTTTCCTGGGGAACGGCCTGGCTGCCAGTACTGTGATTCTGTAATATTATTTGTGAATAATTAATTATTGATTTTATATGATGAGGAAAATATTGATTTTATGTGGATATAGATGGAGAAAAATTTTAATGTGACAATTGTTGAAAATTAATATTTTATCTTTTTCTGATAAAATAATTCATTTAAATATATTATTTTAATAATATATTGATGGTGATATTTTATAATGAATGTGGGATATGATGTGTATATGAGAGAGGAAGAGTATTTTTGTGACATTAAATGATTAACACATGTTTTGTGTGTTGGTGGACACAATTCTTGACCGAAAATTTATTATTGACTGAAAAATCGCCCGTTTGTGGATTTCGGTCAATTTCTGTTTAGAATTTGGAAAAACTTTCTTCTGCCAAAGTTGTAGAGAATTGAATTTTCTATAAAAATTCGCCAGATTCGAATTTTCTGATAAAAGGACTATTTATTATGAATTATTGAAATTCTGAAGTTCCGAAATAATTGATTTTTGGAAGTTTTAATTATTTTTATTAAGAAAAACGTTTTTGACATTTGAGTGGCACATGTTAATGGTGTAAATCAGCTGATGTGGTGTTTTAAGGAAATTAAGAAAATTATATTATTAATTTATTAAATTTTTTGCTTTGGTGTTCTAAGCATTTTTTTTATAAATAGGGTGCTTAGGTTAGAATTGAAAATCACACCAGAAACACAAGTTTCTCTCTATTTCTCTCTCTATATCGAGCGTATTCTTGTGAGTATTTGATACTTTGAGTGTTGCTATACGGTGCAAGTTTCCTTCAGCACTATATCTAGTATTCCAGTCAGAAGTACCGTATTTCTGAGGTAAGGGATGTTTATTTCTTATAAATGATATTATTTTCTTCAATATCATTATGCCGAAGTATTGATCTGAACTTTTTATCAATTTTAGAACTTTTTATGTCGGGGTTATATTCATGAGTTACTATTTATGAGTTACTATTCACGAGTTACTATTCACGAGTTACTATTCATCGAAAAATAAAATTTTCTTCTTTTCGTCCAAAATATCTATTTTGGGTACTAGCTTTGATTGTATCCATGTTTGATCATTCTTGAATTTTACTCCACTATGATTGTTTATGAGGTATTTTTGGACATGAATAAACTGTAATACGAATCCCTAATATTTGTTCTTTTGCTTCACTGGATTCGTTTCCTTTAAAATATTTTTCATCATCCTCAGTCCTAAATGTTGATATAATTGAATATCTTTGGCCTGTAGTGCAAAGATTGATGATTTCTGATGAATATCTTTGGCCCGTAGTGCAAAGATGAACAGGTGTTGAGATGAACATGATACTGGTGATACAAATGAATATCTTTGGCCTGTAGTGCAAAGATGAATATTTGATTAAAGATGGTTATTGATTGTTGTTACAGGGATAAAATAATTGATGATTGGGCTTTTAAATCTTAGAAGATAGTAGAACTCATTCTCTACTTGACTCTTCTAATGGTTTGCTGTTTCCGCTGCGAATATTGATTTAAAACTTGTTGTCTATTGTATTCTATTAAATTTTTTCCTGTTGAAGACTAACGATAATTTGTTGTATATTATCTTAGTCATAATATTCTTTACTGGGCTAGTTGAGCTCACCCTTTTCCTTGTTGTTCCATTTTCTTCTAGGGAGGCGAGAATATAGCCAGTACTAGTCGGGGTGTGGAATGATGGTTCAAGACAGTTGTTTTAGTAGTCCTCACTATTTTGTAAAATAGTGTATCAATAAGTATAATGGGGACTTAATTGAGTATGAATACTGTCTAGATGACAATATTTGTATTTAAACTCACAGTGTATGTGTTGTCGTATTTTGCACGACAATTGTAATAATAAAGTTGTAGTTATTTTCTGTACCATGTATTTGGCGACTCAGAATGGGTTGGATGGTATGGACCTATTTTGGGGGCGTCACATTTGTATCAGAGCTTAAGGATATGATCTCTGGCGGAGATCGGGGAATAGGACTAGGAGGAGAGAGATGAGTAAATCCTTCGCTTAGTGTGTCCTACCTAAGCTTATTTGTTGGTCAGTCATAATATCGGGAATATTATGTGATATGTTAATTTGTTCAATTAACCTTTGTTTTGAAGCTGTATTCTAGAATGATATCTGAATAATACATGAGATGAGCAATGAAGAAATTATGATGACAGGAAAGATGGAATCTGAAATGAAAGCAAGGTATTCTCAACTCTTTGAAATACCAGGTACGTAAATTTCGAGGACGAAATTTCATAGGAGGGGGAGATTGTAAGACCCCGAATTTTATAAAATAAAGTTTTCAGTTTTTCTTATAATTACTATTTAGTAAATGGTTAAATTGATAAATATTAAAGTAAGGGTGATATATGAAATTTTTTTTTTCCGAAATACACAAGTGGTTATAAAATATTCATTGTTGTCGGGGAATATTCGCTTGGTCGTGGAATTTTCTTACTGTCGGAGAATATTCGTACGACGGCGCAGTCTTTTGTGGGCCCCATAACGGAAAGCGATTAGATGAAGAAAATGACAAAGAGTAAGTGGCTCATATATAAGGGTGCCAACTGTGACGCCCCCAATAATTAGGTATTTATCACCCATCTTGGGTCGTCAGATACATGGTACAAAATACAAATACAAACTTAATTATACAAATGTCGTGTAACATACGACAATACATAAACTGAGAGTTCTAAATAGGAATATTGTCATCTAGACAATATCCATACTCAAGGAGTCCTCGTTACATTTATTGTCACACTATTTAACAGAATGGTGAGGACTACTAATGCTATCTTCTGGACCATCACTCCTTTCCCTGACTCGTCCCAGCTATATTCTCATTTCCGTTTTAAAGAAGAGCTGAAATAAGGAAGTAGTTTAAGTAGCAGAATACTTTTTCTCTCTCTCTCTATAGTTCTCTCTATAGTTTCTTCTCTCTAGAGTTCAGTGATTTCGTAAGAAAATAATGAAGGAATGAGCTTCTATTTATAGAAAAATGGGAATGCATAGTAACTTAATCCATGAACGTCCAGATTGATTTACTTTAATCTGACGGTCCATACTTAAAGAAAAATCTTTTAAATAAAATATAATATATTCTTATTTATAGAATAACTTTAATAAAGTATTCTGTTTTATATAAAAAGATTTTACTATGCAAAACACTATGCACAATAGAATATAATATATTTCTATTTATAGAATAACTTTAATAAAGTATTCTGTTTTATATAAAAAGATGTTTCTGTTGTTTTATTACGTTAATAATACGAATAAAACAAAACTTCATTATCGCTAAATAATTCATATTATTAATTGACAATAATTGAATCAAACTGAGTGTGATTCTCACATAAGCAGCATCAATACCGTGTGCTACTATGCAACCACACGTATTACTGTACTTTTACTACCGAGTAGTTCAACAGTATCAACGGTTTAAAACTTCCGCCGTTATTTTTAATAAAATATTTTTGTCGTTTTCTCAATCTGACAATAATTCTGTTGTGGGGTCCACCAATGATTGTACCGTCGTACGAATATTCCCAGTGAATAGTAACTCCGACACAAAAAAGTGTCTCAAATACTCGAGTGAATAATACTAGAGTGAATAGTAATTTAGATGAATAGTAACCCGTGAATAGTAACTCATGAATAGTAACTCATGAATAGTAACTCCGACACAAAAGTGTCCTAAATACTCGAGTGAACAATACTAGAGTGATAGTAATTTGGGTGAATAGTAACCCGTGAATAGTAACTCGTGAATAGTAACTCATTAATAGTAACTCGACACAAAAAGTGTCCTAAATACTCGAGTGAACAATACTAGAGTGAATAGTAATTTGGGTGAATAGTAATTCATGAATAGTAAACTCATGAATAGTACTCCGACACAAAAAAGTGTTCCAAATACTCGTAGGGAACGATACAGTGTGAATAGAAATTTTGGTGAATAGTAACCCCGTGAATAGTAACTCGTGAATAGTGACATGTATTTTATGACAACTTGTTTACTTTAAAAAAATTTTACATATCACCCTTAACTTTAACCTTTTATCAATTTAACATTTACAAAATAGAAAAATTGAATACTTTTATTTCATAAAATTTGGGGTCTCACAATCTCCCCTCCTTATGGAATTTCGCCCTCGAAATTAACGTACGTACCTGATATTCGAAGAGATGAGAATACCTTACTTTCTTTGCGGATTGTACCTTTCCGAATAATTCCGCTCTATCACTGATTTTTCTATTTCTCATCTCCTGTATTTCGGCACCTGTTTTGACAATACCATCTGGTTCAGATGGATTTGTTATCTACAGCGATGCTTCAGGCAAAGGGTTAGGATGTGTTCTCATGTAACGTGGGAAAGTCATAGCCTATGCCTCGCCGACAACTTAAAGAATATGAGAGGAATTATCCTACTCATGATCTAGAGTTGGCAGCAGTCGTTTTCCGCTAAAGATCTGGAGGCACTATCTATATGGGGAGAAGTGGAGATATATATTCAGGCTATAAAAGCCTCAAATATTTTCTTCACTCCAAAAAGAACTCAACATGCGACACCGACGTTGGCTCGAGCTGTTGAAAGATTTCGATCAACCATTCAATACCATCCTGGAAAAGCAAACGTGGTAGCTGACGCGTTGAGTAGAAGATCATATGCAGGAACGAGTGCGATGATGTCAAGTATACGAGTAAAATCGACTTTAATCGATAACGTTTAAAGCCACTTAAGCTACAGACCTGGAGCTGATGAATATAAAGAAGAAGGTGCAAGAATGTATTATTCTAGAAGTAAGAGTCGATGAAGAGAAGAAAGCTCAAGCCTTTCATTTATTTGAAATCCTCGATCGGTAGGAACTGTGGCCTATAGACTCGCCTTAACGCTAAGTATGTCACGTGTTCATAACGTTATTTACGTATCGATGTTACGTAAATATGTGGACGACCCGAACCACGTTATTGAGTTAGAAACCAGACGAGATAGCTGAAGATTTAACGTACGAGGAGGTACCTGTTTAGAATCTTGGATAGGAAAAGAGCATGTCCTCGCACGAAGGTCATACCACAAGTTAAAGTTTTGTGGAGAAATCATGCTATTGAGGAATGGACTGGGAGTTGGGAAACGGAATGAAAGCGGGGTAACCTCATCTTTTCGAAACTCCAGGTACGTATGTCAATTTCGAGACGAAATTTCATAAGGAGGGGAGGTTGTAAGACCCCAATAATTATTAAAAATGAAATTTAAATTCCTCTATTTATTATTTTGAAATAGTATGGGTTGATTGATTAATGTGGTTAGTTATGGGTAAAATACGCAAATATTTTAAATAAGTAAGTGGTTATAGAATATTCATTGTTGTCGGGGAATATTCGCTTGGTCGTGGAATTATTCTTACTGTCGGAGAATATTCGTACGGCGGCGCAGCCTTGTGTGGCCCCATAATTGAAAGCGATTGGATGAAGAAAACGACAAAAATAAGTTGTTTATAAATAACGGCGTAGTTGTTACCGTTAATACTGTTGGAATAC
>CM029020.1:108258676-108628676 GCA_016801055.1 Panax notoginseng
CTTTGGGGGACATGAGTCGGCGGTTCATGACCCTCACTGGACTGAGGCGTAGAGTGGTGCAAGATGAGCATACATCAGGCCACGTTATATCCCAGTGTTTTCTGTTTCACAGATTTGGCTTTGAGGATAGTTATTGGCGACACTCCGGGGATTTCATCATACCGGAGGATCATTGGCGTATGGCCAGGGTAGATGTACTGATATTGTGTTTACTGTCATATGTCTACATGCCACTGTATATGGATGAGTTGGACATAGGAGTTATCATGGCGGTGAGAGCTCTCAGGGAGGGTCGTACCGTCATACCTATGATTATAGTCGAGACATTGAGGTCAGCTATATATTGCTGCACTTATCCGACATGAGTATTTACGGGCAGTTGAGTCATGCTATACGTGTGGTTTATGTCACATCTGAGATCGATTGGCACTTTCAAACGGCTTGGGTATTGTTTCACCCATGATATTGCCATGACATATTAATTTCAGCCTGCGGAGTGTATGGATGCTACATCTTGGTCCGCTTTCTCAGCTGGGATTGAAGACCCGTTTAGTATATTTTTGTGCTCAGGGCTCAGCTCACCTTACAGCTTCATTACTCATGCTATGGGCATGGATTACATCCCTATAGCTGGTTTGAGGGGTATGACTACTTACCATCCACTGGCCGTGGTGTCGCAGTTTGACCAGTTTCAGGATTTTCATCCTTTCGAGGGAGCGCTGGGCCATCATTTAGCTTCT
This sequence comes from Panax notoginseng, assembly GCA_016801055.1. Taxonomy (NCBI): domain Eukaryota; kingdom Viridiplantae; phylum Streptophyta; class Magnoliopsida; order Apiales; family Araliaceae; genus Panax; species Panax notoginseng. The sequence goes on from CM029020.1 coordinate 108,259,417, forward strand.
CGCTATCTTTCAGCAGAGGATAGATCCCGTGTGTATGCATGTTGGGATCAGTGCGAGATAGTGTAACACCCGAGAAAAATCGGATTTTTAGGAGAATTAAAATTTTATTTAATTATGGGGATTAAATGAATTTAATTGATTATTTAAGGAAGTATTTGAAGGTCATTCCATGAACTAGACATGTCAGAACATCGTAGTATTTTGGCTACCTGACAAAATTAAAGTGTTTGAATTTCCAAGATGAAAATAAAAGTTTTTTGAGAAATTTTCTGAAAAACATTATTCACGCATTTCTGCTCGGGAATTATTTTTGAACTTCCGAGAAATACGTAATGATAGAATATCAAGATGAGATGGAATATCCAATAAAATTTTAGTTATGAAAAACGCAGTTCTTCGCATGCGGACTTAAAACCTAATGATTAGGGAAAATGATTTACAAGAAGGAAATGTAATGCAATTAATGAAGTAATCAATAATCGTATAATACGTAGGTATTATACGAAGTAATGAATACGAGTATGATACGGGGTATTATACGAGTACGTATGAATGATGGTATGTTGTATGTATTAAATAAGTATATGAGTTAGAATATGAGATTAATACGTAAATTATGCGTTATAAGGCTTTAAGCCATTTATAAATAGAAATGTGGATTGTGTATGAAATGCAAGTCCATAAACTTTAAGGGCAAGCCGAAGATAAATTAATGTTTAGCCCAAGTGTTTATTAATATTAAGCCTAAGTATTTGTAATGTAAAGCCTAAAGCAATTTATTGCAAGCCCAAAATGATTAAGCTAAACTAATTAAGCTAAAGCCCAAAGTAAATATCCAATGGGTTAGGGGATGGTTTAAACCCATGGGGCAACCCATGGATGATCCAAGGTGATGAACAAGTAAACTTAGAGGGTAAGTAAGTGTGGTGAGCACACAAAGTGCTTAAGTGATGAGCAAGTAGACTTAATGACAAAGAGACTTAAGAGTTAAGTGTTGTGATGGACAAGTAATTTATTTGGAGAGCAAGTTAACTTAATGCCTAAGTTAGGAATAGTAAGGAGGTGGAGTGACCTTGTGACCATTATACCCTTATCTAGGATTTCCTATAAATAGCAAGCATGCCTTTCATTTTGTTGGTTGTTAGTTTTTCATCCAAGTTAAGTTGAGAGCTTATTTTGTAGAGAGAATAAGCACATATAAGTTATACTTCCTTTGTTAGATTTTCAAGAGGCAAGACGAAGATTAAGACTTAGCAAGAGATCATCAAAGAGTAAGTGTTCTTAAACCATGTTTCTCTTTCTTTTCTATTATTAGAGAAAGGGGTATTGGTAGAACAAACATGCTAAGAAGAGGTTGGAAAAATGAATCAAAGGGTTTAAGTCTTAATAAGCCGGATAAGTCATGAATAAGAAATTCATTCGTAAATAAGTTATGAACTTATAATGAAAGTATAAGAACTTGTTAGAAGTTGTAACATGTTTACATTAATAAAATTAGTATGATTAATAAGATGTAAGAATAATGATTAAAGGACTTAACTCATTAATAAGTCATATGAAAGGAAGACATAAGTCATGACTAGTGAAAATATAAATAATTTATATTTTCATAAGTTACAAATTTATCAAGAATAAGTAATAACTTATCATGTTATGAGTTAATGAATCATGTATATCAAGATATTAGTATAATGATTTGAATCCAATTGAAACGGTTTAAAAATCTAAAGTAATGAAGTTTTGCCGGAATTAAAACGATTGGACGATAATCGTCGAATTTGTGAAAATCTCGGAATGAAAGTCGAATTTTGATATTGAGCTTGGAAACGTTGGTTTCCAATGGAGACACGTCTTATTTGGCATTATAGAGTTGCGGACTCGAAAATGGTTGGATTCCAACTAAGAACGAAGAAACGAACGTTAAACGTTCACTTAGGGTTTGCATAGAGAGGATTGGTTATGAAGATAAAAAGAAAGGCAATGAAGTAGTACAAACTTAATGAGCATGAAGTAACATTGTTAAGTCATGATTAAACCTTAAGTATGATCACTTAGGGTTGAAGTAAATTAATTGCATACGAACGCAAGAATGACGTAACGGAAAGCCGGAACCGATAATAACAAATCTAATACATGATTAGATTGAGAAGAAGGGTAAGATTAATTAGGAACCATGTATGTTCATTCACGACCTAATGTAGTATGTTATGTGGTTATGTGTTGTAGAGACCGTAAAGACCCAAAGGAAAAGTAATTATACTGTAGCAGACGCTGAAGGCATGTTTTTCTTAAACGCTTATCTAACCTTCGTGTTAGCCAGGTTTTCAAATGATTCAAATTATGAAATGTATGTATGGTTTTGAAGAAAGAGTCGATGCCAATTTTAGCTTGGCTAGGCTAATCTTGATAGATTGATTGAACTGTTTACAAGTCTTTCAATATAGAATTGCAAACACTATCCTACGCCAATTAATTGGTACGGATTCAAGGTAAGCCTGAATATGAATAAACAAGTCTATTTTCATCGAGTATTCGATGGGCACGTGAGGTTGCCACAACTTAAACGTACACACATTTAATGGATGTAGTGTTGATCAACATAGAGTACTATAGGCTGATCACCTAGAAGTGCTCGTACGATATGCTGGACTTACGGACTTCGTGTCGGGTTGTCCTTTTCAAAGAAACTATAAGACGTTTACGTCTTGAACCAGAATTGATGTATTACTAAATCTTGTTATTGTAAAATGTTTTGAAGGAAAAGAAACGCTATTTTAAGTTATTGATAGTACTTCGTAACTATCATCCAGTTATTTAAGATATATGATTCCTATGTTTCATGTATGCTTTTAAAAATGAAATTGTTGTACTTGCTGAGCTTGTTATGCTCACTCTTGCTTGAACCATACGAATGCAGCTTAGACCGAATGGACCGAAGGATTCACCAACGTTAAAGTGAAGGCTAAAGCAAACGCGTAGATTACATATGTAATAGTATAGGTTGGTAATGATAATATTTGATATTATGATAAGAACAAATGTAACGGTTATAAAGATCATGGGCAATGGTAGTATTGTTTTGTAATATATATAAGACATATTCATTCTTTTGAGGCATTTCAATTGAATGGTTGTGTGAACTGTAGCACCGTGGAGCACCATATGCCAAGTTGAAAGAGACCCGGATTTGGGGGCGTCACAGGTTGGTATCAAAGCATTAGGTTATAAAACTTAAGGGGGGAAGAACCTTAGGCAAATAACCTCGTTAAGGAAGAGAAGTCCGAAGGAAGTAAACTCGAGCTTTACTTGAGTCGAATGAGTTAATAAGGTATTGAGGAAACTCAGTACCAAAAGATTTAAAAGATAGAAAGTAACCCTAAATAAATTGAATGTGATTGGTGCTTATACTATGTTGTGTTATGTACTAATCAACATGTTATGTGTTATTGTAGAATGTCGATCGATAGCTTAATGTATAGAGATATACATGCGGTGAGCAAAGTGCTTGTGAACCGAGTAGAGCCTGTACCCATGCCAGTGGCGGAGGTACCAATAGTGAGTCTAGAAGAGTCAGAGCCAGAGCCGTAGGAGTACTTTTCTGAGGAAGACTACTCTGAGGGAGAAATGGATATAACAGCATACCTTAGTATGATGAATGATGTGGAGGAAGGAATGGAGGTAACATTGGTTAAAACGGTGGTACCTACACTAGAGTCATCACCTCCAGATGCAATGAGATCATTGTATCTGGCAGAGCTTGACAAGAATGTGCAACTGAGTGTAGTTGTGCAGAAATAGAATGAAGAGATTAGTGCTCTTTATGTAGCAAAGGAGTCTGCAGAAGCAGATTTTGAGTCAGAGCATGATGAGAAGGTGCTCATGATAAATAAGGCTAGGGATTTTAAGAAGGAGATCGATGAGCTTTGTAAAGAACTGGGGGGAGAAGGATCGGAAGATAGCACGGAAGTCTTACATCCATGAGAGTGCTCATAAGGATTTCAAGCTGAAGGTTGCTTGTTATTCTAATGAGTCAGGACAGACTCGACATACTATTTGTCGGGATATTGTAGCAGCGATTGAGAATGAGAAATACGAGGATACTGTGATATATTATTAGAATGTTAGAGTTATAAATATGTGTGTAATGGCGTAAAACCCTCTTTTGTTTAAAAGGGTAGTCTTTTTGTAAATCCCAACTTTTGTGAAGTTCAATTGCGGGATAGAAATGTAATAGCTTTTGGCTATGAACACAAATTGTAAATAGTTTTAAACTATGAAGAAGTGTATGAATATAATGAAGTTTTCACGGAAATGATTTGTTATGGTGCGAGTTGGTATGTGGCAATTAATAATGAAGTAAGTAAATAGATAATAATGAAATTTTATTTATTCTACTAGAAAATGTCGTCAAGAAGAAGATAACATAATAAAGAAGCGGAATCACATAATGATAACCAAGGGTATTAAAACAACCCTATGCAAGAGTTCGTTAATTTATTAGCGACTATATTTAACCAAACCAGAGGTTGAGTAACCGCGAAAACCTAAAGTAGTCAGAACGACTACCTCTAAAAGAGTTTAAAAGTGTAGGTCTGCCGGAGTTCAAAGGAACGACGGACCCAATAGATGCCCAAACAAGGGTAAAAGAAGAGAAGGCATTTGTTATTACAAACATAGTTGAGGCGCAAAAGACTTCTTTTGCGACTTACATAACGAAAGGGGAAGCCAACTTTTGGTGGGAGGCTCACCAAGGTGGGGCTAAAACAGATGCGGTAGCGTGGGAACAATTCAAGAAGGTTTTCCTCGAGAATTATTTTCCTACATGTATGCGAGAGAGGATGGAGATTAAGTTATTAGAACTTAAACTAGGGGACATGACATTTCCCAGTACACGACCAAATTCAATGAATTGGCAAGGTTTATTTCACACTAAGTGGACACTGACGAGATGAAGGCACGTAGGTTGAGTAGGGCCTGAAACCCTGGCTCTATGGTGGGATGTCGGTGTTCCAGAGTGTTTCTTATGGGACCATTCTGGAGAAGGTAATTATAGTAGAGGATGGTAGCGAGGCGTTGACTCAATACCACAAAGAGAGGAAGAATGAGAGCAAGGGAGAGAGAGGAACCAAGGTAGAGAATGCCAATGGCAGTATGCCAAGAAGAAATAATTTTAAATCTGGGAATACTAGAGTGGGATAAGGGGATCCTAAGCGTAGAATCGAAGTGTGTAAAACATGTGGAAAGACTCATCCAGGAGTCTTTCTGAAAAGGATTATAAGTACCTTTAAACATTAAGGTAGAGGAGGAGGAAATAACTTTCGTTAATTGTATTCGTGGAAATGGTTTCATCAATAATAAAGTTAAGAGAATTTGAAGTAATTTTCAGTATAGATGGGTGGATTAACCATATAGCTATAATAAATAGTTATAAGAAAAATATGAATTTTCAATTTTTCAGAAAACACAAGGTAGTAATTTATGATAATAAAACATCGAGATGCCTTGTCTTCTAACCTTGACGTAAGTTAGTAGGATGTCAAAGAAGAGGATGAGTCGTTACGGTTGCGTATCGACTATCGTAATAGGAGTAAGTTAGTGATTAAGGATAAATACCCATGGCCCAAGATCGATGATTTATTTGATTAGTTGAGAAGGGCAAAGAATTTTTGTAGGATAAATTTGTGTACGGGGTATAGTCGGTTGAGAGTAAGGAATAATGAGGAGGTACCTAAGATGACGTTTAGAACTCGTTATTATTATGACAAGTTTCTGGTTATGTCATTTGGGTTGACTAATGTGAGGAAGTTAGACTTTCCGTAAGGGGCACCGAGCAAGTCGATGATAAACAGATAGATTCCCATGTGATGTGCTATGGTTGAAGGTACCATTAGCATCACAAGATGTAAGAGGAAGGTTAAGTGTAACACCTGTATTATCTTTATCAGATGATACGAGGAATTTTGTAGTGTATCTCGATGCTTTGCATGGGTGACATGATTGCGTGCTCTTATAGCATGGCAACGTCATTGTATATGCATCACGACAGTTAAGGATTATGAGAAGGTCTATCCTACTTATGATCTAGAATTGGCAGTTGTAGTTTTGAATTAAAAATCGGAAGATAGTATTTATACGGAGAAGTGTGAGATATACACGAACTCTAAGAGTCTGAAATATATCTCCACGCATAAGGAGTTAAAAATGCAGTAGAGAGAGGACTGTGATATCTTATATCATTCAGGGAAGGTAAACGTTGTAGCCGAAGCGTTAAGTAGGAAGGGTAGGGAAAGCTATCGATGTTAACAACTCAGAATGAGTTAATAACGAAGATGGTGAGAATGGAGTTAGAAGCTAAACTATGGAATAGAGTAGTAGAAATGTTATTCACAACATAGACTCAATCCACGATAATGGAACGAGTTAAGTAAGTACAATTAGGTAACGAGGAATGCAGACAAATGAAGAAAAGGATTCAAGATAAAGAGAAGACTAAGTATAATCTTGGTTTGAGGGAGAAATTTGTGATCCAAATAATTAGGAATTAAAAGAAGGACTAATAAAGGGAAGATAGCGTAATATGTTAATAAGTGGTTAACTTCCAACTCAAATTATTGATAGGAAGTGACAAGTCATGTAAATTAAGATAATACCTGCGTTGAAGGTGAAATGAAAGAACCACAATGTCGAAGAAGCATTGTGGGAACTCGAGATTAAAATGAAAAAAAAAAAGTTCCTCATTTGTTTATTTAAGTATAGCTAGATTATGGGGACATAATCCTTATAAGGAGGGAAGAATGTAACGCCCGAGAAAATTCGGATTTTTAGGTGAATTAAAATTTTATTTAATTATGGGGATTAAATGAATATAATTGATTATTTAAGGAAGTAAGCTATTTGAAGGTCATTCTATGACCTAGACATGTCAGAATGTCGTAGTATTTTGGCTACGCGACATAATTAAAGTGTTTGAATTTTCAAGACGAAAATAAAAGTTTTTCGAGGAATTTTTTGAAAAATACTATTCACGCATTTTTGCTCGGGAATTATTTTTGAACTTCCGAGAAATATGTAATGATAGAATATCAAGGTGAGATGGAATATCCAATAATATTTCAGTTATGAAAAACGCAGTTCTTCGCCTGCAGACTTAAAACCTAACGCTTAGGGAAAATAATTTACAAGAAGGAAATGTAATGCGATTAATGAAGTAATCAATAATCGTATAATACATAGGTATTATACGAAGTAATGAATACGAGTATGATACGAGGTATTATACGAGTACGTATGAATGATGGTATGTTGTATGTATTGAATAAGTATATGAGTTAGAATATTATATTAATACGTAAATTATGCGTTATAAGGCTTTAAGCCATTTATGAATAGAATTGTGGATTGTGTATGAAATGCAAGTCCATAAACTTTAAGGGCAAGCCCAAGATAGATTAATGTTTAGCCCAAGTGTTTATTAATATTAAGCCTAAGTATTTGTAATGTAAAGTGTGAGACCCCAGATTTTATGAATAAATATTTAATTTTCTCGAAATAATTATGGTGTGGATTTGATATAATATTATAGTTGTGGGTATTATTTATAAATTTTGCAAAGTAAGCAAGTTGTTTTAAAATATTCGTTTGGTCGGGGAATATTCTTTTTGTCGGGGGATATTCATACCACGGCACAATCATTGGTGGACCCCACAACAGAAGTATAGTCGTAGTTAGAAAACGACAAAATTATCTTTCTATAAAAATAACGGCTGAGGTGTTACCGTTAAAACCGTTAAAACTGTTGAACTACCCGGTAGTAAAAGTACAGTAATACGCGTGGTTGCATAGTAGCACACGGTATTGATTATTGATGCTTACGTGAGAAGTCGCTCAGCTATACTCAATTATTGCTACAGTAATTGCTGCATCATATTTATTAAATTATTGTCATAGTATCATCTGTATAATATGTTATATTATTAAATCAATAATTGAGACGTTGTGGTAAGTTTGGTTATTTTTATGGGGGGCCATATGTCATCATCTAAGAGTCTCTTCGTCAATAGTAATTACCGTCGTCAATAGTAATTACCGTCGTCAATAGTATTTACCTTGGAAAATAGTAATTACCTTCGTCAATAGTATTTACCTTGGTCAATAGTATTTACCTTGGTCAATAGTAATTACCTTCGTCAATAGTATTTACCTTGGTCAATAGTAATTACGTTCGTCAATAGTAGTTGTCCCTTCAATATTATCAAGAGTCATTTGACCCTTCGTTAGGACCAAGAGACATTTGACCCTTCGTTAAGACCAAGAGCCACCCTCAGTTTTTCTATAAATAGAGGCCTAGGGCTTCATTATTTTTCACGAATTCATTCAAGCTATAGAGAGAGAAAGTATAGAGAGAATAAGAGAGATGGAATAAAAGTATTCTGTTACTTCACTTTTCCAATATCCAGTTCTTTTAAGGTAAGGGATATTATTCTTTTGTATTCAAGAAGAGAATTTCTATTATTCCATTTCTTTATTATTCTGTTGGAATAACCTGTATATGTGGAATACCCTATACTTGGTGACATTCTTCTATTATTATGTCTTTGTTATTCCGTTGGAACATCCTGTCTGTGCTTTACGCCGGACCTGGTTCCGTCGTTATTATTATTCTGTCGGAATATCCTGTCTGTGTGTTTTACACCGGACCTGGTTCCATTAATTATTATTCTGTCAGAATATCCTGTCTGTGTGTTTTACACCGGACCTGGTTCCATTATTTATTATTCTGTCAGAATATCCTGTCTGTGCGTTTACGCCGGACCTGGTTCCATTATTATTATTCTGTTAAGAATAACCTGTGTGTGCAGTCTATCGCATGCATGGTGATTTCTTTTGTTATTTCATTCTTTATTATACTCAGTTGATTAAAACTTTGACTCCTATACTCCATGAAATTAGTGGAATATCCTTGACATTTGCGCTTCATCTAGTATCTATTCATGAAAATATTCTCCTGACCAGTCTTGAAGTTTACTCCACAAAGCAGTATCATGTTGACAATTTGGACGTTATTAATTCCTGGATAAATTAATTCTTGAACTTGTTTTATTGAATTCTTATATCATTGTCATCATCCTCATGTTTATAAAATGTTGAAAGTCATTTGTGGCCTGTAGTGCATAGATGGACTTGGTATGATTATGACCAGGGATTATTCGGTATAATCATGACCGTAATGTTACAAATGATGTGGTAAAAGTCCTCATTGGCCCGTAGTGCATTGATGGACAGTTGTTGGCATGATCATGACCATTAATGAATACACGAATATCCTTGGCCGTAGTGCAGGGGTGATTCGATGATGTGGATTATTTTATTAAGCTGAGTCCCAGTGATCACAGTGTTGAAAAACCTTTTAAATCATAAAAGATAGTAGAGTTTATTTTCTACTTGACTCTTTTAATGGATTGCTTGTTCCGCTGCAGTTAAACTTGATGTCTATTATATTTTATCAGTTTAACATTGTTGAAGGCTAATGATAATTTATTTTACATTATCTTAGTCATAATATTTCTTATTGGGCTAGTTGAGCTCACCCTTTCTTTCACTGTTCTCTTCAGGAAATGAGAACGTAACTGGGGCAAGTCAGGGAATGGAGTGATTGTCCGAATGATAGTATTAGTTAGTAGTCCTCACTATTCTATGTAATAGTGTGTTAATAAATGTAATGAGGACTCTTTTTGAGTATAAATACTCTCTAGAAGATAATATTTGTATTCAAACTCATAGTTTATGTTTTGTCGTATTGTACACGACAGTTGTATTAGTAAGTTGTATTTGTATTCTGTACCAAGTATCTGACGACCCAAGATGGGTGATGTATACCTAATTTTGGGGGCGTCACAGTTGGTATCAAAGCTTAGGGATATGATCCCTGGCTAGGATGTGAGAATAGAACTAGGAGGGGAGAGACGGGAAATTCCTTCGCTAGTATGACCTACCTAAGTTTATTTGGTATTTAATTGGTCGGTCAAAGTATATGGATAATATGTTACATGTTAATTAACCCTTGTTTTGTTGCAGTATTTGCAAATGGCATCCGAAAATGTTGAGATAATCAATGAAGCACATGAGACCATTGAATCACCAACGATCAATGCTCAGGGTAATGTGCAACCAGAGGACAATAATCCTCATGAAAATAATAACACCGATGAAATGGTGAATGATGGGATGGTCAGAGACTTTATGCAATTCATGCAACAACAAAATAACTCTCGAACGGTCACTGCTAAGCAATTCAAGGAGCTGGGACCACCGGAGTTTTTGGGAAAGCCAGAACCACTTAAGGCGGAGACGTGGTTAAAGCAGATCACCAAGATATTTGATGTCTTGGGATGCTCCGAGGAGCAAAAGGTTCCCTTTGCCACTTTTATGTTGCGTGAAGAGGCAGATTACTGGTGAGAATCTGTAAAACGTACCCAGCCTGATGCACTCAAGATGTCTTGGGAGAAGTTCCAAGAACTGTTCAATGACAAGTACTTTCCCGAAAGTATTCGTCACATGAAAGAGGTGGAATTTATCAAGTTGGAGCAAAACAACATGACCGTGTCGCAGTACGAATCCAAGTTTGTCGAGTTGTCCCGATTTGCATCCCACTTGGTGGATAATGAATAGTGAATGACGCGAATATTTTTGCGAAGTTTGAAACCTGAGATACGTCAACATCTTATTTCTCATAAACTGTGTTTGTATTCAGATGTTGTGAATAGGGCTCAGTTAGTGGAGCGTGATAACGAGTCAACGCAGCCAAAAGAGAGCAGTCGGCAAAATGATAATACTAGTGAGAGCAGTCATCGAAGCGGTGACAACAAGCGTGGAGGGAATCAACAGGCCAAAAATGGTAACCACTTCGGTGGTAATCATGGCCAGAACAATAAGAATGGACATTTTAATAAGCGAAAATTCAACAATGATGGAAAGGCGTCAGCACCAGCAACCGTTGTTAAGGATGGAGAACGACCACCTATCATATGTTTTAAATGCGGAGGAGAGGGACATATCAGTCCAAACTGCGCGATGCCGTCCAAGGCATGTTATAATTGTGGAAGAGAAGGTCACCTAGGCCGATTTTTTTGTTCACCGAAGACAAGTTCAGCTGGGATGGAGGCACCAAAGGATGTCCCAGACAAGCCAAAGCCAGTAGTTTAAGAGAGAGCATTTTTTTCGTGACGAGGAACCTGAATAAAATTATCACGGGTATGTTAGTCATAAACTCTTGCGAAATCTATACCGTGTTAGATACCGGTTCTACTCACTCTTTTATTTTACCTAGTTGTGTTCAATATTTGAACTTAACTCCGGAGAAGTTAGACTTTGATTTCTCTGTTTAAACTCAGTTGAGAGAAATCTTTGTTACCTCCACTATTTATAAATCTTGTTCAAATCAACACTTTCACGTTACCTGTTGATCTTATCTCTTTGAAAATACTTGCATTGATGTGATTTTTGGAAACGATTGGTTAACTGCTCATCATGCTTTTCGTAAGGTTGTTAGCTTTCATATTGCTAACCAACCTATTTTGCGAATTCAAGTAACCAAATCACTAAAGTCAATCATTGTCATATCAAGCCATAAGTAAAAATCCCCGTTCCTATCGTTGTTGACTTCCTGGTGTGGAATGCAACGAAGCTAGACTTTTCGTAGGAGACGTTGTAAATGACGATGACAAGTTGATAGGTATCAATGTGACGTGCAATCCAAGTCTTGGATGAGGGTCACAGTTTTAAACGATATTTCTATTGTTAATAAATTTCTTGACGTATTCTTGAAGATTTCTTAGCCTACCCCAGAGCGTAAAATTGAATTTTGTATTGACCCCAGTACAAAACCCATTTCTTAAACCCTCAAATATTTCTTCAACTAAAACGAACGTATTATGCGCCAAAGACGTTGGCTCGAGCTGTTGAAGATTACGATCATACCATTCAATAACATCCTAGAAAAGCGAACGTGGTAGCTAACACGTTGTGTAGAAGATCGTATACGGTTACAAGTGCGAATATACGAACCCACGTGAAGATAACGAATATACGATTAAAATCAACTTTAATCGATAAAGTTAAAGCCGCTCAAGCTACATACTCAGAGCTGATAAATGTGAAGAAGAAGGTTCAAGAGGGAGTTATTCTAGAAGCAAGAATCGATGAAGAGAGAAAATCTCAACTCTCGATGTAATTAACCCATTTAAAATCCTCGATCGAGTAGGAACTGTGGCTTATAGACTCGTTTTACCGCCAAGTATGTTGCGTGTTCAGAATATTTTTACGTATCGATGTTACGTAAATATGTGGACGACCCGGACGACATTATTAATTTAGAACCGAACGAAATAGCGGAGGATTTGACGTATGAAGAAATTCATGTTCAAATCTTGGATAAGAAGGATCATATTCTACGCTCCAAGGTTATACCTCAAGTCAAAGTTTTGTGGAGAAACCACGATGTTGAGGAACTGACTTGGGAGTTAGAATCTGAAATGAAATCAAGGTATCCTCACCTGTTCGGCATACCAGGTATGTACGTAAATTTCGAGGGCAAAATTCCATAAGGAGGGGAGATTGTGAGACCCCAGATTTTATGAATAAATATTTAATTTTCTCGAAATAATTATGGTGTGGATTTGATATAATATTATAGTTGTGGGTATTATTTATAAATTTTGCAAAGTAAGCAAATTGTTTTAAAATATTCGTTTGGTCGGGGAATATTCTTTTTGTTGGGAAATATTCATACGACGACACAATCATTGGTGGACCCCACAACAGAAGTATAGTCGTAGTTAGAAAACGACAAAATTATCTTTCTATAAAAATAACGGCTGAGGTGTTACCGTTAAAACCGTTAAAACTGTTGAACTACCCGGTAGTAAAAGTACAATAATACGCGTGGTTGCATAGTAGCACACGGTATTGATTATTGATGCTTACGTGAGAAGTCACTCAGCTATACTCAATTATTGCTACAGTAATTGTTGCATCATATTTATTAAATTATTGTCATAGTATCATCTGTATAATATGTTATATTATTAAATCAATAATTGAGACGTTGTGGTAAGTTTGGTTATTTTTATGGGGGGCCATATATCATCATCTAAGAGTCTCTTCGTCAATAGTAATTATCGTCGTCAATAGTAATTACCGTCGTCAATAGTAATTATCGTCGTCAATAGTATTTACCTTGGACAATAGTAATTACCTTCATCAATAGTATTTACCTTGGTCAATAGTATTTACCTTGGTCAATAGTAATTACCTTCGTCAATAGTATTTACCTTGGTCAATAGTAATTACTTTCGTCAATAGTAGTTGTCCCTTCAATATTACCAAGAGTCATTTGACCCTTCGTTAGGACCAAGAGACATTTGACCCTTCGTTAAGACCAAGAGCCACCCTTAGTTTTTCTATAAATAGAGGCCTAGGGCTTCATTATTTTTCACGAATTCATTCAAGCTATAGAGAGAGAGAAAGTATAGAGAGAATAAGAGAGAGAGAATAAAAGTATTCTGCTACTTCACTTTTCCAATATCCAGTTCTTTTAAGGTAAGGGATATTATTCTTTTGTATTCAAGAAGAGAATTTCTGTTATTCCATTTCTTTATTATTCTGTTGGAATAACCTGTATATGCGGAATACCCTATACTTGGTGTCATTCTTCTATTATTCTGTCTTTGTTATTCCGTTGGAACATCATGTCTGTGCTTTACGCCGGACCTGGTTTCGTCTTTATTATTATTCTGTCGGAATATCCTGTCTGTGTGTTTTACACCGGACCTGGTTCCATTATATATTATTCTGTCGGAATATCCTGTCTGTGTGTTTTACACCGGACCTGGTTCCATTATTTATTATTCTGTCAGAATATCCTGTCTGTGCGTTTACGCCGGACCTGGTTCCATTATTATTATTCTGTTAAGAATAACCTATGTGTGCAGTCTATCGCATGCATGGTGATTTCTTTTGTTATTTCATTCTTTATTATACTCAGTTGATTAAAACTTTGACTTCTATACTCCATGAAATTAGTGAAATATCCTTGACATTTGCGCTTCATCTAGTATCTATTCATGAAAATATTCTCCTGATCAGTCTTGAAGTTTACTCCACAAAGCAGTATCATGTTGACAATTTGGACGTTATTAATTCCTGGATAAATTAATTCTTGAACTTGTTTTATTGAATTCTTATATCATTGTCATCATCCTCATGTTTATAAAATGTTGAAAGTCATCTGTGGCCTGTAGTGCATAGATGGACTTGGTATGATTATGACCAGGGATTATTCGGTATAATCATGACCGTAATGTTACAAATGATGTGGTAAAAGTCCTCATTGGCCCGTAGTGCATTGATGGACAGTTGTTGGCATGATCATGACTGTGACGAACGAGAATTTTGTAAATTAATTTTAATATTTATTGAATTAAATAAATATTTTCGATGATTTAATTATTAAATTTAATAATTAATTGATGCAATTGTGGTAGATTAATTTAATTATATGCGTTGCAATTATTAAATTAATGTAGAAAAATTTTATTATTCAAGTATGTGATTATGTGAGCTTATTGAATTAAATAAAATACTTAATCAAGCATGATGCTATCTAATTAATGTAATTATTAATTAGAGATTTAATAAATTGTTATTATTTATTAAAGAGAAATTTAATTATGTGACTATGTGCATTATTGAGAAATTATTATATTTTATTTAAATTAAATTAAATAAAATATTGATTTATTTTATATGGATGTGACATTATTTAAACTATATAATAAAGCTTTATTAAATTAAATGATTTTTAAAACCTATTTTTAGCTAGCCAAACATGGCCTTAGTGGAAGTTACCACCAGTTAACCATGACTGGGTTAACTGGCATTGACGCGCGTCAGTTCTCTGTTATTCTTAACAAATACGCTTTCTTTTTCTTTTGCTGTCATTATTGCCTAAGTCTAGAATAGCATACCAGAGAGAAAACTTGAGAGTTCAGAGATTTTGAGAGTTAAGAAGAAATTGGGGAAGGTTTCAACACTACTAATCTACTCTGGATAATTCTCTCCAACCCAATTTCAAAGTTACGTCTTTTTAGTTTTCATAAAATGGCTTCACAGTTTTCTGTAAATCCTTGTAGATTGGAATATGATATGATTATAAGTTTATATGTGTGTTATGTTGTATCAAATCATGTTTAATTATATATATTTCACAAACCATATCATCAGTATCATGAAAATATATGCTATATATGTTTTCCAAATTTACAGAGTTTGGGTTTGGCCTTAAGGCCTTATACGTGAGATTTTAGGTATTGATCATATATTATGTTAGTGGCGCCGCAGCGCCACTCTCCAGAAAATGTCATAATTGTATTTTTAAAATGTTAAAGTCTAACAAGTGTTAGTGGATTGATGTAATGAACATGTAGTCATGTTAGGGGTATTATGAGATGATAAAATAGTTGTTTAACATGTAATAAAATATTATATGGGAATTGAATTATTAAATACATAATTAGTTTGATAATTCATGAAGTATAAATTATGTGACAACATGATAATTTGACTAAGTTTAGTCAATAATTAAAGTAGACAACGAGAATGAGTTTATATTGATTAGTTAATTTATAATTAACTGGTATTGTGTATATGAATGGTATGTAGGATTTAATTCAAAGAACGTGCTTAGTTAAAGTGTAATCTACGCACGAGGCAAGTATCCTATCCCTAACTCCATTCTATTGAGCAAGTTTATTTAAACTTAAACTTTACTTTTATGTCGATCAAGTTTCTTAACTCTATCTTCTACATTGAGAAAATTTCCTAAATTTAAACTATTATTCAAGTTCGAGAATTATATTAAAGGTTGATTATCTTTCAAAGCATGATTTAGTTATACAATAATTGTTCTATTGTATATTTCTTGAGATTATTAATCATATTGAATATCATTATTGTCGAACTTTTTTAGACTAGTGAACCTTACTGATTCAGCTAGTCCTTAGTTGATGAATGTTCTAAATTTCAGAACCCTTATTGAATTATCCAAACCAAACTTCCTTTGGTGCGGACTCGAATGTCAAACTGAGATGAACAACCCTGAAAAGGGATTCACTTATGTGTTAGCGTTAAGATATTGTGCACAGTATGGTACTAAGGGATGATCCCCCTAAGTACGAGAAGAAGGTCCAAAGTCTTATGACTGTTAAAGGTTTCAAGTATAACCCTTGTTAACCTAGGACATAGTTCAAGGTCTTATGACCCTCAGTATTCTTTTGATTCATGTTATTTATTCTTGATTCAAAAGTTGAGCTTTATTCAGATGTCTTTGATTATTCGCATGTTATTATACTGTTGTTTCATTTTTTATACTTGTGGGCATTTGTGCTCACTCTTGCTTAATAATAACATTGCAGTTAAGAATGAAAGAAGCGATGAACCCTCCACTAGTAAGGGCAAGGGCAAAGTTAGCAAATGATGAAGACTTGTTATTTTAATTGATGATGTATTTATGTTTAAGACTTATGTTGTTGTTTAAGACTTATTTGTTTAGAATTCCGCACAGATGTTTTAAGGTTAGAGTAACCTGGGATTTATTTATGTTTCAGTTGATGTAACCCTTAAGGGAAGAGATTTTATTATGATTTCTATCTATTGTATGGTTTGATATTATTTATGGGTAGATAGATAGATGATGCTTGTATAGTGAACACCAAATATTTTAACTAAGCACGTTCTTTGAATTAAATCCTACATACCATTCATATACACAATACTTGTTAATTATAAATTAACTAATCAATATAAACTTATTCTCATTGTCTACTTTAATTATTGACTAAACTTAGTCAAATTATCACGTTGTCACATAATTTATACTTCATGAATTATCAAACTAATTACGTATTTAATAATTCAATTCACATATAATATTTTATTACATGTTAAACAACTATTTTATCATCTCATAATACCCCTAACATGATTACATGTTCATTACATCAATCCACTAACACTTGTTATTTCTAGGGTTCGAGAAGATCAGAAGACCGTTTTTGCGACATTTATGCTGAAGTCTGAGGCTAGCTACTGGTGGTAGGCAAACAAGATGCGAGGAGGTGAAGGTGTAATTACGTGGGAGAGATTCAAAGAGATGTTTTTCGAAATGTATTTCCCAGCTAGTTCGCAGAATCAGATGGAGGTGCAATTTCTAGAACTGAAATAGGGAAACATGAGCGTGCCTGAATACGCGGCTAAATTCGATGAGTTGGCAAGGTTTGCCTCGTATCAAGTACACACTGACGAGAGGAAAGCCAGACGATTCGAACAAGGACTGAAGCCTTGGGTATACAGCAAGGTATCAATGTTTCAACTTAACACGTTTGCGGGAGTTTTGGAAAAGGCCATTCTCGCAGAAGGAGGAAGTGATGCAGTGACTAAGTACAACCAAGAACAGAAAGAGAAAAAGAGTGAGAATGAAGGTAATAACAAGACTGGTGGAGGTAATACTGGGAATAATAATAATCAGAAGAGGAAGTGGACGGATAACTCGACAGGTGGAAGTCAACACGGAGGGCAGAAAAAGAAGATAGAAGCATGTCCGACTTGTGGCAAGGCACATCTAGGAGTTTGTTTGAAGGGAAAGAGAGTGTGCTACAATTGTGGTCAGGAAGGCCACATAGCACCAAATTGTCCAAACCTAAAGAAGGGTGCTTGTTTCAACTGTGGTTCGAAAGATCATTTAGCAAGAGATTGTCCCAAGAAATGATCGGGAAGATCAGGACAAGGAGGAAACCGAGAAAATAGCAGTGGAAATACCTTAACCATCACCGGACCACCTGCAACAAACCGACCAACCGCCAGAACTTTCAATATGACGGTGCAGGATGCAATCCAGTCTCGTGATGTGGTGTCAAGTATCATTCCGATCAATGAAATTAATGCTTACATTTTATTTGATTCGGGTGCTACTTGTTCCTTTATATCCGATGACTTTGCTAATAGTTTAGATTTGCTTAAGGATGAATTGGAATATCCCATAATTATAGAAATTGCGAATAGAGAGATAATTCCTGTTAAGCATGTGTATAAGAATTGTAGAGTGGATATTAAGGGTAATATTATGAATGTAGATCTTATCCCTATTCGATTGGGGGAATTCGACGTTATATTAGGTATGGATTGGCTATCCAATTATGGGGCTGTAATTGACTGCCAAAAGAAGCGTATTAACCTTATGACTCCGTCAAAGGTTGTGTTTTATGGTAGCAAGTCGCCTAGACAAGCGAGTTTTCTGACGATGTTGCAGGCCAGGAAGTTATTAAGACAAGGCTGTGTAGGATATTTAGCTTACATAGTCGACAGTCGAAAAGAGAACTCGAAGGTAGAGGATATACCGATTGTGAGGGACTTCGTCGATGTATTTCCAGACGATTTGCCAGGACTTCCACCAGATAGAGAAGTAGACTTTGTGATTGATTTGGCGCCCGGAATTGCTCCAATATCGAAGGCACCATACCGAATGGCGCCAGTAGAGATGAAGGAATTAATGGTACAACTACAAGAATTGTTGGACAAAAAGTACATTCAACCGAGCGTATCGACGTGGGGAGGGCCGATGTTGTTCGTGAAAAAGAAGGACGGATCGATGAGGCTCTGCATTGATTACAGAGAATTAAATAAGGTCACGATTAAGAACAGATATCCATTACCGAGGATCGATGATCTGTTTGATCAATTAAAGGGAGCAAAATACTTTTCCAAGATTGACTTGAGGAGTGGTTATCACCAACTGAAGGTGAGGCCAGAGGATGTACCGAAGACAGCGTTCCGAACGCGATATGTTTATTATGAGTTTTTAGTAATGTCGTTTGGTCTTACGAATGCTCCTGCAGCATTTATGGGACTAATGAATGGTGTATTCAAGCCGTTTTTGGACAAATTCGTGGTGGTATTTATAGACGACATTTTGGTATATTCCAAAACCAAAGAGGAACATGAAGAACAATTGAGGTTAACGTTGGAAGTATTGAGAAGGGAGAAGTTTTATGCTAAATTTTCGAAATGCGAATTCTGGATCGAGAGAGTACAATTTCTTGGTCACGTAATCGATAAAGATGGAATTTCGGTAGATCCATCCAAAGTAGAAGCTGTGTTTAACTGGAATCAGTCGAGAACGCCGTCAGAAGTAAGAAGTTTTCTTGGATTAGCAGGATATTATAGAAGATTCATACAAGATTTTTCTAAGATCGCAACTCCGTTAACGAATTTAACTCGAAAAGCTGTGAAATTTGTTTGGACGGAGAAGTGTGAGGAGAGTTTTCAAGAATTAAAGAAGAGGTTGAGTACAACGCCTGTGTTATCTCTTCCGGATGATACAGGAAATTTTGTTGTTTTTAGCGATGCGTCGCATAAAGGACTTGGCTGTGTGCTGATGCAAAACGACAAAGTCATTGCGTATGCATCACTGCAGTTGAAGGATTACGAGAAGGGTTACCCAACCCATGATTTGGAGTTAGCTGCAGTTGTTTTTGCTTTGAAAATTTGGAGGCACTATCTCTACGGGGAGAAGTGTGAAATATATACGGACCACAAGAGTCTGAAATATATTTTTACACAGAAAGATTTGAATATGCGTCAAAGAAGATGGTTGGAATTAATCAAGGATTATGACTGTGAGATTTTATACCATCCGGGTAAGGCTAATGTGGTTGCCGACGCCTTAAGTAGAAAGGGTCGTGAGAAATTGATGATGTTGACTGCTCAGTAGGAGCTAATTACAGATATGGAGAAACTGGAGTTAGAAGTGAAGTATCTTATGGAGATTGATGAGAAGCTATTTCAGATGCAATCTGGTACAACTCTAATAGATAGAGTGAAGGAGGCTCAGCTTCAGGATGATGAATGCAAAAATGTAACAACGAAGATATCTGAAGGAACCGAACCAAGATTTAAGATGGATAAGGGAGGAATATTGAGATTTGAAAGCAGAATTTGGGTTCCGCCAGTACAAGAAATTAAGGAAGAAATTTTGAGTGAGGCTCATAGTTCAAGATATTCGATTCACCCTGGTAGTACAAAAATGTACCAAAATCTTCAACAACATTTCTGGTGGCCGAATTTGAAATGTGATGTTGCAGAATGTGTTGCCAAATGCCTGACATGTCAGAAAGTTAAAGCAGAACATGAGCGACCGAGTGGATTGCTACAACCGTTGGAGATCCCAGAATGGAAATGGGAACATATTACGATGGACTTTGTGGTTGGCCTTCCGACAACTCAGAAAGGCTACGACGCAGTATGGGTTATCATTGACCGACTGACGAAATCCGCGCACTTCCTTCCTATCAAAATTAGATTTAACTTAGATCAGTTAGCAAGATTATATGTGAAAGAGATTGTTTCGAGGAACGGAGTGCCGGTGTCTATTGTTTCTGATAGGGATCCGCACTTCACATCAAATTTTTGGAAACGTCTTCAGGAATGCATGGGTACACAACTGCGAATGAGTACAGCTTACCACCCTCAAACAGACGGACAGAGCGAACGAACGATTCAAACACTGGAAGATATGTTACGAGCCTGTGTAATGGACTTTAAAGGAAATTGGGATGATCACCTACCGTTGGTAGAGTTCGGCTACAACAACAGTTACCACGCTAGTATTGGTATGCCGCCTTACGAAGCGTTATACGGTAGAAAGTGCAGAACTCCGCTTTATTGGGATGAAGTTGGTGAAAGACAATTGCTAGGGCCAGAATTGGTACAGCAGACGGCAGAAATAGTCAAAGTGATCCGAGCACGACTGGTAGCAGCTCAAGATCGACAGAGGAAATACGCTGATCCACATCGTAGAAATATCGAGTTTGAACCAGGTAGTTATGTTTTCTTGAAGGTCTCTCCCTGGAAGGGAAAGATCAGGTTCGGAAAGAAAGGAAAATTGAGCCCAAGATTTATTTGACCCTTTGAGGTACTGCGAAGAATTGGAGAAGTTGCGTACGAGGTAGCCTTACCTCCAGCACTCGAGAATATCCACAACGTCTTCCATGTTTCTGTGTTACGACCTTACAAACCTGATTACAAGCATGTAATTGAATACGAACCCCTGCATTTTGAGAAAGACTTATCTTATGAAGAAATTCCTGTCCAAATTGTCGACCGAAAAGAACAAGTTCTCAGAAATAAAGTTATACCTTCTGTTAAGGTAATTTGGAGGAACCTGGGAACTCGAAGAGAATATGATGAAGAATTACCCTCATTTATTTACTTAATTATTTGTAAGCGATTCTGGGGACATAATCTTTGTAAGGGGGGGAGAATGTAACAGGTCGAATTTATTGAGTCGTGATTCTGGGGACAGAATCCTTTTAAGGGGGGAAAGATGTGACGAACGAGAATTTTGTAATTTAATTTTAATATTTATTGAGTTAAATAAATATTTTTCGATGATTTAATTATTGGATTAAATAATTAATTGATGCAATTGTGGTAGATTAATTTAATTTAATTTTATGGGTTACATTTATTAAATTAATGTAGAGAAATTTTATTATTCGAAGTATGTGATTATGTGAGCTTATTGTATTAAAAGAAATATTTAATAAGCTATGTTATTTTAATTAATGTAATAATTAATTACAGATTTAATAAATTGACATTATTAGTTAATGAGAAAATTTATTTTATGATTATGTGAATTTATGATAGATTATTATATGTTATTTAATTAATTTAAATAAGATATTTGAATTGAGTGGGACATTTATTCAACTATATGATATAGCTTTATTAAATTAAATAGTATTTGAAAACTTTTCAAACTAGACAAACATGGCTTTAAAAGGAGTTATGGCCAGTTAACCCATGATGGGTAACTGACCATAATGCGCATCGGTCTATTTGAATACGACGTCTTATGTTTTTCTTTCATTTTCTATGTCTGATAAAACTAGTTAGAGAGAATCTGATAATTGTTGAGAAGGAATTCATCTCTTACTAAAATCCACACTACGCGTTGGGTAATCTTCTCCTTCTGAAATTTTGTTTTTACGTCATTAAGTTTTTATAAGAAAATGGCTTTCAAAGTTTTGGTTTAACCTCTGTAATTGGGTTAGGAGTATTGATTATGAGTTCTATGTGTGTTATGTTGTATCAAATCATGTAATTATGTATATGTTGCAAACCATAACATCAGTGTTGTGAAAACATGTCGTACATATGTTATATCAAAATAAACAGAGTACGTGATATGGCCATATGGCCTTATATGTGATAATTGATGTATTGATTATATATTATCCCTAAAATTTACACTCTTATATTATTGAGCATGTTAATACGAAGAGATCAAGCCTTAAACGAACGGATTCGGTGTTATAACGAATCCGTAGTGTTAAATTATAAGTTTTTGTTCAAAATCCTCAAGAACATCAAGAACAATCCATTTTTTTATGATTTAAATATGTGATTATATGTTTTAATGGGTTAAAATTACTTTATATATGTTGGGTTATGATTATACATGAATTATAACATGTGGGTATATGTGATTTGGTGAAATTAGTGTTAAAAATGTGTTGTTTTCGCTGAACTCTGTGTTCTTCGCGAACTGAGAAACAGTTTCTGGAGTCTCGCGCCACGGCGCCAACTCCAGAACTGAAGTCCCGCGCCGCAGCGCCACTGCGCCGCAGCGCCAAGACCCAAGCCACGGCGCCATAGCGCCGCAACGCCAAGGGCCCGGCCACAGCGCCACCGCGCCGCAGCGCGACTCCTTAGTACATTAGTGGCGCCGCAGCGCCACTCTCCAGAAAATGTCAGAAATGTATTTTTAAAATGTTAAAGTCTAACAAGTGTTACTGGATTGATGTAATGAACATGTAATCATGTTAGAGGTATTATGAGATGATAAAATAGTTGTTTAACATGTAATAAAATATTATATGTGAATTGAATTATTAAATACATAATTAGTTTGATAATTCATGAAGTATAAATTATGTGACAACGTGATAATTTGACTAAGTTTAGTCAATAATTAAAGTAGACAACGAGAATGAGCTCATGTTGATTAATTATTAATTAACAAGTATTGTGTATATGAATGGTATGTAGGATTTAATTCAAAGAACGTGCTTAGATAAAGTGTAATCTACGCACGAGGCAAGTATCCTATCCCTAACTCCATTCTATTGAGCAAGTTTATTTAAACTTAAACGTTACTTCTATGTTGAGCAAGTTTCCCTAACCCTACTTGTCATTATTGTTCAAGTTTATTATTTACCTTGAATAAATTATCCTTGTTATTATTCAAGTTCAAGCATGATATTAAAGATTAATTATCTTTCCAAAGCATGATTCAGTTATACAATAATTGTCCTATTGTATACTTTTGAGATTTTTATTCAAATCAAATATCAATTATTGCTGAACCTTATTAGACTAGTGAATCTTATTGATTCAACTAGTCCATAGTTGATGAACGTTCTAAATTTCAGAACCATTATTGAATTATCCAAACAAAACTTCCTTTGGTGCGGACTCGAATGTCAAACTGAGATGAACAACCCTGAAAAGGGATTCACTTATGCGTTAGCGTTAAGATATTGTGCACAGTATGGTACTAAGGGCTGATCCCCCTAAGTACGAGAAGAAGGTCCATAGTCTTATAACTATTAAAGGTTTCAAGTATAACCATTGTTAACCTAGGACATAGTTCAAGGTCTTATGACCCTCAGTATTCTTTTGATACCAAAGAAACTGTTTCCCAGATCGCGATGAACACAGAGTTCGGCGATTTACACATTTTATGATCACTAAACTCACTAATTTAACGTACCCACATGTTAATACTTCCATATAATCATTACCCAACATCTGTAGAGTAGTTTTAACCAATTAAAACACATAATCACATAATTAAAACATGTGAATTCACTGACTTTGATGTTCTTGGTGGTTTTTGAATATAAAATATATAATTTAACACTACGAATTCGTTATAACACCGAATCCGGTTGTTTAAGGCTTAATCTCTTCGTGTTAACGTACATAACAACTTACAAGTGTACAATTTAGGGATAATATATGATCAATACCTAAAATCTCACGTATAAGGCCTTAAGGCCAAACCCAAACTCTGTAAATTTGGAAAAACATATATATATAATTAAACATGATTTGATACAACATAACACACATATAAACTTATAATCATATCATATTCCAATCTACAAGGATTCACAGAAAACTGTGAAGCCATTTTATGAAAACTAAAAAGACGTAACTTTGAAATTGGGTTAGAGAGAATTACCCAGAGTAGATTAGTAGTGTTGAAACCTTCCCCAATTTCTTCTTAACTCTCAAAATCTCTGAACTCTCAAGTTTTCTCTCTGATATGCTATTCTAGACTTAGGCAATAATGACAGCAAAAGAAAAAGAAAGCGTATTTGTTAAGAATAACAGAGAACTGACGTGCGTTAATGCCAGTTAACCTAGTCATGGTTAACTAGTGGTAAATTCCACTAAGGCCATGTTTGGCTAGCTAAAAATAGGTTTTAAAAATTATTTAATTTAATAAAGCTTTATTATATAGTTTAAATAATGTCACATCCATATAAAATAAATCAATATTTTATTTAATTTACTTTAAATAAAATATAATAGTTTCTCAATAATGCACATAGTCACATAATTAAATTTCTCTTTAATAAATAATAACAATTTATTAAATCTCTAATTAATAATTACATTAATTAGATAACATCATGCTTGATTAAATATTTCATTTAATTCAATAAGCTCACATAATCACATACTTGAATAATAAAATTTCTCTACATTAATTTAATAATTGCAACGCATATAATTAAATTAATCTACCACAATTGCATCAATTAATTATTAAATCTAATAATTAAATCATCGAAAATATTTATTTAATTCAATAAATATTAAAATTAATTTACAAAATTCTCGTTCGTCACATCTTTCTCCCCTTAAAAGGATTCTGTCCCCAGAATCACGTCTCCAGAATCACGACTCAATAATTTCGACCCGTTACATTCTCCCCCCTTACAAAGATTCTGTCTCCAGAATCGCATACACATAATTAAGTAAATAAATGAGGGTAATTCTTCATCATATTCTCTTCGAGTTCCCACGTAGCTTCTTCAGCATTGTGGTTCCTCCAAATTACCTTAACAGAAGATATAACTTTATTTCTAAGAACTTGTTCTGTTCGGTCGACAATTTGGACAGGAATTTCTTCATAAGATAAGTCTTTCTCAAAATGTAGGGGTTCGTATTCAATTACATGCTTGTAGTCGGGTTTGTAAGGTCGTAACACAAAAACATGGAAGATGTTGTGGATATTCTCGAGTGCTGGAGGTAAGGCTACCTCGTACGCAACTTCTCCAATTCTTCGCAGTACCTCAAAGGGTCCAATAAATCTTGGGCTCAATTTTCCTTTCTTTTCGAACCTAATCTTTCCCTTCTAGGGAGAGACCTTCAAGAAAACATAACTACCTGGTTCAAACTCGATATTTTTACGATGTGGATCAGCGTATTTCTTCTGTCGATCTTGAGCTGCTACCAGTCGTGCTCCGATCACTTTGACTATTTCTGCCGTCTGCTGTACCAATTCTGGCCCTAGCAATTGTCTTTCACCAACTTCATCCCAATAAAGCAGAGTTCTGCACTTTTTGCCGTATAACGCTTCGTAAGGCGGCATACCAATACTAGCGTGATAACTGTTGTTGTAGCCGAACTCTACCAACGGTAGGTGATCATTCCAATTTCCTTTGAAGTCCATTACACAGGCTCGTAACATATCTTCCAGTGTTTGAATCGTTCGTTCGCTCTGTCCGTCTGTTTAAGGGTGGTAAGCTGTACTCATTCGCAGTTGTGTACCCATGCATTCCTGAAGACGTTTCCAGAAATTTGATGTGAAGCGCAAATCCCTATCGGAAACTATAGACACCGGCACTCCGTGCCTCGAAACAATCTCTTTCACATATAATCTTGCCAACTGATCTAAGTTAAATCTGATTTTGATAGGAAGGAAGTGCGCGGATTTCGTCAGTCGGTCAACGATAACCCATACTGCGTCGTAGCCTTTCTGAGTCGTCGGAAGGCCAACCACGAAGTCCATCGTAATATGTTCCCATTTCCATTCTGGGATCTCCAACGGTTGTAGCAATCCACTCGGTCTTTGATGTTCTGCTTTAACTTTCTGACATGTCAGGCATTTGGCAACACATTCTGCAACATCACGTTTCAAATTCGGCCACCAGAAATGTTGTCGAAGATTTTGGTATATTTTTGTACTACCAGGGTGAATCGAATATCTTGAACTATGAGCCTCACTCAAAATTTCTTCCTTAATTTCTTATACTGGCGGAACCCAAATTTTGCTTTCAAATCTCAATATTCATTCCTTATCCATCTTAAATCTTGGTTCGGTTCCTTCAGATATCTTCGATGTTACCTTTTTGCATTCATCATCCCGAAGCTGAGCCTCCCTCACTCTATCTAGTAGAGTTGTACCAGATTACATCTGAAATAGCTTTTCATCAATCTCCATAGGATACTTCACTTCTAACTCCAGTTTCTCCATATCTGTAATTAGCTCCTGCTGAGCAGTCAACATCATTAATTTCTCACGACCCTTTCTACTTAAGGCGTCGGCAACCACATTAGCCTTACCCGGATGGTATAAAATCTCACAGTCATAATCCTTGATTAATTCCAACCATCTTCTTTGACGCATATTCAAATCTTTCTATGTAAAAATATATTTCAGACTCTTGTGGTCCGTATATATTTCACACTTCTCCCCGTATAGATAGTGCCTCCAAATTTTCAAAGCAAAAACAACTGCAGCTAACTCCAAATCATGGATTGGGTAACCCTTCTCGCAATCCTTCAACTGCCATGATGCATACGCAATGACTTTGCCGTTTTGCATCAGCACACAGCCAAGTCCTTTATGCGACGCATCGCTAAAAACAACAAAATTTCCTGTATCATCCGGAAGAGATAACACAGGCGTTGTACTCAACCTCTTCTTTAATTCTTGAAAACTCTCCTCACACTTCTCCGTCCAAACAAATTTCACAGCTTTTCGAGTTAAATTCGTTAACAGAGTTGCGATCTTAGAAAAATCTTGAATGAATCTTCTATAATATCATGCTAATCCAAGAAAACTTCTTACTTCTGATGGCGTTCTCGGTTGATCCCAGTTAATCACAGCTTCTACTTTGGATGGATCTACTGAAATTCCATCTTTATCGATTACGTGACAAAGAAATTGTACTCTCTCGATCCAGAATTCGCATTTCAAATATTTAGCATACAACTTCTCCCTTCTCAATACTTCCAACGTTAACCTCAAGTGTTCTTCATGTTCCTCTTTGGTTTTGGAATAGAATGGAGTTAGGGATAGGATACTTGCCTCGTGCGTAGATTACACTTTAACTAAGCACGTACTTTGAATTAAATCCTACATACCATTCATATACACAATACCAGTTAATTATAAATTAACTAATCAATATAAACTCATTCTCGTTGTCTACTTTAATTATTGACTAAACTTAGTCAAATTATCACGTTGTTACATAATTTATACTTCATGAATTATCAAACTAATTATGTATTTAATAATTCAATTCACATATAATATTTTATTACATGTTAAACAACTATTTTATCATCTCATAATACCCCTAACATGATTACATGTTCATTACATCAATCCACTAACACTTGTTAGACTTTAAGTCATAAAGGGATAGCTGAAGTTCAAAGCATTTTGTGCTATGTAAAATATTCGTTAAATGAATATGAATCTATGTTTGAGAAATGATGAAATAAGTTTAAAATATTAAACTTATGTGATAAGGTTTAGAATGTAAGTTAAATTATGATTTTTTTTCAATCAGATAATGCCGCCAAGACGTCGAACTCGCAATCAAAGGGCATAGGAATCTGTCAACAACGTTGAGAGACAACAACAACCAGATCCGATGCAGCAATTTGTGAACATGTTAGCTCAGGCTATGCAACAGGGAATACCGATCGCTGGAAACCAGCCGGGCAACCGCTTAGCGAACTTCAAAGACTTTAAGGCTGTAGGACCACCAGAATTCAAAGGTACAACTGACCCTGTAGAAGCTCAAATTTGGGTTAAGGAAATTGAAAAACCGTTTACGGTAGCTAGGGTAGATGAGGGGCAGAAAACTGCTTTTGCCACTTACATGATGAAGGGGGAAGCAAATTTTTGGTGGGAAGCGAATCAGGCTAGGGCAGGTGAAGGTGTAGTCACATGGGATAGATTTAAAACTTTGTTTTTCGAAAATTATTTTTCACCAAGTATGCAGGCGAGGATGGAGGTTAAATTTGTAGAGTTGAAGCAGGAGAATATGACGGTGTCTGAATACGCCGCCAAATTCAATGAGTTAGCTAGGTTTGCTCCGCATTAAGTTGATACGGAGGCTAGGAAAGCTAGAAGGTTTGAGCTGGGATTGAAACCCTGGCTCTATAACAAAGTGGCGGTGTTGCAAATTCCTACATTTGCAGCACTCATGGAGAAAGCGATCATAGCTGAGGAGGGAAGTGAGGCCATGAGCCTTTACAATAAGGAAAGGAAGAAAAAGGGTAAGATAGAAGGAGCTAGGAAGGTGGAAATTAATAGTGGGAGCAGGACTGGTGATAGTAAGAGGAAGGTGAGCAGTTTTACAAGTGTACAAGTGAAACAGGAAGGTGTTAAGAAACAGATAGTGCCATGTAAGACATGTGGGAAGAATCACTCGGGGGAGTGTTTGCAAGGAAAATTTGTTTGCTATAAGTGCGGGCAGGAGGGCCATATTTCTCCCAACTGCCCCAATCCTAGGATGAATAGTGGATGTTTTATATGCGGATCGACAGAGCACAGGGTGAAAGATTGTCCAAAAAGGAGGGTGGAGACAGGAAGTGTGAACATGGGCACTGGCAGCGGAACGTTAGCAATCACGGGACCGACTTCGTCAAGCAAGCCAACAAAATCTACGGCAAGGGTCTACAACATGACAGTTCAGGATACGGCAGCAGCTGGCACTGGAACTCCAGGTATTATTCGTATGCCTTTTTATTTTCTTATGCATGATTTTCCTATATATAGTAAAATTATTTTATAAAGAAATTTTGAGGAGGAATTTGAGTTCTGTTAGAAACCAATTTTCCTGTGTAATCAGAAAGACAAGCTTCATGTGAATAGTTAAAAAAAACAGTTCGATCAAAGTTGATCGAGATTTACTTACAATGATTGTGTATGTTATGTACCAGGTATGTATAGGTTTTAAAACGATGATTCCGAGGACGGAATCTTTATAAGGGAGGGTGAATGTAACAACCCGATATTTTCTATATAAATAAATAAGAAATTTTGTGAATAAATTTTTTTTTTATTAAAGATGAGGATTTGTACAAGATTATGTGTATATGTATTTATGTGGTAAGTAAAAATATATTTATTACATAATTATTTACAAATGAATTTATTTTAAAATTATTGATTATTAAAAAGTATATAATTATAATAATTTATTTATGGTAGAAATATTTTAATAATTATTTTCCATGAAAATATATAATCATATATTATTTAAATAATATATGGAGTGATTTTTAGAATAAATATAATAATTATTTTATTATATGAATTTTAGTACATGTTATTAAGTTAATTATTTTACCTTAATTATTAAGGGTAAATTTGGCAGATAAATCAGATATGGAATCCAAACCCTAATTTTGGGTTATTGCCAAGGTATGAAAATAATAATATAACATTAATTATATTTTGATTTTTCAGTGCTATAAATATGTACTGTATTTGTATTGATAATGATTGGTCAATTATGGTGTTTAATTTCAAAACCCTAATATTATTTGGTTAAACCCTAATTTGAAAATCAACCGTGAGTTTAAGACTGTTGTATGACGGTGTTATATGTTTTATGATGTGTATTATATAATGATTTGATTAATTAGGTAAACCCTAATTATAATCTAGAAACTCTAATTATTATTTTTGAAAAACCTCAAGTTATTATAAAATCCTAATTTCTAAAATGAGGAACCCTAATTTGAAATTTAAATTAGAGTTCGAGATTGATTGTAATTATGTTAATATGATTAATTAACAAGTATTATAATTACAATTGTTAATTTTAGAAACCCTAAAATTTTAAACCTAATTTGAAAATTAGAAAACCTTATTATAATTTAGTAACCCTAATTATCAAAATCTTAAACACTAATTGCTATACTAGCAAAGTCAATGATAATTATATGATCTAAACCCTAATATTTATGTATAATGTGATTAGATAATTAATCACAAATAGAAAATCCTAATTTCAAAATTTTAGGAAACTAAAATTTTATTTAATTTTTATTTGATTTTATTTATTGTGTAAACCCTAAAATGTAATTCTAGAAAAGTAAATGTTGGAAAACCTTAGGATTAAACCCTAAGGGTTAAACCCTAAGGGTTTGCCAAGTTCCAAGTATGCCATTTAATGAATTACCAATTGACCATATTGCCCCTAGTTACATTATTTTGGCTAATATGTAGGTTTTGACATTAGGTTTAGTTGGTGAACCAAACCCAACAACTCCATGTGCTAAAAACTCCAGCAACAAGCAATATCAATCAGCCAATTCATGCATCAAGACTTGTATAAGTAGATCTAGGAGAGAGAAAATTCATTTGTTCACTTATATTTTGTCCAACACTCAAACTAAGCTCTCTCTCTCTCTCTCTCTAACCATCAAATTACACAAGTATATTAGTCCCAAATCAAAGCCCCACGTTTACCATAGACATATCAGCAACACAAAATCAGAAATTTTTCAAAGAAAGGTATGAACGAACCCTAAAATTTCTGTCCAACGATTCTGTGTTAGATGTTAATTTTTTGTGTTAAACATGTTATATAAGGTGTCTAAGGATGATCTGGGTTGCTAGATGTTAGATCCATAACATCTAGAGGCTCGGATTTGAAGATTTGCAAAATCTGGAAAAATAAAATTTTGTCTTCTGACAGTGAATGTCAGTCCTTATATCTCTGTGATCTGTATAGATTTTGGTGTTTTGAAAGCTTTTAGTTGTAGTCGAGTATGTGTTCTTTAGTCTGAAAGTTGAATCAAGGTCATAGCTTCAACATATTACAAGTTATTTGTGGTCAAAGGTCGTTGACCGACCATGACCAGACCAATTCTGGGTAACCCAGAAACTAGTTTGCAATGTCTGACAACATTTTTGTCAAGCTCATATCCGTAATGTTATAGATGTTCTGATGTTGATATTTAGTAGATCTTGTAGCCTGTTAGTTGTACTATAGATCCATGCTTTTAAATCCCTTAAACATCAAATGGATTTAACATAGTGGCCGGTCAAAGTAGGTACATTGTTCACGGATTCGGTTTTCTGGGTAACCCAGAAAACCTATGAACACAGTTTCTGACGAGGTTTGACCGGTCTTGATCTGACAATTTTGTTATGTTTTTTGTTGATATTATGTGATAGATCTACTCTCCTACATGTTAGCTACACACTACCGGTTTTAAATCACAAAAATATTACAAGATTAACAAGTTGTGGAAGCCCAAAACGAGCCAGTCAAACTGTTCTTCATTTCTGGGTAACCCAGAAAATGAAGAACAGCTCTGACAATTTGTTCAACGCTTCAGATCTCGTTAGTTATGCATGGTTTGATGATGTTGTTTGTTGGATCGTGTAGTCTTGTACTTGTACTACATTATCTTATCAACAACATGTTCAGAAACACATCACGCACGCTTTTAATCTTGGTCAAACATGGTCCCTCGAAACTGTCTATGGTGTTCTGGGTTTTTGCCAAGAACATGAAGAACACCTATAGCGACGGTTCTGTTGCTATAGGTGGTCTTTAGCGACAGATTATTTAATATTTTTTGGAAATTAATTATTAAATTGAAAAAATATGTTTTTAATTATTAAAAATACAAAATAAATTATTAAAAATTCCAAAAATTAGTTTTTAATTATTTTTAATATATTTCATAAATATTTAATATTTTTGAAATATTAAAAGTATTTAATTTATTTAATTATAATATTAAATAAATTATTTAAAAATGATTTTAATATTAGAAAAATCATTAAAAATTATATTATGATATAAGAAAATATTTTAAGTTATTTTTAATGACTTTTAATATTTTATGATAAATTTCATTAATAAATTAATATTAATGGTAATTAATTTATTTACTAAATGAATTAAGTAAATTAATTAAAAATAATTTTATTATATTAAAAATCATATTAAATGAAAATAAAGTGTTTAAAAATATTTTAAGTTATAAAATATAACTTTTAATATTTAAAGGATAATTTCATTAATAATTTAATATTAATGATTATTAAGTTATTATTATTGATATTAAATTTATTTAATAATTATATTAAATAAATAGTTTTAAAATGGTTTTATTAATTTAAAAATTATTTAAAAAGGATATAAATGAATTAAAAATATTTTAAGTTATGAATAATGACTTTTAATATTTTGATAAATAGAACATTAATACTTTAATATTAATGATAATTATTTAAAAATGATTTTAAATGTTTTAAAAATCATTTAAGGGTAATATTAATACTTTAAAAGTATTTTGAGTTATTATACATAACTTTAATATTTTGGAAATGATTTCATTAATAGTTTAATACTAATTAAATATTTATTATAATAGAATTGATTGGTATTTAAATCATTTAAATATGATTCCAATGTTTGAAAATTTATGATAAATTATAATAAATGTTTTAAAATTTTATTGAGTCATTTAAAAATAATATGACTGATACGTACTGATGTTAAGTTATAGTATAGAGTCTTAGACTCGATAATTACCTGATAAAATTATCGGTAGACCGACATGTTTTAGAAATTGATCTGGACTTAGATATTTTGATTGTATAAGTGATTATTTGTGATTCAACGGTTATTAAACATAGGTGCTAATGTGATTAGGTTATGTGTTGACTGCAATAAGCAGTGTTATGTGTTATAGTATGTTGTTCTAATCGAACGAACTATCTTATTAATGATAGGTCGTGAGATAAGTGATAGATCTTAATTACAAGTTGTAAGCAGCGCTTTAGGCAAGTATTTAACCTTTGCATTTTCTTTATGCAATGGATGTGAGTAAGAATATTTCTAAACTATATTATTATTTGTACAGATTATGAACTTTATATTATATAAGCTCATTGAATATCAACATGTTAGTATATGATAATTCGGACATATATATTCTGTTCGTTAATTTCTAGAAGTGGTTAAACAAGTGTCCCCACTTGGATAATCATTGTATTTAATCACATGTTGATATACCTTTGTCAATTACCCGTATACAGATATATTGAATTATAGATTATTGTTGAAAAAGATAAAACCTTTGATTTAGAACCCAGACAGGTATGAACATCCCTACACGGGAAAATTTTTATGCGCTCCGGCGGACAAAGGATGAACGATAATATCGTTCTAGCAATGTAGTATTGATCAATGCAGGGCATAACGGGCTGATCACCCCCGTGCCCGTAAGTTATGACGGTTTACAGATGAATTTCTGTTTAACCTTTTCGAAAAATGAAAATAATGTTCATGGCATGTCACCATAACCCCAGATATAGTCATTATGTAGTTTCAAAAATTTGAAAGAGAGTTGTTATGTTATTATTATCGGTTCAGAATACTTCACAACTATTGACTTGTTGTAGAAGAATAGTACAAAGAAAACTGTTAAATCCTTTCAGCTTATATATATATATTTGCTATTGCTTGCTGGGCACTCAAATGCTCATCCTTGCTTAAATTTAAATGTTTTCAGGTAAGTGCGAACGACCAGAGAACTCTGCTAAGAACAAAGGAAAAGGGAAGGTTGCTGAATGAACGAATTACTATGTTATGTAATAGTTTAATGTTATTAAGACAATTATGATATATATTATCTATCATGGGTTGTAATGAATGTTTAAAGGTTTCGTACTTGGGAGTTAGACTCTGATAATTATGTAAATTAATTTGATCTTTTATATTATTGTTATTATTATTAGTAGTATTCCGCTCATAGGAATGGTATCGTGAAGAACCGAGTTTGGGTTTCAAGTAACCGAGTTTGGGGTCCTCACAACCGCAGCGCCAACCCTAGGGTTTGTATAGAGAGGATTGGTTACGAAGATAAAAAGAAAGGCAATAAAGTAGTACAAACTTAATGAACATGAAGTAACATTGTTAAGTCATGATTAAACCTAGAGTATGATCACTTATGGTTGAAGTAAGTTAATTTCATACGAACATAAGAATGACGTAACGAAAAGCCAGAACCGATAATAACAAATCTAATACATGATTAGATTGAGAAGAAGGGTAAGATTCATTAGGAACCATGTATGTTCATTCACGACCTAATGTAGTATGTTATGTGGTTATGTATTGTAGAGACCATAAAGACTCAAAGGAAAAGTAATTATACTGTAGCAGACGCTGAAGGCAAGTTTTTCTTAAACGCTTGTCTAACCTTCATGTTTGCCAAGTTTTCAAATGATTCAAATTATGAAATGTATGTATGGTTTTGAAGAAAGAGTCGATGCCAGTTTTAGCTCGGCTAGACTAATCTTGATAGATTGATTAAACTATTTACAAGTCTTTCAATATAGAATTGCTAACACTATCCTACGCCAATTAATTGGTACGGATTCAAGGTAAGCCTTAATATGAATAAACAAATGTATTTTTATCGAGTATTTGATGGGCACGTAAGGTTGCCACAACTTAAACGTACACACGTTTAATGGATGTAGTGTTGATCAACATAGAGTACTATAGGCTTATCACCTAGAAGTGCTCGTAAGATATGTCAGACTTACGGACTTCGTGCCCGGTTGTCCTTTTCAAAGAAACTATAAGATGTTCACGTCTTGAACCAGAATTGATGTATTACTGAATCTTGTTATTGTAAAATGTTTTGAAGGAAAAGAAATGCTATTTTAAGTTATTGATAGTACTTCGTAACTATCATCCAGTTATTAAAGATATACGATTCATATGTTTTAAGTATGCTTTTAAAAATGAAATTGTTGTACTTGTTGAGCTTGTTATGCTCACTCTTGCTTAAACCATATGAATGTAGCTTAGACCGAATGGATCGAAGGATTCGTCAAGGTTAAAGTGAAGGCTAAAGCGAACGTGTAGATTACCTATGTAATAGTATAGGTTGGTAATGATAATATTTGACATTATGATAAGAACAAATGTAACGGTTATAAAGAACCTCAGAAATGGTAGTATTGTTTTGGAATATATATAAGACATATTCCTTCTTTTAAGGCATTTCAATTGAATGGTTGTGTGAACTGTAGCACCGTGGAGCACCATATGCCAGGTTGAAAGAGGCCCGGATTTGAGGGCGTCACAGGTAGCCGCTTTCTCCATTAGTCATCCTGGTTATTCTGTAGAGTATTCCGCATGGATGGAGACAGAGACTGCACTGGCTAAGGTAGTATCCACATTGTCGAGTATTGACTCAGATGGTGGAGAGCCCATGGAGGACATTAATTCTTACACCGAGGAGGAGCCATCTACTGGGTTGCCAGTATCTGCTTTAGATTCTCCCAGTACTAGCACTGTCGTGATTCAGCATTCAGCACAGTACTTTGAGCAGAGTCTTCATCTGATGACCTTTAAGAGAGATCAGGCTCGATCTTTGATGTTGACTGCCCTTGATAGGAGAGACGCAGCTCTGTTAGAGAGAGACGAGGCATTGGCTCATAGAGATACCGCTGTTATTGAGCGGGATGAGGCCAGATCAGCCAGAGATGCAGTGATAGTTGAGCGGGATAGCACCATATCTGCTCGGGATGTAGCCATCACAGACAGTACTGCAGTGAGGTCCCTTACCACTGGCATGATCACAGAGATGTGCACATATATTGATGAGCATATGGTCACCATGCAGATGGCTGCAGATCTGTTGGGTCATGTGGACATCCTTGTACAAGAGATCACAGCTTTGCCGCCTTCTTCGGAGAGGGATGCCATATTGGGCTTGTTAGCTCGCATATACACCGATTTGTAGATGGGCTTGTATTTTCCTGCACAGACTAGCTTAGCCATTTTGTCATGTACAGTTTACATTGTGTATATCAAACAACATTATATATAGCTGGGAAATATATTTTTGATCACTTCCCTTTTAGATATGCTCTGATATTTGCTTGCTTCTTCAGGGTTTGTGATCTTGATGTATTCTGAATTCCTTCTTGCAGGATGGACATTGAGTTATCTGTGGATAGCTCAGAATAGATCATGAATCTGTATGTATCCCTACCATCTTTGGTGTCTTGGGATTGGTTTCTGTATGAAAATGTGGAGAGGGTTGTGGCTTTCCTCTCTAAGATTGACCGCACCACAAATGGTCGCCAGTACCCCTATTTAGGAGGAGCCTAGTTAATTCTATCTCTTATGGATTGGTGATACTCTTCAAGGTACAACCGCAGCTTAGATGGTCGCCGAATCTCCTATTCACGAGGAGAGGTTGGGTAATTCCATCCCTTTGGTTTGAAGCCAATGAAATATGGTGGATTAAAGTTTGATCCCAGTACCAGTTGACAAGTATTTGTGTTTTGGTAGAGGGTGAGACCAAACCATAAATGGCTGCCTACGTACTCGTATTGAAGAGGAGATCAGGTCTGTGTAGTTTGAACCTAGTGTAAGAGGTTCAACACTGTTTATGAAAGGTAGATGGGTGTAGAAGCTTTATGGATGAAGAAGGTTGTAGAAGCGTTTTTGTGGTTTTTGTTTTTTTTAGAGAAGGGTAGAAATGGTTTTGTTATTTTTTGTTTATTGCGACCGGGCCATATAGAATATGGTTGCCTACGTACTCCCGTGTATCAAGGAGATCAGGTCGACGTAGTTCACCCCTCAGGGTGAGTTGAAAAGTGTGATCCCATGTGCAGGATAAACTGTGGGGAAGAAAGATTAACCCCATGAACAGGTCAAACTGTGGGGAAGAAAGTTTAATCCCATGTGCAAGATAGACTGCGGGGAAGAAAGAATAATCCCATGTACAGGTTAAACTGTGGGGAAGAAATTTTAATCCCATGTGCAAGATAGACTGCAGGGAAGAGAAAGTTTGATCCTAGGTTAAGGATAAACTGCAGGTACGAGAAGTTTGATCCCATGTATGGGTAGGCAAACTGCAAACGTGAGAGGTTCAATCCGTATCGGGATGACCTAAGTTGTATAAGTGCAGTGAAGCCAGGCTGCTGGCTTAAAGAGTATGTTTCCCTGAGGGGCAAAGTGTGGAAAAAATTTGTATGTGGTAAAGTGTTAAAGAACCGGAATGACTGATGATTTGATGATCCAACACCAGGATGTTTTCTTGATGGTAACTTCAGACATAGTACCATTTCACAGTGTTCGAGTTGATGAGTTGTGGAAATTTATCGCCGTCCATTTCTTGCAATCTGAGAGCGCCTCCTGTCAATACTTCCTTGACAACAAACGGGCCTTCCCAGTTAGGAGCGAATTTTCCATTAGATCGATCTTGGTTTTCAATGATCTTCTTCAAAACCAAGTCATGTTGTTTAAACTGCCATAGCCAGACTTTTTTGTTATAGGATTTGGCGATCCTTTATTGATATAACTGACCATGGAAGATAGTCGCGGTTCCCTTTTCATCTATCAGAGACAATTAGTGATACCTATCTTGTACCCATTGGTCTTCATCTAGCTGAGCGTCCATCAACACTCTGAGGGATTCCATTTCTACTTCTATGGGGAGTACTGCTTCCATCCCATAGGTTAATGCATAGGGGGTTACCCCAGTTAAAGTGCGCATTGATGTTCTATAGGCTAATAGAGTATAAGGCAATAAGTCAGGCCATCCTTTGTGATTGGCGGACATCTTTTGCATAATCTTCTTGATGTTTTTGTTAGCCGCTTCAACAGCACCATTCATCTTTGGATGATAGATGAGGGAGTTAAGGTGTTTGATGTGGAATTAACTGCATAGTTCCTCCATCATTTTGTTGTTGAGGTTCTTAGCATTGTCTGATACAATTACCTCTGGTTGTCCTTATCGACAAATGACATTGTTTCTGAGGAAAGCAATGATGACTTCTTTGGTAACCCTGGGGAAGGAAGTTGCTTCTACCCACTTGGTAAAGTAGTCGATCATGGTGAAGATAAAGTGATGTCCATTACTGGCTTTGGGCTCGATTGGCCCGATCACGTCCATTCCCCACATTGAGAAGGGCTAAGGTGAACTCATATTGTGGAGCTCCCGTGGAGGGGCGTGGATAGCATTCCCATGAATTTGGCATTAATAACATCTCTTGACGTGGTCATAGCAATCGGCCTTGAGAGATAGCCAGTAATGTCCTGTCCTGAGGATCTTCTTGACAAGGAGGAGGCCACTCATGTGTGGGCCACAGACTCCACCATGGATCTCATCCATGAGTCTCTGAGCTTGGTCTTTGTCTAAACATCTGAGAAGACCTAGTCCTGCATCTCTCTTGTAGAGTGCATCTCCGCTCAGGTAGAATTTCATAGCAAGTCGATGAATCCTCCTTTATTCAGCTAGGCTCGCCTCAATGGGTGTAGATCCATCTCGTAAGTACTCCTTGATATGCTGATACCAAGGTTATTGGATGGGAGGTAGCTCATCTAATACTTCTCCAACATAGTTCCCATAGGCTGGTGCCTTTTGTAGGGCTAATGTGACGCTTGGCATGTGTTCCTTGTCAGGTATGTGCATCAAGGAGGCCAAAGTTGCTAATGCGTCCGTAAAGTCATTCCTATTACGAGGAATGTGTATAAAGGAGATTTCTTCGAACTCCGAAGCCATCCGTAAAACTTGCCGATGGTAAGGCAGCAATCGTTGCTCTTTGGTTTGATAGATTCCTATGGATTGTTTTATTACCAACTCTGAATCCCCAAAGACAGTTAACCGTCCGATACCCATTGAACGGGCAAGTTTTAGCCCCATGATACAGCCTTTATACTCAGCTGTGTTGTTGGTGCTAACAAACTGCAATTTGACGGCGACGGGATACTGCTCCCCCGTACTGGATACTAGAACTGCTCCAACTCCAACACCTTCGGTATTAACAGCTCCATCAAAATACATCTTTCATGCTTGGTGTGTATAGTACTGATGGTGTGGCTGAATTGCCATTACCCCTTTATCGAAGAAGTATGTTTCTAAGGGTTAGAAGTCCCCTGAAGG
Organism: Panax notoginseng; assembly: GCA_016801055.1. NCBI lineage: Eukaryota > Viridiplantae > Streptophyta > Magnoliopsida > Apiales > Araliaceae > Panax > Panax notoginseng. The sequence goes on from CM029020.1 coordinate 108,298,792, forward strand.
TGCGGCAGCCAGTTGATCCGTAATTCCTTGACCTTTAATGGACTTTTGAGTCACGTAGACAATGTCAAATTGTTGTAGTATCAACTACCATCTGGACAGCCGATAATTCAGTATGGGTTTACTGAACACATACTTGAGAGGATCCACACGGGATATGAGATGGGTTGTGTGCCCATGGAGGTAATGTTGTAACCTCATGGCAGCCCATGCTAAAGCACAACAAGTCCTCTCAATCAGAGTGTACTTGTGTTCACTACTGCTAAATCTTTTGTTGAGGTAATAGATAGCTTGTTCTTGGCCTCTATCGTTTTTCTAGCCCAGCATGCAGCCCATGGCATTATCACTTATGGACAGGTACATGAATAGGGGAACATCATCCTTGGGTGGTACCAAAATAAGAGCTTTGACTAACTGCTCTTTAATTGTAAGGAAGGCATTCTGGCACTCGTCATTCCATTTTATGGAGGAGTTCTTCCTTAACAACTTGAAGATAGGCTCACATGTTGCTGTGAGTTGAGAAATGAATCAGCTAATGAAGTTGATTCTTCCCAAAAATCCCTGTATTTCCTTCTCTGTCTGAGGAATGGACATTTCTGTGATGGCCTAGATTTTGGTAGGATCCAGCTCAATTCCTTTGTGGCTAACTAGGAATCCTAGTAACTTGCCTGATTTAACACCAAAGGCGCACTTAGCTGGATTCAACTTCAAGTTATACTTGCGCAACCTGTTGAATAGCTTTTTGAGATGGTCTAAGTGGTCATCCTCCTTTCGGGACTTGACAATGATGTCGTCAACGTAGATCTCGATCTCTTTGTGCATTAAGTCGTGGAAGAGAGCCATCATAGCTCGCTGATAGGTAGCTCTGGCATTGATGAGGCCGAATGACAACCGTCTATAGCAAAAGGTTCCCAAAGAAGTTATGAAAGTAGTTTTCTCACGATCTTCCTCAGCAACCATGATCTGATGGTACCCCGCAAAGCAATCGGCAAAGGAGTACATGACGTATTGTGCAGTATTATCATTGAGAATGTGGATAAAGGGCACGGGAAAGCTATCTTTAAGGCAAGCTTTATTCAGATCCCGATAATCCACGCAGACTCGTACCTTTCCTCCAGGCTTAGGCACGAGAACAATGTTAGATATCCATTCAGGATACGTGGACACCATGATAATGCCAGCTTGAAATTGTTTCACAATTTCTTCTTTCACCTTTAAACTCCACTCAGGTTTCAATCGCCTGAGCTTCTGCTTGACTGGCTTGAATCCCTCTTTAATGGGAAGGCGATGAAGAACAATGTCAGTGGACAACCCCACCATGTCTTCATGAGACCATGCAAACACATCCTGGAATTGGGTTAATATCGTAACCATGTCATTCCGTTGGTTTGAGGTAAGGTCTGAACCAATCTAGATTAACTTAGGATTTTTTAAGGTTCCAAAATTGAAGGAGGTGGTTTGATCAAGGTTGGGTTTAGGCTTTTCTTCGACCCATTCTTTGATCTCTGAAGGCACCTCAATGTCCTCTTGTATTTCCATTAAGTCTGAGTCCAACTTTTCATCAAAGTTACAATCCTTGTAGAGTAGAGGCATCTTATCAGCAAGTACATGCACATCTAAGTTCAGAGTCCTGAAACAAAATATGCTTTCACTTAATATATATGAAACTGTTTAATCATACATAATGTTAGCATATAAGAACAACCGTCTGTAGCAAAAGGTTCCCCAAGGAGTGATGAAAGCAGTTTTCTCACGATCTTCCTCAGCAACCATGATCTGATGGTACCCCGCAAAGCAATCAGCGAAGGAGTACATGCTATATTTCACAGTATTGTCAATGAGAATGTGGATAAAGGGCATGGGAAAGCTATCTTTAAGGCAAACTTTATTCAGATCCCGATAATCCACGCAGACTCGTACCTTTCCTGCAGGTTTAGGCACGTGCACGATGTTAGATATCTACTCAGGATATGTAGATACCATGATAATGCCAGCATAAAATTGTTTCACAATTTCTTCTTTCATCTTTAAACTCCATTCAGGTTTTAATCACCTGAGCTTCTACTTGACTGGCTTGAATCCCTCTTTAATGGGAAGGCGATGAAGAACAATGTCAGTGGACAAACCCACCATGTCTTCATGAGACCATACAAACACATCCTGGAATTGGGTTAGTGACGTAACCATGTCATTCCATTGGTTTGGGATAAGGTCTGAACCAATCTGGATTAACTTAGGATTTTCTAAGGTTCCAAGATTGAAGGAAGTGGTTTGATCAAGGTTGGGTTTTGTAGCATCCCCAGATCTCGATCCTAATCACCAAGGATCTGGTATACTATTTCTATAACTATTGCGAAAGATATAAACATAAATTGTTTATACATTAAACTTTTACAACATAAACCCCACGGTCTATAACCTTAACTTAATACACACCTTCAATATCTTAGAAGATTTACATTAATATTTGCATTAGCAAATTTAATAGTTCTAACTGCATAATAGCTTAATCTTGGACTTTGCCTTTGCCTTTGTCTTTACTCGAGCTTTCATCTTAATCCGAAAATTTTTATCATGATATAGCAAGGGTGAGCATCAAATTTGCCCAACAAGTTAAATTTATTTGAGGATATATCATGATTGAAAGAATTTAATAAGCTTTCAAGTTTTCAACAATATAATAATTGTGAAATAACATGAATCAAGTTTCAATAATTTCATGACTGAATCAATAATGTTTGAAGGTCAACAATGACCATAAACAATTTTACTGAACCTTATGGTAATGAAGGTGATCAGCCTTTCATACCTGATGAACATATGCAACATGCACTAAGTGCGAATCAATAATCAGTTAAGACATGAATAATCATCAATAATCATTCACTAACATACTTTGAAATATAACTCGAGTTTGAGTTAAGGAAACTTGTCTGATTCGTTGACTACTGCTACGCAGTTTAAGTTAACTTCTTTTGGTAAGACCTATCATTAATAATAAGATTGGTCTTTCAATCAACATATTCTACTTTGTATCATAATACAATTACTTTGTCAATAGATTATCTAACACTTAATCAAATATTAGATAACATCCTAACACATCGGTATTATTATCATTCTTGGATAATTCTTCAATCACTGTATCATATCCATTATGATTAAACACTTAATCTTATACATTATAAGTTCTTCTTTATACTCTAATAATTCAAATACTAATCCAACAACCTGGATTCTAAATTTAACAACCAAATTGCCAATCCAGCAGACTGGATATAGAATCCAGCAACCTAGATTCAACAAATTTCCAATCCAGCAAGCCAAACTGCAGTCCAGCAAACTGGATTACAAATCCAACAACTAGATTGCAATCCAGCAAGCTGGATTCAACATATTTTCAATTCAGTAAACTTTTTTTCAATCCAACAAGCTGGATTCATCAGATTTTCTTATACAGCAAGCTGGATTCCATATCCGTTCACGAAAATACCAAATCAACTTATTATTTTTCTATCTTTTGTACAAACATGTATACATATATTTTATACACAAAAAGTATTTTTCCAAAATTTTCCAACTTCCTTTGGTATTTTTTAAAAATCAATTTTAGTTAATTCCTTAAGAAATTAGCTACCTCGTGCTTAACTCCAGAAATTCCCATCTCTTGGCACAATCTTACACGTCTTAACGTGACACTCCAGTTTAAATTTCGTGGCCATCGGAGTTATAGAACTCCGGTTATAGTCATTTTCGTCGGAAAATCACAGAAATTGAAATGGTCATAACTTGGTCATTTTAAGTCGGAATTAGCTCATTTTTGGACAGTAGGTACTTAATACCATATATTTCCATGTCCCAAAAGGCCGGAATTTATTTCACATTTTAAGTGGCCAAACAGCCCCCGCAAAAATCTGGGCAGCAACTTTTTGCCAAAAAAACAGTTTTAGAGTCCTTTGCTAAAACAGTCATAACTCTCGCGTTTTAAAACATTTTTGAGCGATTCTTGGGCCCACGCGAAGCTAACTTCCAGGGCTACAACTTTTATCTAATGATATTTTTCCAAAATCAGAAACGCATCAGTCCAAAAAGTTTGTAAACGGAGACTGTTCGGGATTGGGTTGGACAGTTTTGATTATGCTTCTTCCGAACGTCATAACTACCTCCTCCGGAGTCGGAATTAGTCCGTTCCAGAGTCTATGGAAAGCTTATTCAGTGTACTAGAACATACTAGAAGCCCAGAATTTTTAAAGCACAAAAAGTGGACAAAAATGCCCCCGTTTTTTGACTGGTCCAAAACAGTACCTAAAAATCGGGACTGTTTTAACAAAAATTCACACGATGACTTTTAGAAACGTGATTTTTGAGTTCTACCACTTGGGTAAACTAGTAAACACATATGTCTAGTACCCCTCTTTGACGGATCGTAAAAAGGAGTTATAGATTTAAAACGGTGGATTTTCAAAGTAAATAGAAATTTAGGATTTCTAAACTAGAAAAATTAAGTTTTCATTTCTTTTGGTTTCCAACCAAATCAACACCCAAAATAGGTAGATCCATACTTGAATCCATGGAAAACACATAGATCTTAGGGATTTGAACATCCAAATCAAAAACCCCTTTCCATCAAATTACAAAAAAAATAAAGGAAGAAATCATACATTTACTTTATTCTTCTTCTTTATTCTTCTTCTTCTTCTTCTTTTTCATTCATAGAGGATCTTCCCTCTCCTTGCCATCTTCTCCAAGGGCTGCCGCCCTCTTCCCCTTCTCTCCCTCTTGATCTTTTCTTTTTCCCGTTCTTTCTTTCTCTTTCTTCTTTTCTCTTTCCCTTATCTTCTTATCTCTTCTTATCTCTTTCCTTCTTTTAATAATAACCGGTCATTTGGCCTTATCATCTACCAAGTTTTGTTTAATTTTCTTTGTCCAAAAATGTCCCTCCTTTGCCTTTTTTTGTCCAAAAATATCCACCATACTTGGATCAAATTTTGGCTTTTTAAGTTATTGATTGGGCCAACTCTTGGGTCACCATATAAAATCTCTTTGGACTTTAAATTAAACTCTTTAGGCCATTGAAAAATTATCATATTCCAATGTCTTTCCATTTTACCCACCCTAAATATTTAATTAGGGTATCTATTCCAAATATATAGAATTTAAATCCTCACTTTAGCACATTAAATTCTATAAACCAATTAAACTTGTTTTAATTAAGTAATAAAATTAATAACTTGAGATAATTAAAATATATCTCTTAACTTAATATAATTTTTTTAATATTATTGATCTCCCACAAGTGGGTCTAGTTTGGGCCCTTAATTAATCTCATTGAGCTAACAAATTTAATTGTTTTACTTACTAACAAAACTAACTTGGGCTTTCAATCCATAATTAAATGGATAAATTACATATAGTAGTATATTTTTAAAAATAATTACAAAAATCATACACCTATAAAATAATTACAAAAGTATTATACTTTTTTGTTTTTATTTTCAATCTTAACATAATTAAATGTCCTTAAATTAAGGGATTAATATGTAATGACTGACATGGCAATATCAGTGTAATTAGAATTCTTTAATTTAGGAGATTAGTTTTGGTAGGTGCCATTTTCTCTCTCATCTCCTCTTACTGCCATTTTATGTACGCCACTGCAATTTTATTCTTCTATTTTCATATTTAAAGACAAAAGCTGAAGAGTGAAGAGAGAAGATGAAGACGACATTTTGCCATTTTCTCTCTCATTTTCTTTTATTCTGTCATTTTTTCTTCAAAAGATGAAGACGCCATTTCTGCCATTTTTGTATAAAAGATGAAGACGCCATTTCTTTCATTTTCTTTTATTCTGCCATTTTTTTCTCTTTCTTTCATACTTCCAATTGTTCTTCATATTTTTTTGTACTCTGTTTTTGTAAGTACTTCTATTTTACCTCTCTCTCTCTCTCTCGAGCACCAGTTTTTAAGGTTTTCTCTTTAATTTCATTCATTTGGGGTTTATGATCTTAATTTTATGCAAAATGTGCGTTTGATTATGAATTTATGATCACTTTTTTTGTTGATTGGCGTTGATTGGTGTTTACCTTAGTATAAAAGTTTGGTTACCTCAGTATAAAAGTTTGGTAACCAAACTTTTATACTAAGGTAACCAAACTTTTATACCAAGGTAACCAAACTGTCATACCAAGGTAACCAATCCACCTCCACACCATCAGTTTTTTCATAGTGCAGTTGGTAACCAAACCTTCACACCAAGGTAACCAAACCTTCATATCAAGGTAACCTTGATATAAATATTTCGTTACCTTGGTATGACAGTTTGGTTACATTGGTATGACAGTTTGGTTACCTTAGTATAAAAGTTTGGTTACCTTAGTATAAAAGTTTTGGTTACCTTGGTATAAAAGTTTGGTTACCTTAGTATAAAAGTTTGGTTACCTCAGTATAAAAGTTTGGTTACCTTGGTAATTACCAAGGTTTGGTTACCTTGGTATAAAAGTTTGGTTACCTTAGTATAAAAGTTTTGGTTATCTTGTTATAAAAGTTTGGTTACCATGACATTACTAACAATCTTCTCCTCTGCAGTATCTTGAGAATTTCCTTTTACTACCAGAAAATGGTTGCTCCCGCCACTACCGCCCAAGCCTCCACCCCCACTGTCTCTGTAACCACCACTTGAGCCACCACCGCCATCTCTGCCACTACCGCCATTGTTACCTCCTCCATAGCCATCACCGTCGCCTCTAAAGCTACCATTACCACCTCCTCCGACGCTGTCACCTCCTCCAAAGCTTTCACCACCTTTGAAAATTGCCTCCGCCACCTCCTGCAAAGTACAAAATTTGTGCAGTCTTTCCTATAAAATTTGAATTTGAATATTTGAATTTGAATTTATTTTTGTGGTTAGATCCCAGATATTTGAATTTGAATGATTAGTTATGGCAGATATTTCTCCTTAATTTTAAGTTTCCTTATTAATATGAATTGCGTTATTTTTGTAATTATTTTGCGTATGTTTTATTTTTGTAATTACTTTCTAATTGTTGTATATTAGTGTTAAGGACCCTAATTAAATTGGGTCAATATAATACTTGACACATACATAATATATTGGGCTAGATTAAATAATATAATCGCCCTTAGTCACTCTATCTACAAGTCTCATGCTTAATTAATTAATTGGGCTCGTTTAAATAAAATAACTTCCTTAGTTCATCAAATTTAATTCTCTTGGACTCTAAATAAATTAATGGGCTATGATATTATTATAGTCCATTACTTTTAATACTATTTTACCCTAATTATTTAATTAGGGTTTTTTATTTCTCACTCAAAAAATAAATAAATTCTTTACTCATGCACATTTATTGCTTTAACCCAATTAGACTTGCTATAATTAGGTTATAAAATTAATTAACTGAGATGTATAAAATAAATCTCTTAAAATTAACATATATTTTATATACCAAATTTTCTCATCTCATAACCCTTAAGTTATTCAACCATTCATTCCTAATATATAGTTAGGATTACACTAGTTTCTTTTATTTGATTATGTAATAAACAAATATAAACCATCACATAATATTCGTATTCACTTACTCACATAATCATTAAATAAATTATGCCATGCTCCACAAATCTCTTAGATTAGGTCACTAGTATATATTTAAATACTAGAACCACTAAATAACAATAACCATTTAGGTTATTTAATTCTCATACTTAATAACTTATTCAAGTTATACAATTCATATTGTATACTTAAATTTAATTTTCTCCTCCTCTCAATAAATTGTTTTCAAACAATATATAATTTAATATATTCAATCACTTATTCAAATATGAATTTAATTTACTAACTACTTTGATACCAATGTTCATATCTACATATTGGATCTCATCTCATATTTTAGCTTTACATCATTTGGTATAATATTAAATATTATATCATTATTCATATAACATCTTTCACTTCTCACACTGATTTTGATTTTTCTCCATAAAAAGTCAACTGTTGACTTTGACCAAAAGTCAACATTTACACATTTTGTGTTTACTGTCCATTCTGACTAAACTTGACGTTCCGGACGCAACTGAGCAGTCCATGATTCAAAATTATATCTCTAACTCAAATTTTGAGTTTTAAATTATTCATTTCTTATTGCTAATCGTATTAACTAACGACTTTAAACTTAGTTATCTTCTTATCTACCATTCAAGGCCAACGTTCAAGCTATGTTAATTACTAACATAGTTTTATCTTGATCCTTATATCATTAACTTTATTCATCATTCCTCTTGCTAAAATATATATAGCACCTTACTAAGTATATATAGTTATATACATATACTCATCTTCGTTTAACCTCATAGCATCTCTTCATGTGAAATCTTATCTCCTTACTAAAATTTCCATATGTACTTCTATAACATTTCTTAGACTATTCAGTTCATATAGAATTTACAGGTATCGTAATACCTTATTCTCGATATTTCTTCAAGTACATATTAATTCATTTCTAGGGTTTTGAAATTTTGTAACCCATATTTCTTTATTCTCATTCAATTAAGAAACCATATAGGTTCTTCTTAAAAATTTTGAAATCCTTAAAATTCCTTAACAGAAACGTCAATTCCATACACTTATTGTCTTTCTAGGTTCATCTTATAACCTTTAATCCATCATTTTAGGATTTTAATAATTATCTAAATTCTCGGGTTGTCACATTCACCCATTCTTCTAAGAATTTCATCCCCGAAATTAAAACATACTAATCTCTGCTTATTCTCTTGATCAAAATTAGGTTTTTAACTTAACCTTTACAATTTCCTCCTTTGAGGTTTTCTCATTTATTATCACATTTCACCATAACTACTCACTAGGAGTTTACATCTTCTAAACATTCAGCAAAACTAGGTTGTCATAATAACATTTACTCAATCATCTCAGATTCTACTTGTACGCAACGAGTTCACAATATTTCATATCCATCATCCCTTCTATCACAACATTACTCTAGAGAGTTTAAAAAAAAACCTTTCATATCTGTCTGAGGGATCATAAAAATCATGAACTTTGAGGTTTAGGGGTATTTCTACCTGCTACCTCTTTCAATTACGAAAGAAAGGTACTCCACCTCTGAAATATTTTATATTTGGTATGTTTACAATCACTAAGAAGGTAAACTACCGATGCGGGTACTTTAGATGATCAGTCTGTTGTACCTTAGTAATCGGAACGACTATATACGTTCTTAGATTGGAGTATTTTATCCAATTAATATATCCCCATTTTCAGGATTGTTCACCTCAGACTTATCATAAGATTCCGTACCAAAACAATTTGGTTCGGCATAAGCTTTCAAAGAATACTTTGAATTTCATAAACATTTGTCTAGCTGAATCAAATAGCTTAGATGCATATCAATTAATTCGAATTTCAATCGAAACATTGCTAGCTAAATTCAGTTGGCAATAATTTACCTTTAAAATTCTTAAAATCATTTTATGACATCATGATACCGCACTGCATTTACAGTCCATTTGAGGATTCCGTCATTGTGTGACTTTGTCATACTACGTCATTCCTTAGTGGGCTGACGATCTTTAGATCACATACCACACTAGGTAATTATGCATTGATAACTCCATCATTTTTATCATCTCTGCACCAGGTTGCATGATGCATTAATGATATAAAAATACATTTTAATAATTCAAATCATTTTCATCTAGCCGAATCAATTGGCCTAGACTCTTCTTTAAACAGTTCAAAACCTTTACAATTCATTTTTGGTGTCATTACGCCACAACAGGTAACGATGTGTTAGTAGTACGAAGCCCACTTCTACACAGTTGTAACCCTATGTTGAGGATAACAAAAATTCATTTTATTTCGAAAGGCACATCAGTGCGAATTTATCTTGATGTCAAAAACTTTGAAGTCTAGCATAGCTAGAAGATTTGGAATACCTATGATTCCACCATCAGCTTCAATTTCTCTACTGATCCATTTCTTAATAAGTCTATCTATTTCTATCATCTTCAATTCTCCATTCACAACTTTCTCATACCCAGTTCATCAAACTTACCACACGTTATGAGTTCAGGAACTTTCCACAATCATATGAGTTTAAGAACTTGTCCTAGTCAGACCTTTGGCGTCCATTCGCTGAGGGGTTCATAAATATTTCATATAATTATGAGTCACGAACGTACCATAAGTATGAGTTTTAAGAACTCGTACTTAACCTTATATTCTCTATCTATTCGTTATACACATGAGAAAAGAATCACCTTATCCACATGCATATAACAAATAGCGCGACATTATGTTCCAATGATTATCAATGTAAGAAACTAAGTGGTTGTCAAATCAAACTCGGCCACTAATCAATATAGGAAGCTAAGCGAACAATTTCCCGCCCATACAAAGAATCGGTCAACCTAACCACTATATCGACCAAGAAGCTAAGTGATTCTAAAACCAAGTACAAATTCCCTGCTCATACAAGGAATCATACAACTCAGCTGCTGACTTGAGTCCTCAATTGAAATCCCACACCATTCTTACTTTCTCTTTTCTTAATACGAATTTTCTTTAATCCGTATCTTAACATTTGCCACTCTTTTCTGAGTTTACATCGTACCATTTCATAGAACATTCTCTTTATAGCGTCAGGCTATATCATTCCAATCACTTAACATATCTTATGTTATTCAATGATTTAATCTGATCACGTCGTGATCTTATTTAGTAATCATTTCTCCTTATACTTACGATCGTTTTATTTTACGATCTTCTTATTCTTCTCTTTAATCATATTATATTATGATTTTATTAACACTTCTCATCTTATAGACATAGTCTATTTATTATCACTTTTTATCTCTATTATTGGAGTCAGGTAACTCCGGATTCTTATCCTTATATCTCTTCAAGATTCTTCTTTGAATCTTAATTATCTTTCTCTTTACTTAATAATGAATTTTCAAAAATTCATCTCTTATCGCTTAAACTCTATTCGAGTTTATTACTTATCATCTCTCCGCGGTTATATCCTAAGGTACACCTACCTAAGGTTTATAACCTACAGCTCGGATACCAACTGTAGCATCCCCAGATCCCGGTACTAATCACCAAGGATCTGGTATACTATTTCTATAACTATTGCGAAAGATATAAACATAAATTGTTTATACATTAAACTTTTACAACATAAACCCCACGGTCTACAATCTTAACTTAATACATACCTTCAATATCTTAGAAGATTTACATTAATATTTACATTAGCAAATTTAATAGTTCTAACTGCATAATAGCTTAATCTTGGACTTTGCCTTTGTCTTTGTCTTTACTCGAGCTTTCATCTTAATCTGAAAATTTTTATCATGATATAGCAAGGGTGAGCATCAAATTTGCCCAGCAAGTTAAATTTATTTGAGGATATATCATGATTGAAAGAATTTAATAAGCTTTCAAGTTTTCAACAATATAATAATTGTGAAATAACATGAATCAAGTTTTAATAATTTGATGACTGAATCAATAATGTTTGAAGGTCAACAATGACCATAAACAATTTAACTGAACCTTATGGTAATGAAGGTGATCAGCCTTTCATACCTGATGAACATATGCAACATGCACTAAGTGCGAATCAATAATCAGTTAAGACATGAATAATCATCAATAATCATTCACTAACATACTTTGAAATATAACTCGAGTTTGAGTTAAGGAAACTTGTCTGATTCGTTGACTACTGCTACGCAGTTTAAGTTAACTTCTTTTGGTAAGACCTATCATTAATAATAAGATTGGTCTTTCAATCAACATATTCTACTTTGTATCATAATACAATTACTTTGTCAATAGATTATCTAACACTTCATCAAATATTAGATAACATCCTAACACATCGGTATTATTATCATTCTTGGATAATTCTTCAATCACTATATCATATCCATTATGATTAAACACTTAATCTTATACATTATAAGTTCTTCTTTATACTCTAATAATTCAAATACTAATCCAACAACCTGGATTCTAAATTTAACAACCAAATTGCCAATCCAGCAGACTGGATATAGAATCCAGCAACCTAGATTCAACAAATTTCCAATCCAGCAAGCCAAACTGCAATCCAGCAAACTGGATTACAAATCCAACAACTAGATTGCAATCCAGCAAGCTGGATTCAACATATTTTCAATTCAGTAAACTTTTTTTCAATCCAGCAAGCTGGATTCATCAGATTTTCTTATACAGCAAGCTGGATTCCATATCCATTCACGAAAATACCAAATCAACTTATTATTTTTCTATCTTTTGTACAAACATGTATACATATATTTCATACACAAAAAGTATTTTTCCAAAATTTTCCAACTTCCTTTGGTATTTTTTAAAAATCATTTTTAGTTAATTCCTTAAGAAATTAGCTACCTCGTGCTTAACTCCAGAAATTCTCATCTCTTGGCACAATCTTATACGTCTTAACGTGACACTCCAGTTTAAATTTCGTGGCCATCGGAGTTATAGAACTCCGGTTATAGCCATTTTCGTCGGAAAATCACAGAAATTGAAATGGTCATAACTTGTCATTTTAAGTCGGAATTAGCTCATTTTTGAACAGTAGGTACTTAATACCATATATTTTCATGTCTCAAAAGGCCGGAATTTATTTCACAATTTAAGTGGCCAAAACAGCCCCCGCAAAAATCTGGGCAGCAACTTTTTGCCAAAAAAAAAAGTTTTAGAGTCCTTTGCTAAAACAGTCATAACTCTCGCGTTTTAAAACATTTTTGAGCGATTCTTGGGCCCACGCGAAGCTAACTTCCAGGGCTACAACTTTTATCTAATGATATTTTTCCAAAATCCGAACGCATCAGTCCAAAAAGTTTGTAAACGGAGACTGTTCGGGATTGGGTTGGACAGTTTTGATTATGCTTCTTCCGAACGTCATAACTACCTCCTCCGGAGTCGGAATTAGTCCGTTCCGGAGTCAATGGAAAGCTTATTCAGTGTACTAGAACATACCAGAAGCCCAGAATTTTTAAAGCAAAAAAAGTGGACGAAAATGCCCCCGTTTTTTGACTGGTCCAAAACAGTACCTAAAAATCGGGACTGTTTTAACAAAAATTCACACGATGACTTTTAGAAACGTGATTTTTGAGTTCTACCACTTGGGTAAACTAGTAAACACATATGTCTAGCACCCCTCTTTGACGGATCGTAAAAAGGAGTTATAGATTTAAAACGGTGGATTTTCAAAGTAAATAGAAATTTAGGATTTCTAAACTAGAAAAATTAAGTTTTCATTTCTTTTGGTTTCCAACCAAATCAACACCCAAAATAGGTAGATCCATACTTGAATCCATGGAAAACACATAGATCTTAGGGATTTGAACATCCAAATCAAAAACCCCTTTCCATCAAATTACAAAAAAAATAAAGGAAGAAATCATACATTTACTTTATTCTTCTTCTTTATTCTTCTTCTTCTTCTTTTTCATTCATGGAGGATCTTCCCTCTCCTTGCCATCTTCTCCAAGGGCTGCCGCCCTCTTCCCCTTCTCTCCCTCTTGATCTTTTCTTTTTCCCGTTCTTTCTTTCTCTTTCTTCTTTTCTCTTTCCCTTATCTTCTTATCTCTTCTTATCTCTTTCCTTCTTTTAATAATAACCGGTCATTTGGCCTTATCATCTACCAAGTTTTGTTTAATTTTCTTTGTCCAAAAATGTCCCTCCTTTGCCTTTTTTTGTCCAAAAATATCCACCATACTTGGATCAAATTTTGGCTTTTTAAGTTATTGATTGGGCCAACTCTTGGGTCACCATATAAAATCTCTTTGGACTTTAAATTAAACTCTTTAGGCCATTGAAAAATTATCATATTCCAATGTCTTTCCATTTTACCCACCCTAAATATTTAATTAGGGTATCTATTCCAAATATATAAAATTTAAATCCTCACTTTAGCACATTAAATTCTATAAACCAATTAAACTTGTTTTAATTAAGTAATAAAATTAATAACTTGAGATAATTAAAATATATCTCTTAACTTAATATAATTTTTTTAATATTATTGATCTCCCACAAGTGGATCTAGTTTGGGCCCTTAATTAATCTCATTGAGCTAACAAATTTAATTGTTTTACTTACTAACAAAACTAACTTGGGCTTTCAATCCCTAATTAAATTGGGTCAATATAATACTTGACACATACATAATATATTGGGCTAGATTAAATAATTTAATCGCCCTTAGTCACTCTATCTACAAGTCACATGCTTAATTGGGCTCGTTTAAATAATATAACTTCCTTAGTTCATCAAATTTAATTCTCTTGGACTCTAAATAAATTAATGGACTATGATATTATTATAGTCCATTACTTTTAATACTATTTTACCCTAATTATTTAATTAGGGTTTTTTATTTCTCACTCAAAAAATAAATAAATTCTTTACTCATGCACATTTATTGCTTTAACCCAATTAGACTTGCTATAATTAGGTTATAAAATTAATTAACTGAGATGTATAAAATAAATCTCTTAAAATTAACATATATTTTATATACCAAATTTTCTCATCTCATAACCCTTAAGTTATTCAACCATTCATTCCTAATATATAATTAGGATTACACTAGTTTCTTTTATTTGATTATATAATAAACAAATATAAACCATCACATAATATTCGTATTCACTTACTCACATAATCATTAAATAAATTATGTCATGCTCCACAAATCTCTTAGATTAGGTCACTAGTATATATTTAAATACTAGAACCACTAAATAACAATAACCATTTAGGTTATTTAATTCTCATACTTAATAACTTATTCAAGTTATACAATTCATATTGTATACTTAAATTTAATTTTCTCCTCCTCTCAATAAATTGTTTTCAAACAATATATAATTTAATATATTCAATCACTTATTCAAATATGAATTTAATTTACTAACTACTTTGATACCAATATTCATATCTACATATTGGATCTCATCTCATATTTTAGCTTTACATCATTTGGTATAATATTAAATATTATATCATTATTCATATAACATCTTTCACTTCTCACACTGATTTTGATTTTTCTCCATAAAAAGTCAACTGTTGACTTTGACCAAAAGTCAACCTTTACACATTTTGTGTTTACTGTCCATTCTGACTAAACTTGACGTTCCGGACGCAACCGAGCAGTCCATGATTCAAAATTATATCTCTAACTCAAATTTTGAGTTTTAAATTATTCATTTCTTATTGCTAATCGTATTAACTAACGACTTTAAACTTAGTTATCTTCTTATCTACCATTCAAGGCCAACGTTCAAGCTATGTTAATTACTAACATAGTTTTATCTTGATCCTTATATCATTAACTTTATTCATCATTCCTCTTGCTAAAATATATATAGCACCTTACTAAGTATATATAGTTATATACATATACTCATCTTCGTTTAACCTCATAGCATCTCTTCATGTGAAATCTTATCTCCTTACTAAAATTTCCATATGTACTTCTATAACATTTCTTAGACTATTCAGTTCATATAGAATTTACAGGTATCGTAATACCTTATTCTCGATATTTCTTCAAGTACATATTAATTCATTTCTAGGGTTTTGAAATTTTGTAACCCATATTTCTTTATTCTCATTCAATTAAGAAACCATATAGGTTCTTCTTAAAAATTTTGAAATCCTTAAAATTCCTTAACAGAAACGTCAATTCCATACACTTATTGTCTTTCTAGGTTCATCTTATAACCTTTAATCCATCATTTTAGGATTTTAATAATTATCTAAATTCTCGGGTTGTCACATTCACCCATTCTTCTAAGAATTTCATCCCCGAAATTAAAACATACTAATCTCTGCTTATTCTCTTGATCAAAATTAGGTTTTTAACTTAACCTTTACAATTTCCTCCTTTGAGGTTTTCTCATTTCTTATCACATTTCACCATAACTACTCACTAGGAGTTTACATCTTCTAAACATTCAGCAAAACTAGGTTGTCATAATAACTTTTACTCAATCATCTCAGATTCTACTTGTACGCAACGAGTTCACAATATTTCATATCCATCATCCCTTCTATCACAACATTACTCTAGAGAGTTTAAAAAAAAACTTTTCATATCTGTCTGAGGGATCATAAAAATCATGAACTTTGAGGTTTAGGGGTATTTCTACCTGCTACCTCTTTCAATTACGAAAGAAAGGTACTCCACCTCTGAAATATTTTATATTTGGTATGTTTACAATCACTAAGAAGGTAAACTACCGATGCGAGTACTTTAGATGATCAGTCTGTTGTACCTTAGTAATCGGAACGACTATATGCGTTCTTAGATTGGAGTATTTTATCCAATTAATATATCCCCATTTTCAGGATTGTTCACCTCAGACTTATCATAAGATTCCGTACCAAAACAATTTGGTTCGGCATAAGCTTTCAAAGAATACTTTGAATTTCATAAACATTTGTCTAGCTGAATCAAATAGCTTAGACGCATATCAATTAATTCGAATTTCAATCGAAACATTGCTAGCTAAATTCAGTTGGCAATAATTTACCTTTAAAATTCTTAAAATCATTTTATGACATCATGATACCGCACTGCATTTACAGTCCATTTGAGGATTCCGTCATTGTGTGACTTTGTCATACTACATCATTCCTTAGTGGGCTGACGATCTTTAGATCACATACCACACTATGTAATTATGCATTGATAACTCCATCATTTTTATCATCTCTGCACCAGGTTGCATGATGCATTAATGATATAAAAATATATTTTGATAATTCAAATCATTTTCGTCTAGCCGAATCAATTGGCCTAGACTCTTCTTTAAACAGTTCAAAACCTTTACAATTCATTTTTGGTGTCATCACGCCACAACAGGTAATGATGTGTTAGTAGTACGAAGCCCACTTCTACACAGTTGTAACCCTATGTTGAGGATAACAAAAATTCATTTTATTTTGAAAGGCACATCAGTGCGAATTTAGCTTGATGTCAAAAACTTTGAAGTCTAGCATAGCTAGAAGATTTGGAATACCTATGATTCCACCATCAGCTTCAATTTCTCTACTGATCCATTTCTTAATAAGTCTATCTATTTCTATCATCTTCAATTCTCCATTCACAACTTTCTCATACCCAGTTCATCAAACTTACCACACATTATAAGTTCAGGAACTTTCCACAATCATATGAGTTTAAGAACTTGTCCTAGTCAGACCTTTGGCGTCCATTCGCTGAGGGGTTCATAAACATTTCATATAATTATGAGTCACGAACGTACCATAAGTATGAGTTTTAAGAACTCGTACTTAACCTTATATTCTCTATCTATTCGGTATACACATGAGCAAGGAGTGCTGCACCAATTGGCAAGGATAAAGTCCGGGTGGACTGCATTGATGGAGGGGTTGTCACCGTCTTCCTTTTCCTAAATGATGACCATGACGTCTGGGCAATCATCGTCTGGGGTATATCTGTTCGTATGTTCATCATGAACAATGATGCGCATGCCTGACATTATTCGGACGACGTTTTATTTAATTCTTTATTTCTCTTCCTCCACTTTGGGATCTAGAACAAAGATTTCTTTTGTTTTGAACGACACTGGCTTGGGAAATAGCATAGCCATCACGCTGGTTGACACCTTTATAGGAGGTTGTGCAGACTCAAAGGTTGATGGCGAAAATAAACATCGTGTGGTTGAAGCTGAAGGAATCTACTGATGCTTATGAGGATTCCTCTGACTAGAACTGGCAGAATAGCCTGGTCCAGCTATCCCAGTTTGACTGGCTACTTGGATGGGATATTTGATACCTTGGTGATCTTTACCCAGCCCTTGTCCTGGCTGATGACCCAAAGACATCATTTCCTGAGTAGCCGACATTACTTCGGCAGAGATCTTGGGTACGGGCAATGGCATTCCCAGGGCATGAAATTGAGGGTTGCTTACTTCCAAAGTATGGAAACTGACCGGCTCAATATCAAAATTAAAACTGATGAACGGTATGTCACCTAGTTGAGGGCATTCTGGTTCATCGTTGACTGTAACTAGACTATTGGTGATAATATACTTCAGTTGCTGATGAAGGGTGGAGGGGACTGCCCTAGCCATATGAATCCACGGTCTTTCCAAGAGCAGGTTATATCCCGAATCTATCTTAAGTACGTGGAAAGACACGCAGAATGTATGGGGACCAATATCATTTGGCAGCTCAATCTCTCTGACTGAATTTCGACGGGATCCATCAAAAGCTTTGATGATCGTATGGCTACTTCAGATTCGATCGAGATTGACGTTCATCTTCAACAATGTAGCGTATGGACAGATATTCAAAGATGAACCTCCGTCTACTAAGACTCCAGTTAGCATATATCCGAAGGATAAGACCACGATGTGTAACGACTTGCAATGACCGGTCCCTTCGGGCGGTATGTCATCATCATTGAAAGAGATCACATTGTTGTTGAAAATGTAATCAGCCAGATGTTGAAATTTTTCCACATCCACTGATTTTGGCAAGTAGGCTTCTTCCAAAACCTTTAGTAGAATCTTCTTGTGATCCTCGAAAGTTAAAACCAAGTCCAAGATTGAAATTTGGTGTGGAGCTTCTCTTAAGCTTAAAACCACCTTGGCTTCATTATGTCCCATGGCACGGAGGAATTTTTCAATCTTCTCCATGGGAATTTTCCCCTTTGATTTAATGGTAGACTTCATCGCCCGTTGGGGAAGATACAGTGGATTCTCCTTTGACACTATGGCAATTGTATGCGAGGTGAATCCTTCAGCTTCTCCATAATTCTAGGGAACTTTCTGTAAGCTGACAACATGATATTGTGGTCGGAAGGGTAAGTTGATTGGTTCTGAAGCAGCCACTTCCAAAGGATTGTTGCTTCCTCTGAGTTGGATGGTAGTTATAGGGCATGGCTTGATAATGCCATCAGCCTCAGTGGAGATAACTACTACCAATCCCTTCCATTTAGTAGGACAGGTATTCTCACTTGCACGTAGCACAGTATCATCGTCTGCTAGTTGTAGGACCCTGCTATCAATAGGAGTTTGGATAAGGTGGCGGAATGCCCAGCATTCTTCTGTACTGTAACCTCGAGAATGGGAGTGATATTGACATACGCCATCAGTATTGTATAGTCTTAAACGAGGATTGATTGGAGGTAGAAGGGAATTAATCCTTCCTTCATTGATTAACATTTGAAGGATTTCCTACATAGGTTGGCCCAGATATGTAAATTTCCTTCTGTTTGCAAAATCCCAATGAGCTTTGGCATTCGCTCTCTTTGCCACTTTGTCCTCCATTGTTTCTCTTTCTGGAGGTGAAGAGGGAATATTCATGACAAGAGGAAGGAGACTAGCATGCCCCTGGATGATTAATTGGCGTGTGACTTGATGCTGGTATGTCACAAGTTCTGCCAATTGCTCTATTTGCTTGCACAGAGGTTTCATTTTTTGTTCCATTGAGAACTGGAACTTGGCATAATCCCATTTGTCAGCACCGTCTTTGGTGATCTGCTATGCTTCACCATTAGAATTGGAACTTTGTCCACTGCTCCAATTAATCATGTTGACTTCTTCCTCTTTGTGCGGAGGAAGATGGTTGTCTTGCATGTGGGGTTGATCTGGTTTAGTGACCACGATCTCACCATTGTCTATCAAGTCTTGGATCTTATGTTTCAAGGCCCAACAATCTCGAGTATCATGTCCAGGTGCCCCGGCATGATAAGCACATTTTCGAACAGCATTAAAACCCCTACCATTAGGGCTGGCTGGTGGAAGAAGATACCTGATTTTCTTCTGCGTGGTCAGAAGAGTGAGAATATTCTCAAGCGATTCCCCTAAGGGTGTGAACACTCGAGGGCATTTGACTTCTCCACCTTTTGGTACTGGAGGGTTTGACGATTGTGCTAGAAAGGTAGTGTAATTTTTCCTCTGGATATGCATGTTCTGATTGCCTTTTTGACCCTGTAGTATCAGGTAAACATCCTCTTCTTTCTTTTTATGGACACACCAGGGGTTGTTTCCATAATTTTCGGATTAGATGTGCTCAGCAACAGCTTTAAGGGCAACTAGGTCTTGAATCTTTCTTGACTTCAATCCCATCTCAGCCATCTCCCCATGTTTAATCATTTCAAAAAATGGTTTACCGATGCCAGCTAAGACTCTCTCATAGAAAGGAGCTTCTTGTATGTCGATAAAGGTCATAACCATCTCTGACTCTGTCATAGAAGGAATAACTTGAGCAGCAAGACACCTCCACCTTTGAGCATACTCTTTGAAAGACTCGTTGGACTGTTTGTTGACCTTGGTAATCTGGTACCGGTCAGGAGCCATCTGAGACTGGAAACTGTATTGTGTAAGGAAGGCGTAAACTAGCTCTTCCCGGCTATGGATCTTTGAGTTGTCTAATCTGGTATACCATGAACAGGCTTCTCGAGTTAGACTTTTCTGGAACAGCTGCATTCTGAGCTTCTCATCTTCTGCATAAGATCTGAGTTCTCCAATGAAAACCTTCAAATGGGTGTAAGGATCTCCTAACCCGTCATACTTTTCAAAGTCGGGAGTTTTGAACTTTTCTGGATAATGAACACAAGGGAATATACAAAGGTCGGCATATGACACACTCCCGTGTGGTCCAATTCTTTTGATAGAACGCAGGGTTTCTTCCATTTGAAGAACTTTCTTTTTGATGTCACCGGTGTCTGGATCTTTTGTAATATAGGCGGCATCATGACTTTTGTTGGTTGTATCCAACAGTAATTCAGGAACTGTAATGGCTTTATCAAGACCTTGAGTTCCTCCTTGTGTAGAGGATTCAACATGTACGGGTATTTTTGGACCCTGCGTAGATTGATGTAGTTCTTCAAGCAAAACAGCCAAGTCTGTGATTTGCTTACTTAATCCATCAAATTCTTCGAGAGAAACTGGATTAAATTGGTCAGATGAAGACATAATTGGTTGTAGGCCTGCGGCCTTTTTGGACTTTGACCGGGTAATAGGTCTGAATGCTTCCCTACGACAAAACATGCATAGTTTAGTTTTTAGGGAATGTGTGAATATTAACATGTTATATGGTGTGTCCGTTTTAGAAATTTTGTGTGACGCCCCCAAATCCAGGTCCCGAGAACCTCAGACTTGCTACGTTACGGTACTTCATCATCATACATATTCTATCATCTAATGCGGAACAAATAAACATATATTGTTTATTTTACATAATTCTATAACATTTTCCCATGTTTATTAACCTTAACTGAATACATACCTTCAAAATTACAAAGGTTTACAATAAGATAACTTAATAGTTATTCTTGTAATGATCTATTACTGTATTTTGCTTTTATCTCTGTCCTTCTTCAAGCCTTCGCCTTTATCTGAAATTTATTATCATGATATAGCAAGGGTGAGCAACTGCTTTGTCAATCAAGTTTAAATTCAATAAAGATATATCATGATTAAAAGAATAATAAGCTTTCAAGTTTTCAACAATTTAATAATTGTGAAGGAACATGAATCAAGATGACAATAATTGAATGACTGAATCCATAACGTTTAAAGTCAACAAGGACTAGAAATAACTTTATCTGAACCTTAGGGTAATGAAGGTGATCAGCTTTTCATACCTGATGAACATATGCACCATGCACTAAGTGCGAATCAATAATCAGTTTAGACGTGAATAATTATTAATAATCATTCACTAACATGCTTTGAAATATAACTCGAGTTTGAGCTAAGGAAACTTACCTGCATAGTCGATTATCGCTACGCAATTTAATTTACTCTCTTTATTGAAAAGACCTATTAGATATAAGATTGATATTCTAATTAGCATAACATACCTTATTTCATAATACTATCTAACACTTGATCACATAGTCAAATATTAGATAATCTTAACATCATATTTATTTACTTACTTATAATCTCATCACCTTATATTAACTTGTCTAATCTTCACTCACCAAGTTAAGTAATAGACATTACACCTTAGTCTTAGTATTATCATTATACTTTGATAATCTTTTTATCACTTATAACTTATATTTATAAGTTTTCCCTTTATGTGTTATCTTAGTAAATTATATAACCTTTCAGAAAACTGAAATATCATTTCAGTAAACCGAATTACATTTCAGCATCCTGAAATTACTATTTCAGCAGACCAAAATCAGTTTAGCAAACTGAATTCAATTTCAGCAACCCAAAATCAAATTCAGCACCCTGAAATTACAATTTCAGCAGACCACAATTAGTTTTGCAAACTAAATTCAATTTCAGCACCCCAAAATCAAATTCATCACCCCGAATTCTCATTTTACTCTATTATAAACATAACATAGTTCATTGAATATCAAATTCAACAACCATATCAAAAATAATGTAAATCTCTTATTTTAATCTCTCGTCGAATATTATTATTTATGTAATAATATTTTACGCTAAGGTTATCAACCTTTTAATAATATTTCAGTCAAATACTACTAATAATATCTTAATCCAATATTATTAGCCCTATAAAAATAATTTAAATCATTAATCACATTAATAAACAATTATTTCAATTATTTTCCTTTTATTAAATAACTAGTTTAAGCATTCTAAAATGCCATAAACTTTATAACACCTCACACCCCACCCTAAAACTTCATCAAATACTTGCATAAACCATGCTCAAGGGTCTCAAGTCATAAATCGCATTTTTCATATTTTTGGACATCATATCTTTAATTAATTTCATTTATCCATTTCTCATCATTTAGATGAAAAATACCAAATCACATCCAAAAATATTTCTTTTCCAGGATTTGACATAATATAGTTTCATATTGAACATATATTTTTTCTGGAATTTTTAAAATAGATTTACTATATTTAAATAGTCCATAATAGCTGAATCTTCTCCAATTTTTTATAAATCGAGATTAGCTCCAAAAATTCTGAAATTGTTACAGTATGTTCCTGCAATACACATGTACTTCCAGTAAATATTTTGTAATTTTTGGACTTATATATAGAGAGTTATACAGGCGGTTTCATAAAAGAAGTCATTCACCGTAAAATTCATATCTCTCAAACCGTATGGCCAAAAATTTCCAAATTTTTACACAACCTGTATAACAATTGATATTATATCTCCAAATTTTCCCAGAATTTTTAAAGTAAAAAAGTGGACGAAATTGCCCCCACTACGGATTGCCCCGAAACAGTCTAAAAAAAACGGGACTATTTTCAACAAAATCCACCCCAAAATTTTTAGAAACATGATTTTTGAGTTCTACCACTTGGGTTAACTACTAAACACATATATCTAGCACCCCTCTTTGACGGATCGCAAAAAGGAGTTATAGATTTAAAACGGTGAAATTTCAAAGTATATAAAAATTTTGATTTTCAAAACTAGAAAATTTATTTTTCTTTTCCTTTTGGGTTCCAACAAAATCAACACCCATCATGGGTAGATCCATACTTGAATCCATGAAAAACACATAGATCAAGGGTTTTATACATCCAAATAAAAAACCCCCTTTTTCTCAAATCACAAAAATAAAGAAAGAAAGAAAAGCGTAGGAATAAAGAAATTAGTTTTATACCTATTCTTCTTCTTATTTCCTCATGGAGATTTCTCCCTCCTCTTCCTTCATAGAGCCACCGATCTCTCTCTTCTCTTCTCCCTCACGATTTTTCTTTTCTTTCCTATTCTCTTCCTTTTCCTTTTTCTTTCTCTCTCTTCTTCTCTTACCTTCTTTTTATTCTTATCTCTTCTTATCTCTTTTTATCTTCTTATCTACCGATTTTTTTTTGTCCTTCTTAAATTTGGCACATGGCTTTCTTATGGCCACACATTAATATTATTATTATATTTATTATTTCTAATATAACAATTATCCAATATTCCCTTCCTTAATTGGTTTTAACAATTGGGCCGTTATCTTAATCTTTTGGCTTTCAATTAATCATTTGGGCAATGTAATATTTACATAGTCCAATCTTTTCATCTTATCTCACCCTAAATATTTAATTAGGGTATCCATTCTAAATATTTAGAATTTAAATCCTCACTTTAGCACATTAAATTCTATAACCCAATTAAACTTATTTTAATTAAATTATAAAATTAATAACTTGATATAATAAAAAATATATATCTTAACTTAATATTATTTTTAATATTATCATCCTCCCACAAGTGGGCTTAATTTAGGCCCTTAATTAATTCCATTGAGCTAACAAATTTACTTATTTTACTTACTAACAACAACCAACTTGGGCTTTCAACCCTAATTAAATTGGGTCAATATAATACTTGTCTCATACATAACATATTGGGCTAAATTAAATTATTTAATTGCTCTTAATCACTTTATCTACAAGTCTCATGCTTAATTAATTAATTGGGTTTGTTTAAATTATAAAACTTCCTTAGTCCATTAAATTTTAATTCACTTGAATTAATTCTATGACCACTAAATAAAAATAATCCTTTAGGTCATTTAAATCTCATACCATATTTAAATAACTTATTTAAGTTATACAATTTATATTGTATAATTAAATTTAATTTCCTCTTCCTCTTCATAAATTATCTTCAAACAATTATTTATATATTAAGTATATAATTTAATATATCCAATCATTTATTCAAATATGAATTTAATTTACTAACTGCTTTGATACCAATATACATATTACATATTGGATCTCATCTCATATTTTACTTCTCACACTAATTTTGACTTTTCTCCATAAAAAGTCAACTATTAACTTTGACCAAAAGGCAACATTTACACATTTTGTGTTTACTGTCAATTCTGACTAAACTTGACGTTCCGGACGCAACCAAGTAGTCCGTGCTTCAACATTCTATCTCTAACTCACATTTTGAGTTTTAAATTATTTCCTTCTCATTGCTAATCGTATTAACTAATGACTTTATACTTATTCAAATTCTTATTCGCCAGTCAAGGCCAACACTCAAGCTATGTTAATTACTAACATAGTTTTATCTTAATCCTTATATCATTAACTTAATTCATCATTCCTCTTGCTAAAATATATATAGCACCTTACTAAGTATATATATTTCTATATATATATATATATACTCATCTTCGTTTAACCTCATAGCATCTCTTCATGTGAAATCTTATCTCCTTAATAAAATTTCCATATGTACTTATATACCATTTCTTAGACTATTCAGTTCACATTGAATGTACAGGTATCGTAATAACTTATTCTTGATATTCCTTCAAGTACATATTAATTCATTTATAGGGTTTTGAAATTTTGTAACCCATATTTTCTCTATTCTCTTTCGAATAGCAAACCTTATAGGTTTTACTTGAAAATTTTAAATAAATCCTCAAATTCTCATCTAGGTTTTTTTCTTTAACCTTTATTCTAATCATTCAAGATTTTATAAATTTTTGGGTTGTCACATTCACCCCTTCTTCTAAGAATTTCGTCCCCAAAATTAAAGCATACTAATCTCTACTTATTCTCTTGATCAAAACTAGGGTTTTAACTTAACCTTTACACTTTCCTCCTTTGAGGATTTCTCATCTATTATCATATTTCACCATAACTACTCACTAGGAGTTTACATTTTCTAAACATTCAGTAAAACTAGGTTGTCATAATAACCTTTACTCAATCATCTCAGATTCTACTCGTACGCAACGAGTTCACAATATTTCATATTCATCATCACATACTACTACAACATTACTCTAAAGAGTTTAAAATATTAATATCTGTCTGAGGGATCATAAAAACCATGAACTTTGAGGTTCAGGGGTATTTCTACCTGCTACCTCTTTCAATTACGAAAGAAAGGTACTCTACCTCTGAAATATTTTATATTTGGTATATTTATAATCACAAAGAAGGTAAACTACCGATGCGGGTACTTTAGAGGATCAGTCTGTTGTACCTTAGTAATCGGAACGACTATATGCGTTCTTAGATTGGAGTATTTTATCCAATTATTATATCCCCATTTTTAGGGTTGTTCACCTCAGACTTATCATAAGATTCCGCACCAAAACAATCTGGTTCGGCATAAGCTTTCAAAGAATACTTTGAATTTCATAAACATTTGTCTAGCTGAATCAAATAGCTTAGACACATATCAATAATTTGAATTTCAATCGAAACATTGCTGGCCAAATATAGTTGGCAATAATTTATCTTTAAAATTCTAAAAATCATTTTATGACGTAATGATACCGTACTGTATTTACAGTAAGTTTGAGGATTTCGTCATTGCGTGACTTTGTCATACTACATCATTCCATAGTGGGCCGACGATCTTCAGATCACATACCACACTAGGTAATTATGCATTGATAACTCCATCATTTTTATCATTCTGCATCAGGTTCCATGATACATTGATGATATATAAAATACATTTTGACATCTCAAATCATTTTTTTCTATCCGAATCAATTAGCATAGACTCTTCTTTAAACCGTTCAAAAATCTTTGAAAATCATCTTTGGTGTCATCACGCCACAATAGGTAACAATGTGTTAGTAGTACGAAGCCCACTTCTACACAGTTGTAACCCTATGTTGAGGATAACAAAAATTCATTTTATTTCGAAAGGCACATCAGTGCGAAATTAGCTAGATGTCAAAAATTTTGAAGTCTAGCAGAGCTAGAAGATTTGGAATACCTATGCTTCCACCATCAACTTTAATTTCTCTACTGATCCATTACTTAATAAGTCTATCTATTTCTATCATCTTCAATTCTCCATTCACACATAACTATACCCAGTTCGTCAAACTTACCACACATTATGAGTTCAGGAACTTTTCACAATCATATGAGTTTCGAAACTTATCCTAGTCAGACCATAGGCGTCCATTCGCTGAGGGGTTCAAAAACATACCATATGATTATGAGTCATGAACTTATCATAAGTATGAGTTTTAAGAACTCGCAACTAACATTATATTCTCTACATATTCGTTATACACATGAGAAAAGAATCACCTTCTCAACATGCATATAGCAAATAGCGCGACACCAGGTTCCAATGATTATCCATGCCGGAAACTAAGTGGTTGTCAAACCAAACTCGACCACTAATCAATATAGGAAGCTAAGCGAACAATTCCCTGCCCATACAAAGAATTGGTCAACCTAACTACTATATCGACCAGGAAGCTAAGTGATTCTAAAACCAAGTACAAATTCCCCGCCCATACAAGTAATTATACAACTCAGCTGCTGACATGAGTCCTCAATTGAAAACCCTCATCATTCTTACTTTCTCTTTTCTTAATACGAATTTTCTTTAATCCGCATCTTAACATTTACCACTCTTTTCTGAGTTTACATTGTACCATTTTATAGTACCTTCTCTTTATAGCGTCAAGCTATATCATACCAATCACTTAAAATATCATATGTTATTAAATGATTTAATCTGATCACATCGTGATCTTATTTAGTAATCATCTCTCATTATACCTACGATCGCTTTATTTTATGATCTTCTTATTCTTCTCTTTAATCATATTATATTATGATTTTATTAACATTTCTCATCTTATAGACATAGTCTATTTACTATCACTTTTCATCTATATTACTGGAGTCAGGTAACTCCGGATTCTTATCCTTATAGCTCTTCAAGATTCTTCTTTGAATCTTATTTATCTTAATCTTTACTTAATAATGAATTTCTAAAAATTCATCCATTATCGCTTAAACTCGATCTGAGTTTATTCCTTATCATCATCTCCGCGGTTATAGCCTAAGGTACACCTACCTAAGGTTTATAACCTACAGCTCTGATACCAATCTGTGACGCCCCCAAATCCGGGTCTCGAGAACCTCAGACTTGGTACGTTACAGTACTTCGTCATCATACATATTCTATCATCTAATGCGGAACACATAGACATATATTGTTTATTTTACATAATTCTATAACATTTTCCCATGTTTTTAACCTTAACTGAATACATACCTTTTAAATTACAAAGGTTTACAATAAGATAACTAAATAGTTATTCTTGTAACGATCTATTACTGTATTTTGCTTTTATCTCTGTCCTTCTTCAAGCCTTCGCCTTTATATGAAATTTATTATCATGATATAGCAAGGGTGAGCAACTGCTTTGCCCAGCAAGTTTAAATTCAATAAAGATATATCATGATTAAAAGAATAATAAGCTTTCAAGTTTTCAACAATTTAATAATTATGAAGGAACATGAATCAAGATGTCAATAATTGAATGACTGAATCAATAACGTTTAAAGTCAACAATGACTAGAAATAACTTTATCTGAACCTTAGGGTAATGAAGGTGATCAGCCTTTCATACCTGATGAACATATGCAACATGCACTAAGTGCGAATCAATAATCAGTTTAGACGTGAATAATCATCAATAATCATTCACTAACATGCTTTGAAATATAACTCGAGTTTGAGCTAAGAAAACTTGCATGCATAGTCGATTATCGCTACACAATTTAATTTATTCTCTTTATTGAAAAGACCTATTAGATATAAGATTGATATTCCAATTAGCATAACATACCTTATTTCATAATACTATCTAACACTTGATCACATAGTCAAATATTAGATAATCTTAACACCATATTCATTTACTTACTTATAATCTCATCACCTTATATTAACTTGTATAATCTTCAGTCACCAAGTTAAGTATTAGACATTACACCTTAGTCTTAGTTTTATCATTATACTTTGATAATCTTTTTATCACTTATAACTTATATTTATAAGTTTTCCCTTTATGTGTTATCTTAGTAAATTAGATAACCTTTCAAAAAATTAAAATATCATTTCAGTAAACCGAATTACATTTCAGCATCCTGAAATTACTATTTCAGCAGACTAAAATCAGTTTAGCAAACTGAATTCAATTTCAGCAACCCAAAATCAAATTCAGCACCCTGAAATTACTATTTCAGCAGACCACAATTAGTTTAGCAAACTAAATTCAATTTCAGCACTCCAAAATCAAATTCATCACCCCGAATTCTCATTTTACTCTATTATAAACATAACATAGTTCATTGAATATCAAATTCAACAACCATATCGAAAAATAATGTAAATCTCTTATTTTAATCTCCCGTCGAATATTATTATTTATGTAATAATATTTTACACTAAGGTTATCAACCTTTTAATAACATTTCAATCAAATACTACTAATAATATATTAATCCAATATTATTAGCCCTATAAAAATAATTTAAATCATTAATCACATTAATAAACAATTATTTCAATTATTTTCCTTTTATTAAATAACTAGTTTAAGCATTCTAAAATGCCATAAACTTTATGACACCTCACACCCGACCCTAAAACTTCATCAAATACTTGCATAAATCATGCTCAAGGGTCTCAAGTCATAAATCACATTTTTCATATTTTTGGACATCATATCTTTAATTAAATTCATTTATCCATTTCTCATCATTTAGATGAAAAATACCAAATCACATCCAAAAATATTTCTTTTCCAGAATTTGACATAATATAGTTTCATATTTAACATATATTTTTTTCCGGAATTTTTAAAATAGATTTACTATATTTAAATAGTCCATAATAGCCTAATCTTCTCCGATTTTTCATAAATCAAGATTAGTTCCAAAAATTCTGAAATTTTTACAATATGTTCCTGCAATACACATGTACTTCCAGTAAATATTTTGTAATTTTTGGACTTATATATAGAGAGTTATATGGGCGGTTTCATAAAAGAAGTCATTCACCGTAAAATTCATATCTCTCAAACCGTATGGCCAAAAATTCCCAAATTTTTACACAACCTGTATAACAATTGATATTATATCTCCAAATTTTACCATAATTTGTAAAGCATAAAAATGGACGAAATTGCCCCTGCTACGGACTACCCCGAAACAGTCTAAAAAAACGGGTCTGTTTTCAACAAAATCCACCCCAAAATTTTTAGAAATATGACTTTTGAGTTCTACCACTTGGGTTAACTACTAAACACATATATCTAGCACTCCTCTTTGACGGATCGGAAAAAGGAGTTATAGATTTAAAACGGTGAAATTTCAAAGTATATAGAAATTTCGATTTTCAAAACTAGAAAAATTATTTTTCTTTTCCTTTTGGGTTCCAACAAAATCAACACCCATCATGGGTAGATCCATACTTGAATCCATAAAAAACACATAGATCAAGGGTTTTATACATCCAAATAAAAAAACCCCTTTTTCTCAAATCACAAAAATAAAGAAAGAAAGAAAAACTTAGGAATAAAGAAATTAGTTTTATACCTATTCTTCTTCTTATTTTTCTTCTTTTTTCCTCATGGAGATTTCTCCCTCCTCTTCCTTCATAGAGCCACCGATCTCTCTCTTCTCTTCTCCCTCACGGTTTTTCTTTTCTATCCCATTCTCTTCTTTTTCCTTTCTCTTTCTCTCTCTTCGTCTCTTATCTTCTTTTTATTATTATCTCTTCTTATCTCTTTTTATCTTCTTATCTATCGATTTTTTTCTCCTTCTTAAATTCGGCACATGGCTTTCTTATGGCCACACATTAATATTATTATTATATTTATTATTTCTAATATAACAATTATTCAATATGCCCTTCCTTAATTGGTTTTAACAATTGGGCCATTATCTTAATCTGTTGGCTTTCAATTAATCATTTGGGCTATGTAATATTTACATAGTCCAATCTTTTCATCTTATCCCACCCTAAATATTTAATTAGGGTATCCATTTCAAATATTTAGAATTTAAATCCTCACTTTAGCACATTAAATTCTATAACCCAATTAAACTTATTTTAATTAAGTTATAAAATTAATAACTTGATATAATAAAAAATATATATCTTAACTTAATATTATTTTTAATATTATCATCCTCCCACAAGTGGGCTTAATTTGGGCCCTTAATTATTTCCATTGAGCTAACAAATTTACTTGTTTTACTTACTAACAACAACCAACTTGGGCTTTCAACCCTAATTAAATTGGGTCAATATAATACTTATCTCATACATAACATATTGGGCTAGATTAAATAATTTAATTGCCCTTAATCACTTTATCTACAAGTCCCATGCTTAATTAATTAATTGGGCTTGTTTAAATAATAAAACTTCCTTAGTTCATTAAATTTTAATTCACTTGAATTAATTCTATGACCACTAAATAAAAATAATCTTTTAGGTCATTTAAATCTCATACCATATTTAAATAACTTATTTAAGTTATACAATTTATATTGTATAATTAAATTTAATTTCCTCTTCCTCTTCATAAATTATCTTCAAACAATTTATTTATATATTAAATATATAATTTAATATATCCAATCATTTATTCAAATATGAATTTAATTTACTAACTACTTTGATACCAATATACATATTACATATTGGATCTCATATCATATTTTACTTCTCACACTAATTTTGACTTTTCTCCGTAAAAAGTCAACTGTTGACTTTGACCAAAAGGCAATATTTACACATTTTGTGTTTACTGTCCATTCTGACTAAACTTGACGTTCCGGACGCAACCAAGCAGTCCGTGCTTCAACATTCTATCTCTAACTCACATTTTGAGTTTTAAATTATTTCCTTCTCATTGCTAATTGTATTAACTAATGACTTTATACTTATTCAAATTCTTATTCATCAGTCAAGGGCAACACTCAAGCTATGTTAATTACTAACATAGTTTTATCTTGATCCTTATATCATTAACTTAATTCATCATTCCTCTTGCTAAAATATATATAACACCTTACTAAGTATATATATTTCTATATATATACTCATCTTCGTTTAACCTCATAGCATCTCTTCATGTGAAATCTTATCTCCTTAATAAAATTTCCATACGTACTTATATAACATTTCTTAGACTATTCAGTTCACATCGAATGTACAGGTATCGTAATACCTTATTCTTGATATTCCTTCAAGTACATATTAATTCATTTATAGGGTTTTGAAATTTTGTAACCCATATTTTCTCTATTCTCTTTCGAATAGCAAACCTTATAGGTTTTACTTGAAAATTTTAAATAAATCCTCAAATTCTCATCTATGTTTTATTCTTTAACCTTTATTCTAATCATTCAAGATTTTATAAATTTTCGGGTTGTCACATTTTGTCCTGCAAAATGGATGTTAGTTGTTTGTAATACAGGATAGCATGTTAATGTATATGCACAAATTTTCTCATATTTCTCATTACATGGAGATGAATATGGAATGTAAATTACAAGTAATTGTTTTTAAAATGTAATTTAAAATGAGAAAGCATGAAGAGATTTTCCTCCGCATTTGGTTTATCAGAGGCTGACCTATCTTAGGTTACTCTCGCGGCTTTTCGGCATGAAGGTCCCTAAATCATTGCAATTTACTCAACGGGACGTTAATCCAGTCTTTCAACTGGAGCGAATTTGGGTGGTGCCTTTCCTAAGCCTCGGGGAATTAGTCTTCTCACGAGTCCAGTAATCAAACACCGATAGGATAGCCTCCTGGTGGAGGGACCACACAACATACATTCATATACAGGGCGTCTCACCGTATATGAAAATGATGACATGTGCGAAGCACTAATATCACAGGCAGATATAGTGTAAAACATTAATCACAGTAAAAGATATGCATTCGTACACATTCATCACAAATATAAATGCAACATTCACACACAAGCATATAACAGTTTTGAAAAGCTTGTAATAGCGGTTTAAGTCCTCTTACTAAGTCCCCAGCAGAGTCGCCACCTGTCGACGTCGGGATTTTTATTTGTCCCATTTCGTTACTAGTTTTTTTTGTGTTCTCATTTTATGTGAGATTTGTTTGAAAAAATAAGTGAAAAAGGTCTGACATGTGTAATGTTGACGATTGGACTATAAGAGTCGCCAGTTGGTTTTTTAACTGGTTGTACCAACACAACCAAGGAAAGGTTTGTACATTGACCCAGTGATGTGACACTACTAAACAGGTCGGTGAAATCGAGATTCAATTAGGGTTCGGAGACTTGCTTATGCGGAGGGAAGGTGTTAGGCACCCCCTGACATCCGTGTTGCTACGGTGACCGCCACTTTTTAAGAAACTGTTATATGAATGTGTGTGTGTGTGTGTGTGGGTCAAGTACTATTATTTGGAAGTAGTGTTATGCCTCGTTTACACCTATATACAATGGGTTTGAATTTATGTAAAAAATTCAGTTTTAAACAAGATATAGCAGTGATGTTTTAGAAAAGAGGTTTTTCAAACCCTTGTGCTTAATAGTAATTAAGGCCTTTGATATTTCCATTTTATTTCGTATTCGGCTTGATTGATTTTATTTTACAAATGCGAGGCATCTGTAAGAAAATAATGTACAAAAAGGTGCTGAATTCCTCGTGGGTATGAGAACCATCTGAGGAAATTCAAACATCACAGATAAATTTACAAGCTGCTTACAGCTGAAAAGGTCCATCACGGGAACCGAATCTAGATTCAGTGGACAGAATCTGTGATCGCAAGATTCCTAGGCTCACATGATGCCGTAATTGATATAAACGCAGTAAGAAGGTATATATAAAAGTTGTAAATATATATATACAGACAAGATCACCAACCACGAAGCACCTCCATGGGGGATCAGAAATGTAAATAAAGCTGTAAAAGCTATCTACCGCCACGGAGGAAACTCCAAGTAGGACGAAATGTACAGAAAGCAATAAAAGCGGTCAACCACCACGAAGTAAACTCCAGGTGGGACGAAATGTAAATATATATATATATATATATATATATATATATATATATATATATATATATATATATATATATATAAGCGATAAATGCACCGGATATAAAATCCAGGCTCATCGGACAAAGTCCGACAACTGTTAATATATATATATATATATATATATATATATATATATATATATATATATATATATATATATACGAAAGCATTTAAATGCACCAGACATAAGTCTAAGCTCATCGAATACAAACTGAAAATAAACCACGGACCGAAGTCCGGGCATACACACACAACACGACTCTCAATGTGAAGAACAATGTGTGCAAAGATGAAGAGAAAGTCTTAAAAGCGTGAAAGAAGGCTTACAGTAGGCTGCCAAAGAAGACTTCAATAACTTTAAAGTAGATAAACACTGGCTTCCGCCGGTACAGAAGTAGCTATATGTGAGCTCACAAGTGTTTAAAATGAGAAAGCACTCAATTTGGGGTGTGTACAGAGCAAACTGGGCAGGGCTTCCTCGCCGTTTTCTCTTACAAAATGGCCACCCCAAGCCCTCTATTTATAGAGGGTACGGCTGGGCTGCAAGTGTACCAGAGGTTGCTCGGGGTGTCCCGGGCTTCGCGGGTCCCGCCGTCACGAAGTACGTGCACGCATGCAACGTGATGTCTGTTCGAACTTTCAGAATTCCAATCCGGGCATCAGACAGAGGTATATAGGACCTATTTTGGACCGTCTTTGTCGAGAGTTACACAATGACATGGGATTAGAGGTTGTACAAAGTCATAAAGATGGGACGATGCCCTCTGGTCTTCAGCTTCAAATTCTATCTGTTATCCTGTGCAATAGTCACTCGGGATTGGTTCTTCAGAGCTTTTTTAGGACATTTGTTGTGTAGAAATGTATGTTTGAAATGTTGAGATGGCGTGATGTGGCGTCATGATGGCAAGATGACAACTTTGCTCCTCACCGGGGTTATCTCTGATTTGGGCTGATAAACAGACGTTGCTTAGGGTTATCGCTGAGATTTGACTGCTGCAATGGTTGAAGGTCCTCAGTGTCATCTCTGAGGTGTGCCTGTAGCATCCCCAAATTCGGGTACCTTTTTACCACGAATCTAGTATACTAAATCCATAATTATTGCGGAAGATATAAACATAAATTGTTTATACATTAAACTTTTACAACATAAATCCCAATGTCTACAACCTTAACTTAATACATACCTTCAATATCTTAAAGGTTTACAATATCATTTGTATCAAAAAATTTAATAGTTCTAACTGCATCAAAAATTAATCTTGCACTTTGTCTTTGCTTCTATCTTTACTCGAGCTTTCATGTTAATCTAAAATTTTTTATCATGATATAGCAAGGGTGAGCATCAAATTTGCCCAGCAAGTTAAATTTATTTGAGGATATATCATGATTGAAAGAATATGAATAAAAGGCTAGCTACGTCCAACAATATAATTGTGAACTAGCAGGAATCAAATTTCATAATTGAATGATCAGGACGACATGAATAAATGTCAATAATGAATATGAATAATTCAACTGGAGCAGATGGTAATGAAGGTGATCAACCTTTCATACCTGATGAACATATGTAACATGCACTAAGTGCGAATCAATAATCAGTATAGATGTGAATAATCCACAATAATTATTCACTAATATACTTTGAAATAACTCGAGTTTGAGTTAAGGAAACTTGCTTGCATAGTCGATTACCGTTACGTAATTTAATTTATTCTCTTTATTGAAAAGACCTATCAGGTATAAGATTGATCTTTCAATTAGCATATCATACTTTATTTCATACTACTATCTAACACTTAATCAAATATTAGATAATCTTAGCACCCTATTCATTTACTTACTTATAATCTCATCACCTTATATTAACTTGTCTAATCTTTACTCACAAAGTTAAGTATTAGACATCACACCTTAGTCTTAGTATTATCATTATACTTTGATAATCTTACAACTTATACTTTATAAGTTTTCCCCTTTAGATGTTATCTTAGTAAGCTAGATAACCTTTCAGTAAATTGAAATATCTTTTCAGTAAAATGAATTACATTTCAGCATCCTGAAATCACTATTTCAGCAATCCAAAATCAGATTAGCAGACTAAATTCAATTTCAGCAACCTGAATTCACTATTCTTTTGCACGAAAATAACAAATCAACTTATTATTTTTCTATCTTTTGGCCAATCATATACACATGTATTCCATACACAAAAAGTATTTTTTCCTATTTTTTCAACTCCCTTAAGTATTTTTCAAAAATCAATTTCTAGTTAATTCCTTAAGAAATTAGTTACCTCGTCCTTAACTCCAGAAATTCCCATCTCTTGACATAATGTTATACATGTTAACGTGACCCTCCAGTTTAAATTTTGTGACCATCAGAGTTATAGACCTCCGGTTATAGCGAATTTCGTCAGAAAATCACAAAAATTGAAATGGTCATAACTTGGTCATTTTAACTCGGAATGAGCTCATTTTTGGACACAACCTACTTTATCCCATATATTGTTATCCCCCAAAAGGCCAGATTTTATCTAGATAAATAAGTTACCGAAACAGCCCTTTTAAAGTTTTGGGTAGACGCTAAATTGCCATTTTGCAGTTTTTCGTCCTTTGCTAAAAATAGTCCATACGGAAATCTACAACTCCTTTTTCAGTAATTCCACTTGGAGATGTTAGATAACATATAGATCTAACTCTAAGACTTGACCACACTCAAAAATTCAAAATATACTAGGAGATATAGTCATTTGAATTTTATGTTCCGTTTTCACAAAAATCTGATTTTTAACTCTTGGTGAGTTCTAAGAAAACTTTCATGTTTTCACATAATATCAACATAACTCATCATAATACTTAATAATACCTCATACACCCATGGATATATCATGATGAATGATCTATTCCATCAAACAATCATCAAACACAAAATAAAATACAATCAAGGCTAAGAAAATTAGGATTTTCTACAGTTTGAAAACCTAGCTTCACTTTTTTTGCTTTTGATCTAACTTTTGACACTTAAAATGGATAGATCCACACATAAAATACTCTAAATCATGTAGATCTAAGATTTTTGAGTTTTGAGACCGTAGATCTTTATTCCATCAAAATAACTTAAAAAGGATAACTTAGGTTTGGTTTTATACCTTTGATTTCTTGACATATCTTTTTCTTCCAAACTATGTGATGGATCTTGGATGGCATGGAAGACAAAATCTCCTCTCTTTCTCCTCTTGGAGCTGCTGAATCCTCCCTTCTCTCACACACTCTCTCTCTTTAACTCTTGTTAGAATAACAAAAGAGATGAAAGAGAAAAATAAGATAGATTTTTATTTGTTTGGTAAATGTGTATAGATATATTATATGTATCTATAGAAATTCCCAACACATCTCCTCTTTACTCTCTCTTTCTCAATCATTTAGTTGTTGCTTGCAAGCTTAGCCAAATGTGGTGGCTCGAACAATAAGAAGACACCTAGCATAGTTGGTGAACTACTTTATAAACTAAAATAAGTTATCATCATTACCTCACATGCATTACCAAGTTTGCTAGCAAAATTAAAGTGATTAGATTACCTAACATATCCATCCATATCTTGCTTTTCCCTCTCTCATTATTCAAGATGTAACTTGTAAGCAACATCTAAAGTGTTGTCCAAATAAAAAGTTGACAACTCATGAAGTTGTTCACCTACTAAAGTTATCTCATCATTACATACCACTCCTTTTCCCACTCCACCAATTTTGGCCACATGTCCTCTTCATTCACCCATTTTATTTTTATTAGCTAGCTTAATTAATGACCATAATGCCCATCCTTAAGTGGACTTTAATTGGGCCAAGCTTGGGCTCCCTTTTTATTTCTTTTTGGGCTTGCACTTTCTTATTCCTTTGTCTACTAATTAAAATGAGCTTGAGCTCCTCCACCAAATAAATTGGGTCATCACTAAACTTTCCCTTTATATTAAATATTGGTCTAGCTCAATAATTTAATTGTTCTTAAATTAATTAACTACAAATCTCATGCTTAAATGAACACTTGGACTACAAATTAATTCTTTGAGCCTAAAAATCAACTTAGTTCTATACTTATTAACTTTTTATCCATTCCCCATTATTTAATTAGGGTTCCCTTACACACATTAGTAAGTTAATTTCTTACTCATACACACTTATTTCCTTAACCCAATTAGACTTGCTTTAATTAGGTTATAAAATTAATTAATTGAGATGTATAAAATAAATATTTTAATGTTAGTATATATATTTATATACTAATATTCTCCCATATGATAACCTCTTAGGTTATTTACTTATCACACCTAATATATATATTAGGTCATATAACTTAATTCTTAATTCACTTACTCACATATTCATACAAAATAAATTATTAAATTGAGACATGGTCCACAATTCCTAGATTATGTCACTAGTATATAACTAAAATACTAGAACCACATACATATAATCTTATGACTCATACACTAAATATATACCTCATTATCAGACTATCACTTATAGTCTACCAAATCATTCAAGTTCTTATCCAAAAATTTTG
Source organism: Panax notoginseng (assembly GCA_016801055.1). Lineage (NCBI taxonomy): Eukaryota > Viridiplantae > Streptophyta > Magnoliopsida > Apiales > Araliaceae > Panax > Panax notoginseng. Next base: position 108,337,248 of record CM029020.1, read on the forward strand.
AAATCCTTAAAATTCCTTTACAGAAACGTCAAATCCATACACTCATTTTCTGTCTAGGTCTATTATTTAACCTTTATTCAATCTTTTAAGATTTTATAGAATTGTCCAAATTTTTGGGTTGTCACATTCACCCCTTCTTCTAAGAATTTCGTTCCCGAAATTTACCTTACACCTTATACCATGCACCATACACCATTCATACACAGCATCACATGCTACCCAATACACCACTCACGAGAGTAAAAGTTTTCAAATTGTACTGAGGGGTCATATAGACCATGAACGATTGAGGTTTATAGGTATTACTACCTGCTACCTATTTCAATTAAGAAAAAGGTACTCTACCCCTTACAAATGTTAACAGTATGTTTACAATCACGAAGAAGGTAAACTACCATTGCTAGTACTTTAGGTGATTAGCCTATCGTACTTTTATGTCATGCATAACGTATCAATCATGTCTAGCGAATATTTACGCTATTAGATTGGATTATTTTATCCAAACAACATAGTTCACCTCAGTCTCATCATAGGATTCCGCACCAAAACAATTTGGTTCGGGAAAATTTTCAAAGAACGCTAAGAATTTTCATAAACGTTGGTCTAGCCGAATCAAATAGCTTAGACCTATATCAATTATCAATTTCAAACGATATACGAATATGTATAGCCAAACGCCGTTGGCAAATTTAAAATTTTGAAAATTAGTTTAAAAAATGACGTCATGATGCCGTACTATATTAACAGCCCGTTTGAGGATGCCGTCATCGAGTGACTTTGTCATAACACATCATATAATAGTGGGACAACGATAATCAGATCGAATTCAACACTAAGTATTCCTGTATTTACAACTCCATCAATTTTTTATCATATCTGCACCAGGTTACATGGTACATAAGTGATAAATAAAAATATATTTTGATATTTCAAATCATTATCGTCTAGCCGAAACAAGTAGCATAGACTATTCTTTAAAACGTTCAAAAATCATTACAAATTTGTTTTATCATCTCAACAGGTAACGAGGTGTCGGTGGCGCAACGTCCATGCATACACAAGGGTCACCAGGAGTTGAGAATAAAAATTCATTTTCAAAAAGGCACATAGTGCGTTTTTAGCTTGATGTCAAAAACTTTAAAGTCTAGCATAGCTAGAAGATTTGGAATACCTATGCTTCCACCATCAACTTAACTTTCTCTAATGATCCATTTCTTAATAAATCTATCTATTTCTATCATCCTCAATGTTTCATTCACCATATAACTATACCCAGTTCGTCAAACTTATCACACATTATGAGTTCAGGAACTTTCCACAATCATATGAGTTTAAGAACTTGTCCTAGTCAGACCTTTGGCGTCCATTCGCTGAGGGGTTCATAAACATTTCATATAATTATGAGTCACGAGCGTACCATAAGTATGAGTTTTAAGAACTCGTACATAACCTAATATTCTCTAACTATACCCTACCTATCTGTTATACACCTGAGAAAAGAATCACCTTCTCAACAGATATATAGCAAATAGTGCGACACAAATATTTCAATAATTATCAGTACCAGAAACTAAGTGGTATTCAAACCAAACTCGACCACTAATCAACATAGGAAGCTAAGCGAACAATTCCCCGCCCATACAAAGAATTGGTCAACCTAACCACTATATCGACCAGGAAGCTAAGTGATTCTAAAACCAAGTACAAATTCCCCGCCCATACAAGGAATCATACAACTCAGTTGCTGACCTGAGTCCTCATTTGAAATCCCACACAATTCTAACTTTCACTTTTCTTAATACGAATTTTCTTTATTCCGTATCTTAAAATTTACCACTCTTTTTCGAGTTTACATAGTACCATTTCATAGTACCTTCTCTTTATAGCATCAAGCTATATCATTCCAATATTTTAACATATCATATGTTATTAATTTCATCACGTCGTGATCTTATTTTGTAATCATTTCTCCTTATACTCATGATCGTTTTATTTTACGATTTCTTATTCTTCTCTTTAATCATATTATATTATGATTTTATTAACACTTTTTATCTTATAGACACAGTCTATTTATTATCACTTTTCATTTTTATTACTAGAGTTAGGTAACTCCAGATTCTTACCCTTATAGCATTTCAAGATTCTTCTTTGAATCTTACTTATCTTCATCTTTACTCTAATGATGAATTTCCAAATTCATCCCTTATCACTTAAACTCGATCTGAGTTTATTCCTTATCATCTCTGCGGTTATAGCCTAAGGTACACCAACCTAAGGTTTCTAACCTACGGCTTTGATACCAACAGTAGCATCCCCAAATTCGGGTACCTTTTTACCACGAATCTGGTATACTAAATCCATAATTATTGCGGAAGATATAAACATAAATTGTTTATACATTAAACTTTTACAACATAAATCCCAAGGTCTACAACCTTAACTTAATACATACCTTCAATATCTTAAAGGTTTACAATATCATTTGTATCAAAAAATTTAATAGTTCTAACTGCATCAAAAATTAATCTTGCACTTTGTCTTTGCTTCTATCTTTACTCGAGCTTTCATGTTAATCTAAAATTTTTTATCATGATATAGCAAGGGTGAGCATCAAATTTGCCCAGCAAGTTAAATTTATTTGAGGATATATCATGATTGAAAGAATATGAATAAAAGGCTAGCTACGTCCAACAATATAATTGTGAACTAGCAGGAATCAAATTTCATAATTGAATGATCAGGACGACATGAATAAATGTCAATAATGAATATGAATAATTCAACTGGAGCAGATGGTAATGAAGGTGATCAACCTTTCATACCTGATGAACATATGTAACATGCACTAAGTGCGAATCAATAATCAGTATAGATGTGAATAATCCACAATAATTATTCACTAATATGCTTTGAAATATAACTCGAGTTTGAGTTAAGGAAACTTGCCTGCATAGTCGATTACCGCTATGCAATTTAATTTATTCTCTTTATTGAAAAGACTTATCAGGTATAAGATTGGTCTTTCAATTAGCATATCATACTTTATTTCATACTACTATCTAACACTTAATCACATAGTCAAATATTAGATAATCTTAACACCCTATTCATTTACTTACTTATAATCTCATCACCTTATATTAACTTATCTAATCTTTACTCGCAAAGTTAAGTATTAGACATCACACCTTAGTCTTAGTATTATCATTATACTTTGATAATCTTACAACTTATACTTTATAAGTTTTCCCCTTTAGATGTTATCTTAGTAAGCTAGATAACCTTTCAGTAAACTGAAATATCATTTGAGTAAAATGAATTACATTTCAGCATCCTGAAATCACTATTTCAGCAAACCAAAATCAGATTAGCAGACTAAATTCAATTTCAGCAACCTGAATTCAAAATCTTCAATTTCAGCAACCTGAATTCACTATTCTTTTGCACGAAAATATAAAATCAACTTATTATTTTTTTTATTTTTTGGCCAATCATATACACATGTATTCCATACACAAAAAGTATTTTTTCGTAATTTTTCAACTCCCTTAAGTATTTTTCAAAAATTAATTTCTAGTTAATTTTTAAGAAATTAGTTACCTCGTGCTTAACTCCATAAATTCCCATCTCTTGACATAATTTTATACATGTTAACGTGACCCTCCAGTTTAAATTTCCTTACCATCGGAGTTATAGAACTCCGGTTATAGCGAATTTCGTCGAAAAATCACAAAAATTGAAATGGTCATACCTTGGTCATTTTAACTCAGAATGAGCTCATTTTTTGACACAACCTACTTTATCCCATATATTGTTATCCCCCAAAAGGCTGGATTTTATCTCGATAAATAAGTTGCCGAAACAGCCCTTTTAAAGTTTTGGACAGAAGCTAAATTGTCATTTTGTAGTTTTTCCTCCTTTTCTAAAAATAGTCCATACGGAAATCTAAAACTCCTTTTTCAGTGATTCCACTTGGAGATGTTAGATAACATATATAACTAACTCTAGGACTTGACCACACTCAAAAATTTGAAATATACTAGGAGATATGGTCATTTGAATTTTATGTTCCGTTTTCACAAAAATATGATTTTTAACTCTTGGTGAGTTCTAAGAAAACTTTCATGTTTTCACATAATATCAACATAACTCATCATAATACTTAATAATACCTCATACACCCATGGATCTATCATGATGAATGATCTATTCTGTGAGGACCCCAAACTCGGATACTTGAAACCCGAACTCGGTTCTTCACGATACCATTTCTATGAGCGGAATAATACTAATAATAATAACAATAATATAAAAGATCAAATTAATTTACATAATTATCAGAGTCTAACTCCCAAGTACGAAACCTTTAAACATTTATTACAACCCATGATAGATAATAAATATCATAATTGTCTTAATAACATTAAACTATTACATAACATAGTAATTCGTTCATTCAGCAACCTTCCCTTTTCCTTTGTTCTTAGCAGAGTTCTCTGGTCGTTCGCACTTAGCTGAAAATATTTAAATTTAAGCAAGGATGAGCATTTGAGTGCCCAGCAAGCAATAGCAATATATATATATATATATATATATATATATATATATATATATATATATATATATATATATATATATATAAGCTGAAAGGATTTAACTGTTTTGTTTGTACTATTCTTCTACAACAAGTCAATAGTTGTGAAGTATTCTGAACCGATAATAATAACATAACAACTCTCTTTCAAATTTTTGAAACTACATAATGACTATATCTGGGGTTATGGTGACATGCCATGAACATTATTTTCATTTTTGAACAGGTTAAACAGAAATTCATCTGTAAACCATCATAACTTACGGGCACGGGGGTGATCAGCCCGTTATGCCCTGCATTGATCAATACTACATTGCTAGAACGATATTATCGTTCATCCTTTGTCCGCCGGAGCGCATAAAAATTTTCCCGTGTAGGGATGTTCATACCTGTCTGGGTTCTAAATCAAAGGTTTTATCTTGTTCAACAATAATCTATAATTCAATATATCTGTATACGGGTAATTGACAAAGGTATATCAACATGTGATTAAATACAATGATTATCCAAGTGGGGACACTTGTTTAACCACTTCTAGAAATTAACGAACAGAATATATATGTCCGAATTATCATATACTAACATGTTGATATTCAATGAGCTTATATAATATAAAGTTCATAATCTGTACAATAATAATATAGTTTAGAAACATTCTTACTCACATCCATTGCATAAAGAAAATGCAAAGGTTAGATACTTGCCTGAAGCGCTGCTTACAACTTGTAATTAAGATCTATCGCTTATCTCACGACCTATCATTAATAAGATAGTTCGTTCGATTAGAACAACATACTATAACACATAACACTGCTTATTGCAGTCAACACATAACCTAATCACATTAGCACCTATGTTTAATAACCATTGAATCACAAATAATCACTTATACAATCAAAATATCTAAGTCCAGATCAATTTCTGAAACATGTCGGTCTACCGACAATTTTATCGGGTAATTATCGAGTCTAAGACTCTATACTATAACTTAACATCAGTACGTATCAGTCATATTATTTTTAAATGACTCAATAAAATTTTAAAACATTTATTATAATTTATCATAAATTTTTAAACATTGGAATCATATTTAAATGATTTAAATACCAATCAATTCTATTATAATAAATATTTAATTAGTATTAAACTATTAATGAAATCATTTCTAAAATATTAAAGTTATGTATAATAACTCAAAATACTTTTAAAGTATTAATATTACCCTTAAATGATTTTTAAAACATTTAAAATTATTTTTAAATAATTATCATTAATATTAAAGTATTAATGTTCTATTTATCAAAATATTAAAAGTCATTATTCATAACTTAAAATATTTTTAATTCATTTATATCCTTTTTAAATGATTTTTAAAGTAATAAAACCATTTATAAACTATTTATTTAATATAATTATTAAATAAATTTAATATCATAACTAATAACTTAATAATCATTAATATTATTAATGAAATTATCCTTTAAATATTAAAAGTTATATTTTATAACTTAAAATATTTTTAAACACTTTATTTTCATTTAATATGATTTTTAATATAAAAAATCATTTTTAATTAATTTATTTAATTCATTTAGTAAATAAATTAATTACCATTAATATCAATTTATTAATGAAATTTATCATAAAATATTAAAAGTCATTAAAAATAACTTAAAATATTTTCTTATATCATAATATAATTTTTAATGATTTTTCTAATATTAAAATCATTTTTAAATAATTTATTTAATATTATAATTAAATAAATTAAATACTTTTAATATTTCAAAAATATTAAATATTTATGAAATATATTAAAAATAATTAAAAACTAATTTTCAGAATTTTTAATAATTTTTAATAATTTATTTTGTATTTTTAATAATTAAAAACTAATTTTTTCTATTTAATAATTAATTTCCGAAAAATATTAAATAATCTGTCGCTAAAGACCACCTATAGCGACAGAACCGTCGCTATAGGTGTTCTTCATGTTCTTGGCAAAAACCCAGAACACCATAGACAGTTTCGAGGGACCATGTTTGACCAAGATTAAAAGCGTGCGTGATGTGTTTCTGAACATGTTGTTGATAAGATAATGTAGTACAAGTACAAGACTACACGATCCAACAAACAACATCATCAAACCATGCATAACTAACGAGATCTGAAGCGTTGAACAAACTGTCAGAGCTGTTCTTCATTTTCTGGGTTACCCAGAAATGAAGAACAGTTTTACTGGCTCGTTTTGGGCTTCCACAACTTGTTAATCTTGTAATATTTTTGTGATTTAAAACCGGTAGTGTGTAGCTAACATGTGGGAGAGTAGATCTATCACATAATATCAACAAAAAACATAACAAAATCGTCAGATCCAGACTGGTCAAACCTCGTCAGAAACTGTGTTCATAGGTTTTCTGGGTTACCCAGAAAACCGAATCCGTGAACAATGTACCTACTTTGACCGGCCACTATGTTAAATCCATTTGATGTTTAAGGGATTTAAAAGCATGGATCTATAGTACAACTAACAGGCTACAAGATCTACTAAATATCAACATCAGAACATCTATAACATTACAGATATGAGCTTGACAAAAATGTTGTCAGACACTGCAAACTTGTTTCTGGGTTACCCAGAATTGGTCTGGTCATGGTCGGTCAACGACCTTTGACCACAAATAACTTGCAATATGTTGAAGCTATGACCTTGATTCAACTTTCAGACTAAAGAACACATACTCGACTACAACTAAAAGCTTTCAAAACACCAAAATCTATACAGATCACAGAGATATAAGGACTGACATTCACTGTCAGAAGACAAAATTTTATTTTTCCAGATTTTGTAAATCTTCAAATCCGAGCCTCTAGATGTTATGGATCTAACATCTAGCAACCCAGATCATCCTTAGACACCTTATACAACATATTTTAACAATCAAACATAACATCTAACACAGAATCGTTGGACAGAAATTCTAGGGTTCGTTAATACCTTCTTGAGAAAAATTTCTGATTCTCTGGCTTCTGTTTGTTATGGTTGATCGTGGGGCTGGTCTTGGGAACTGATATGCTAGATAAATTCTTTAGTTCTAGTGAGAGAGGGTCAAGGATGAGAGTTGGACAAAAATTAGTGTATCAAATGATTTTCTCTCTCCTTAAATTTATTTATACACTTGTTAGATGCATGAATGGCTGATGAAAGAGGCTGGTTGCTGTCATTTAGAGCATGTGGAGTTGGTAAGGTTGTTCAACAACTCAAAATATGGAAAGATTTGCAAGTTATCTCAAGAAAATATCCAATGAGGGGTATTTTAGTAAACTAATAAAATAATTTAAGGGTATTCTTGTCCATGACACTTGAATCTAGATTCTAATCACTAGATTTTAAACATTAAGGTTTCCTAAATAATTTCTAGGGTTTGAACAATTATGTATAGAGTTCAATAAAAATTAAATTATAACTAAATAATTATAATTAGGGTTTTTAAATAGAAAATTAGGGTTTTAAAAATATATTTAGGGTTTTCTTGATATTATTAGGTTTCCCCAATTTATGTATTAGGTTTCCTAATTAACATAATTATTTACTAAAATAATAATTAGAGTTATGATTTTAGCAATTAGGCTTCAAATTAGAAATTAGGGTTTCTAATTTACAATTAGGGTTTCTAGATTATAATTAGGGTTTAACCTAATTAATCACTTAATACACAACATAAAACATATAACATAGTTATATAACAGTCTTAAGCTCACAATTGATTTTCAATTTAGAGTTTCCCTAAGTAAAATTAGGGTTTAACCAATTAATACTAGGGTTTTGAAATTAAACACCATAATTGACCAATTATCATCAATACGTACATGCAGTACATATTCATAGCACTGAAAAATCAAAATATAATTAATATTATATTATTATTCTCATACCTTGGCAATAATCCAAAATTAGGGTTTGGATACCATATTTGATTTATTCTTCCTATTTAACCTTAATAATTAAGGTAAAATAATTAACTTAATAACCTGTACTAAAATTCATATAATAAAATAATTATTATAATTATTCTAAAAAAATCAGTTCATATATTATTTAGATAATATATGATTATATATTTTCATGGAAAATAATTATTAAAATTTTTCTACCATAAATTGATTATTATAAGTATATACTTTTTAATAATCAATAATTTTAAAATAAATTCATTTGTAAATAATTATGTAATAAATATATTTTTACTTACCACATAAATACATATACACATAATCTTGTACAAATCCTCATCCTTAATATATATAAAAAAAAATTTATTCACAAAATTTCTGATTTATTTATATAGAAAATATCGGGTTGTTACATTCACCCTCCCTTATAAAGATTCCGTCCCCGGAATCACCGTTTTAAAGCCTATACATACACGGTCACATAGCGTAGACAATCATTGTAAGTAAATCTCGATCAACTTTGATCGAACTGATCTTTAACTATTCACATGAAGCTTGTCTTTCTGATTACACAGAAAAATTGGTTTCTAACAGAACTCAAATTCCTCCTCAAAATTTCTTTATAAAATAATTTTACTATATATAGGAAAATCATGCATAAGAAAATAAAAAGGCATACGAATAATACCTGGAGTTCCAGTGCCAGCTGCTGCCGTATCCTGAACTGTCATGTTGTAGACCCTTGCCGTAGATTTTGTTGGCTTGCTTGACGAAGTCGGTCCTGTGATTGCTAACGTTCCACTGCCAGTTCCCATGTTCACACTTCCTGTCTCCACCCTCCTCTTTGGACAATCTTTCACCCTGTGCTCTGTCGATCCGCATATAAAACATCCACTATTCATCCTAGGATTGGGGCAGTTGGGAGAAATATGGCCCTCATGTCCGCACTTATAGCAAACAAATTTTCCTTGCAAACACTCCCCTGAGTGATTCTTCTCACATGTCTTACATGGCACTATCTGCTTCTTAACACCTTCCTGTTTCACTTGTACACTTGTAAAACTGCTCACCTTCCTCTTACTATCACCACTCCTGCTCCCACTATTAATTTCCACCTTCCTAGCTCCTTCTATCTTACCCTTATTCTTCCTCTCCTTATTGTAAAGGCTCATGGCCTCACTTCCCTCCTCAGCTATGATCGCTTTCTCCATGAGTGCTGCAAATGTAGGAATTTGCAACACCGCCACTTTGTTATAGAGCCAGGGTTTCAATCCCAGCTCAAACCTTCTAGCTTTCCTAGCCTCCGTATCAACTTGATGCGGAGCAAACCTAGCTAACTCATTGAATTTGGCGGCGTATTCAGACACCGTCATATTCTCCTGCTTCAACTCTAAAAATTTAACCTCCATCCTCGCCTGCATACTTGGTGAAAAATAATTTTCGAAAAACAAAGTTTTAAATCTATCCCATGTGACTACACCTTCACCTGCCCTAGCCTGATTCGCTTCCCACCAAAAATTTGCTTCCCCCTTCATCATGTAAGTGGCAAAAGCAGTTTTCTGCCCCTCATCTACCCTAGCTACCGTAAACGCTTTTTCAATTTCCTTAACCCAAATTTGAGCTTCTACAGGGTCAGTTGTACCTTTGAATTCTGGTGGTCCTACAGCCTTAAAGTCTTTGAAGTTGGCTAAGCGGTTGCCCGGCTGGTTTCCAGCGACCGGTATTCCCTGTTGCATAGCCTGAGCTAACATGTTCACAAATTGCTGCATCGGATCTGGTTGTTGTTGTCCCTCAACGTTGTTGACAGATTCCTCTGCCCTTTGATTGCGAGTTCGACGTCTTGGCGGCATTATCTGATTGAAAAAAAATCATAATTTAACTTACATTCTAAACCTTATCACATAAGTTTAATATTTTAAACTTATTTCATCATTTCTCAAACATAGATTCATATTCATTTAACGAATATTTTACATAGCACAAAATGCTTTGAACTTCAGCTATCCCTTTATGACCTCAAAAGTCGGGATTTACAGTCTTAACTTAATACAAAAGTTGGAAACATTACATTACACAAACATACTTATCATATGTATTATATTAAACACTCCTACACAACAGAACCTATACTACCTATTTATTACACCTTTTCCTTGGACATTCTCTCGCCTGATGACCTTCTATACCACAGACATAACATGCTCTTTTTTTTGTAGTCAGGACAGTACGGAGTGGTATGTCCTTCATAGCCACAAAGATAACAAATTCCTTTCCATTTCTTCTTATTGGATTTTCCTAAATCATGGTCTTCTATCTTTCTTTTCCCCTTCTTATCCGGAGCTGCACACGATGTGTTGCTTGTAGCTCCCATCTGACCAATTTGGATTTTAAGCTTATCTTGTCCTTCCAATATTTCTATTAACGCTTGACGCAACTGACTATTCAACAGCCTTTCTATCTCCCACAGCCTTTCCAGAGAAGAAACCTTGTTCTTCAGATTCTGTACCTCTGTTAATGCTTGATCAGCTCCAACTTTAGTGTCTGAATCGCTATCTGTCAGCTCCACCATCTCCGGATCTTGTACTACGTTTTCTACGATAACCACATCGTCTGAGTTGTTTTCATCGTGAGCCTCTATTTCAGCTATCGGCTTCGATATTGGCTCCTTCTTTACGATCCGAGGGTAATCGAATCCTTTTTCACCTGACATCTACACACATAAATTATCCTAATTAGCATATAGTATATACACACAAAAAATAAGAGTTTTATACAAGTTATCTTTTATTTAGTTTGACGATGAATTTAGTCAATTCATCTATTTTTAAACTCTATATATGAGTTATTTATATTTTCAACGTTTCCCTCTGTTCTAAGGTTATAGCCTAAGGTCTAGCCCACCTAAGGTTTCTAACCCTATAGCTCTGATACCAACCTGTGAGGACCCCAAACATGGATACTTGAAACCCGAACTCGGTTCTTCACGATACCATTTCTATGAGCGGAATAATACTAATAATAATAACAATAATATAAAAGATCAAATTAATTTACATAATTATAGGAGTCTAACTCCCAAGTACGAAACCTTTAAACATTCATTACAACCCATGATAGATAATATATATCATAATTGTCTTAATAACATTAAACTATTACATAACATAGTAATTCGTTCATTCAGCAACCTTCCCTTTTCCTTTGTTCTTAGTAGAGTTCTCTGGTCGTTCGCACTTAGCTGAAAACATTTAAATTTAAGCAAGGATGAGCATTTGAGTGCCCAACAAGCAATAGCATATATATATATATATATAAGCTGAAAGGATTTAACTATTTTCTTTGTACTATTCTTCTACAACAAGTTAATAGTTGTGAAGTATTCTGAACCGATAATAATAACATAACAACTCTCTTTCAAATTTTTGAAACTACATAATGACTATATCTGGGGTTATGGTGACATGCCATGAACATTGTTTTCATTTTCGAAAAGGTTAAACAGAAATTCATCTGTAAACCGTCATAACTTACGGGCACGGGGGTGATCAGCCCGTTATGCCCTGCATTGATCAATACTACATTGCTAGAACGATATTATCGTTCATCCTTTGTCCGCCGGAGCGCATAAAAATTTTCCCGTGTAGGGATGTTCATACTTGTCTGGGTTCTAAATCAAAGGTTTATCTTGTTCAACAATAATCTATAATTCAATATATCTGTATACGGGTAATTGACAAAGGTATATCAACATGTGATTAAATACAATGATTATCCAAGTGGGGACACTTGTTTAACCACTTCTAGAAATTAACGAACAGAATATATATGTCCGAATTATCATATACTAACATGTTGATATTCAATGAGCTTATATAATATAAAGTTCATAATCTGTACAATAATAATATAGTTTAGAAACATTCTTACTCACATCCATTGCATAAAGAAAATGCAAAGGTTAGATACTTGCCTGAAGCGCTGCTTACAACTTGTAATTAAGATCTATCGCTTATCTCACGACCTATCATTAATAAGATAGTTCGTTCGATTAGAACAACATACTATAACACATAACACTGCTTATTGCAGTTAACACATAACCTAATCACATTAGCACCTATGTTTAATAACCATTGAATCACAAATAATCACTTATACAATCAAAATATCTAAGTCCAGATCAATTTCTGAAACATGTCGGTCTACCGACAATTTTATCGGGTAATTATCGAGTCTAAGACTCTATACTATAACTTAACATCAGTACGTATCAGTCATATTATTTTTAAATGACTCCATAAAATTTTAAAACATTTATTATAATTTATCATAAATTTTCAAACATTGGAATCATATTTAAATGATTTAAATACCAATCAATTCTATTATAATAAATATTTAATTAGTATTAAACTATTAATGAAATCATTTCTAAAATATTAAAGTTATGTATAATAACTCAAAATACTTTTAAAGTATTAATATTACCCTTAAATGATTTTTAAAACATTTAAAATCATTTTTAAATAATTATCATTAATATTAAATTATTAATGTTCTATTTATCAAAATATTAAAAGTCATTATTCATAACTTAAAATATTTTTAATTCATTTATATCCTTTTCAAATGATTTTTAAAGTAATAAAACCATTTATAAACTATTTATTTAATATAATTATTAAATAAATTTAATATCATAACTAATAACTTAATAATCATTAATATTATTAATGAAATTATCCTTTAAATATTAAAAGTTATATTTTATAACTTAAAATATTTTTAAACACTTTATTTTCATTTAATATGATTTTTAATATAATAAAATCATTTTTAATTAATTTATTTAATTTATTTAGTAAATAAATTAATTACCATTAATATCAATTTATTAATGAAATTTATCATAAAATATTAAAAGTCATTAAAAATAACTTAAAATATTTTCTTATATCATAATATAATTTTTAATGATTTTTCTAATATTAAAATCATTTTTAAATAATTTATTTAATATTATAATTAAATAAATTAAATACTTTTAATATTTCAAAAATATTAAATATTTATGAAATATATTAAAAATAATTAAAAACTAATTTTCAGAATTTTTAATAATTTTTAATAATTTATTTTGTATTTTTAATAATTAAAAACTAATTTTTTCTATTTAATAATTAATTTCCGAAAAATATTAAATAATCTGTCGCTAAAGACCACCTATAGCGACAGAACTGTCGCTATAGGTGTTCTTCATGTTCTTGGCAAAAACCCAGAACACCATAGACAGTTTCGAGGGACCATGTTTGACCAAGATTAAAAGCGTGCGTGATGTGTTTCTGAACATGTTGTTGATAAGATAATGTAGTACAAGTACAAGACTACACGATCCAACAAACAACATCATCAAACCATGCATAACTAACGAGATCTGAAGCGTTGAACAAACTGTCAGAGCTGTTCTTCATTTTCTGGGTTACCTAGAAATGAAGAACAGTTTGACTGGCTCGTTTTGGGCTTCCACAACTTGTTAATCTTGTAATATTTTTGTGATTTAAAACCGGTAGTGTGTAGCTAACATGTAGGAGAGTAGATCTATCACATAATATCATCAAAAAACATAACAAAATCGTCAGATCCAGACCGGTCAAACCTCGTCAGAAACTGTGTTCATAGGTTTTCTGGGTTACCCAGAAAACCGAATCCGTGAACAATGTACCTACTTTGACCGGCCACTATGTTAAATCCATTTGATGTTTAAGGGATTTAAAAGCATGGATCTATAGTACAACTAACAGGCTACAAGATCTACTAAATATCAACATCAGAACATCTATAACATTACAGATATGAGCTTGACAAAAATGTTGTCAGACACTGCAAACTAGTTTCTGGGTTACCCAGAATTGGTCTGGTCATGTCAACGACCTTTGACCACAAATAACTTGCAATATGTTGAAGCTATGACCTTGATTCAACTTTCAGACTAAAGAACACATACTCGACTACAACTAAAAGCTTTCAAAACACCAAAATCTATACAGATCACAGAGATATAAGGACTGATATTCACTGTCAGAAGACAAAATTTTATTTTTCCAGATTTTGTAAATCTTCAAATCCGAGCCTCTAGATGTTATGGATCTAACATCTAGCAACCCAGATCATCCTTAGACACCTTATACAACATATTTTAACAATCAAACATAACATCTAACACATAATCGTTGGACAGAAATTCTAGGGTTCGTTAATACCTTCTTGAGAAAAATTTATGATTCTCTGGCTTCTGTTTGTTATGGTTGATCGTGGGGCTGGTCTTGGGAACTGATATGCTAGATAAATTCGTTAGTTCTAGTGAGAGAGGGTCAAGGATGAGAGTTGGACAAAAATTAGTGTATCAAATGATTTTCTCTCTCCTTAAATCTATTTATACACTTGTTAGATGCATGAATGGCTGATGAAAGAGGCTGGTTGCTGTCATTTAGAGCATGTGGAGTTGGTAAGGTTGTTCAACAACTCAAAATATGGAAAGATTTGCAAGTTATCTCAAGAAAATATCCAATGAGGGGTAATTTAGTAAACTAATAAAATAATTTAAGGGTATTCTTGTCCATGACACTTGAATCTAGATTCTAATCACTAGATTTTAAATATTAAGGTTTCCTAAATAATTTCTAGGGTTTGAACAATTATGTATAGAGTTCAATAAAAATTAAATTATAACTAAATAATTATAATTAGGGTTTTTAAATAGAAAATTAGGGTTTTAAAAATATATTTAGGGTTTTCTTGATATTATTAGGTTTCCCCAATTTATGTATTAGGTTTCCTAATTAACATAATTATTTACTAAAATAATAATTAGAGTTATGATTTTAGCAATTAGGCTTTCAAATTAGAAATTAGGGTTTTTAATTTACAATTAGGGTTTCTAGATTATAATTAGGGTTTAACCTAATTAATCACTTAATACACAGCATAAAACATATAACATAGTTATATAACAGTCTTAAGCTCACAATTGATTTTCAATTTAGAGTTTCCCTAAGTAAAATTAGGGTTTAACCAATTAATACTAGGGTTTTGAAATTAAACACCATAATTGACCAATTATCATCAATACGTACATGCAGTACATATTCATAACACTGAAAAATCAAAATATAATTAATATTTTATTATTATTCTCATACCTTGACATTAATCCAAAATTAGGGTTTGGATACCATATTTGATTTATTCTTCCTATTTAACCTTAATAATTAAGGTAAAATAATTAACTTAATAACCTGTACTAAAATTCATATAATAAAATAATTATTATAATTATTCTAAAAAAATCAGTTCATATATTATTTAGATAATATATGATTATATATTTTTATGGAAAATAATTATTAAAATATTTCTACCATAAATTGATTATTATAAGTATATACTTTTTAATAATCAATAATTTTAAAATAAATTCATTTGTAAATAATTATGTAATAAATATATTTTTACTTACCACATAAATACATATACACATAATCTTGTACAAATCCTCATCCTTAATATATATATAAAAAAAAATTATTCACAAAATTTCTGATTTATCTATATAAAAAATATCGGGTTGTTACATATTCCATCAAACAATCATCAAACACAAAATAAAATACAATCAAGGCTAAGAAAATTAGGATTTTCTACACTTTGAAAACCTAGCTTCACTTTTCTTACTTTTGATCTAACTTTTGACACTTAAAATGGATAGATCCACACATAAAATACTCTAAATCATGTAGATCTAAGATTTTTGAGTTTTGAAACCTTAGATCTTTATTCCATCAAAATAACTTAAAAAGGATAACTTAGGTTTGGTTTTATACCTTTGATTTCTTGACATATCTTTTTCTTCCAAACTATGTGATGAATCTTGGATGGCATGGAAGATCAAAATCTCCTCTCTTTCTCCTCTTGGAGCTGCCGAATCCTCCCTTCTCTCACACACTCTCTCTCTTTAACTCTTGTTAGAATAATAAAAGAGATGAAAGAGAAAAATAAGATATATTTTTATTTGTTTGGTAAATGTATATAGATATATTATATGTATCTATAGAAATTCCCAACACATCTCCCCTTCACTCTCTCTTTCTCAATCATTTAGTTGTTGCTTGCAAGCTTAGCCAAATGTGGTGGCTCGAACAATAAGACGACACCTAGCATAGTTGGTGAACTACTTTATAAACTAAAATAAGTTATCATCATTACCTCACATGCATTACCAAGTTTGCTAGCAAAATTAAAGTGATTAGATTACCTAACATATCCATCCATATCTTGCTTTTCCCTCTCTCATTATTCAAGATGTAACTTGTAAGTAACATCTAAAGTGTTTTCCAAATAAAAAGTTGACAACTCATGAAGTTGTTCACCTACTAAAGTTATCTCATCATTACATACCACTCCTTTTCCCACTCCACCAATTTTGGCCACATGTCCTCTTCATTCACCCATTTTATTTTTATTAGCTAGCTTAATTAATGGCCATAATGCCCATCCTTAAGTGGACTTTAATTGGGCAAAGCTTGGGCTCCCTTTTTATTTCTTTTTGGGCTTGCACTTTCTTATTCCTTTGTCTACGAATTAAAATGAGCTTGAGACCCTCCACCAAATAAATTGGGTCATTACTAAACTTGCCCTTCATATTAAATATTGGGCTAGCTCAATAATTTAATTGTTCTTAAATTAATTAACTACAAATCTCATGCTTAAATAAACACTTGGGCTACAAAGTAATTCTTTGAACCTTAAAATAAACTTAGTTCTATACTTATTAACTTTTTATCCATTCCCCATTATTTAATTAGGGTTCCCTTACACACATTAGTAAGTTAATTTCTTACTCATACACACTTATTTCCTTAACCCAATTAGACTTGCTTTAATTAGGTTATAAAATTAATTAATTGAGATGTATAAAATAAATCTTTTAATGTTAGTATATATATTTATATACTAATATTCTCCCATATTATAACCTCTTAGGTTATTTACTTATCACACCTATATATATATATATATATATATATATATATATATATATATATATATATATATATTAGGTTACATAACTTAATTCTTAATTCACTTACTCACATATTCATACAAAATAAATTATTAAATTGAGACATGGTTCACAATTCCTAGATTAGGTCACTAGTATATAATTAAAGTACTAGAACCGCATACATATAATCTTACGACTCATACACTAAATATATACCCCATTATCAGACTATCACTTATAGTCTACCAAATCATTCAAGTTCTTATCCAAAAATTTTGAAATCCTTAAAATTCCTTTACAGAAACATCAAATCCATACACTCATTTTCTGTCTAGGTCTATTATTTAACCTTTATTCAATCTTTTAAGATTTTATAGAATTGTCCAAATTTTCGGGTTGTCACAGTGCATGTCCTCCTGGTGTTATTGCCAGGTCTTGTACTGAGTATCTCGTTGTGGCCGCTAAGATTGAAGCTGATGGCATGCATTTGAAACAAGCATTTTCGGGGTTATCGTCGAAACTGCATTCATTGGGGTTATCACAAAGGTTGGTAGCTAATCCAATGGTTGGGACTGAGACTGGAACATCTCGGGGTTATCTTTGGGATGAAACGGTCTTCTCCGGTGTTTGTTCTGGTATTGGATCTGCATACCTCGGGGTCATCTCCGAGGTTGGAATTGTTACTCCCGGTGTGTGTTTCGGGGTCGAGGCTATTACTCCCTATGTGTTCTGGGGTTGAAACTGAACTTTTGGTAGTATCCAAACTGGATGTGAGTTATCTTTCAGGATTATCTCTGAAAGACGAATCTGCCTTCCTGTAATGTTAATAAAGGTGTGCAGAAAATTTCAAGTGTCTACACCAGGTTATCTCCAATTTGAGTTGTTTTAGCACTCATTGCTCAAGGTTATCTTTGAGATTGGGCTGCTACAGGTGTTAACCGCCCTTCGAGTTCTCTCTAAGGTGTGCCTAACTTCCCAGGGTTATCTCTGGGCTTTAGGAATGATTGCCTCGGGGTAATTACTGAGTGTTGAAGCTGATCGCATGGGTTGGACTCAGTATCTCTGGGGTTATCTCCGGAATTGCAACGTCACTCCTCGGGGCTATCTTTGAGGTTGATACTATCTTTTTTGATGTTGTTTTCGGGACTGAGACTTAGTATCCCGGGGTTATCTCCGATATGAAATGGTCTTCTCCGGTGTGATTTTCGGTATTTGAACTGCATTCCTCGGGGTTATCTCCGATGTTGAAACTAAAATTATTGGTGTTGTTTCTGGGACTGAGCTGGATGTCTCGGGGTTATCTCAGAAATGGTAATAACTGAATATCCCAGGGTTGTCTCCGGGATTGAACTGAACTGTCTTCCAAGGTTATCTCTGAAAGACGATTCTGCCCTCCTATAATGTTAGTAACAAGTATGCAGAAAATTTTGAGTGTCTACAGATGCCCCTCTTTATCATATTCATGCAATGCAATGGCATGGATATGATAAAGAATTGTAGACACTTGAAATGTAACAAGATAATCATGATGTAGTGTACAGTAGCATCATGCAAATGTATGTGGTTTGGTGGATTGTTCTCCAACATGGTGGGATGATTGCCAGCTCCCCTTGACTTCTATTGGGAGCATGGTTATTCATGACCACTCTGATAAACTGTTTGGACGTGTGATCCAAAGCTACCATGAAATTCTAGGATGTTGACGTTGGGATTATCACCAAAGCCCTTAATCCTTGGTACAGACTTTCACTGAAGACGTATCTCTCATGTACAAGAGACTCTGTGGGGATGTGTTTTGTCTGTTGAGGATGTGTATAACATATTCCATCATTGGTCCTCCTCGATGAGGATGATCTATCGAATTACTGCCAACAGTTCGTGTTATCAGGATTTCCTAACCTTCGCTGACAAGTACATCAACAGATGGGATCCTGCTGTGGATAATGTCAAGGTTGCTTGACCTTTGTTGACCTGTGCATCAACGGATGAAATCATCGGATGGCTTCTGATGCTTCGATTGGTTTACTTGCCATCGGCTGAAGTAACATCAAGGTTGTTTGACCTTCATTGACATGTACATCAACGTATAACAATGTGTGACACCCCCGCTGAGGAGAAGTGTTTGGAGTTGCGACCCCAAACAGACGGCATCGAACCTTAGTGAGGTATTACCGGATGTAGTTTACAATAATTACGATAATTGATAAATTAAGTCGGCGTTTAGCGAATACCAATGAATGACATGTAGACCTGTAGTTTAGTCCACAAAAACCAGGATTTCAGGCTAATCCGCTCAATTGCGTATCATCTTTTTTCCTGATTTGGCCTTTTCAGCTTATGAGAACTCCTTTGCAACTCAAACTGGACTGAGCCAGATGGGTGGGCCCCACCCAGGGGAGCCACAAGTACACATGTAGCCAACCGTGGGTTGCCTTTAAGGTAGCTGTGGTTTTCACAAGTCACTTTCAAGCTATGCCGCACAGGAAATCTGAGAGCTTTTCTTCAGATCTGCTGAGTTCGAGCGTCTTTCTGCAAATTATGTCATCGTACAAGTGTTCTAGACTGCCTTGGTAACATATGCACGTCTTTTTTCCATTTTATATCCGTTGGAAAATGTCTTTTTATACGAAATGCGTCTAAACACATAGTTGTGAATATGCATGCTCATATGTCTTGATAAAAAATGTTTAACATTGTAAATGTTAGTATTAAACTATGCTGAACATAATGATGTGAAAAAATTTAACTTTTAAAACAATCAAATTTGTACCTTTTTCTATTATTTCTTATCCTATTTGAGGACAAATGAGCAAAGGTAAGTAAGAAAAGCAATCCTGGTATTTAATCTACCGTCACGGATTGCGACTTTGATATTTTCATGTATTATAGGATTTTTATGACTGTGGGTAAGTGTGCTACTGAATGGCCACCTAGTCATGCCTATGTGCATGTGGATAGTCCTATTTACAAAGGAGACTTTGTCAAAAATTTTCCAAAAGCCTAGGCATTGGGTAGACATGCATTTTTAACTCTACTGTAGGCGAATGTTAAAGTAATGCATGCATGCATATAGTTATAAAATGCATTTGTAAAAGCTCCAAGTTAGAATTTATAACACCCTTTCTGAGGTGATTTAGAGACTTGTGTCTAGATATTATGGATCTGGATTAGTCGAGTAGTTCTCACAGGACCACTTCAGGTGTACGGAGGAGGGCTTCTGAAGTGTCTCGACCCCGTTCAGTTAGACAGCCTCGTCGTCTGGCAGAGGCGGTGATTCGTGCTATCCGGGTTGATGTACCGGATGTCGAGGACGAGGAGCAGGATGTAGCGATAGCGGGTCCAGCTCCTGCTGCTCATATTCCCTACAGGAATTTCCCAGGCATTCAGGTGGCTATTCCAGATCTTCTGGGTGATTTGAGTCGCCACCCCTCAGTTTACTTACATGCAAATGAGGTAAAGGCTGGATTTGATCTTCCTTTTTCCTATTGAGGAGGAGAAAGGATTTTGACATTGATTTGCATGTGATGTAGGTTTTCGGCTTTACACAGTCTCGAGGGAACTGGTTCAGTATACACTCCCTGTATCTGGCTCTGCATCCAGATTACCTGGGTATCGTGCATGGTTGGGGCTTTGGGGCGTTCTTTTCTATTCTTCCCCGCCATTGTCCCTAGGGTTACCTCAGGGTATTATTTGAGCATTGGTTTTACCAGACTCAGTCTCTCCATTTGTTGGACTATAAGGTGATGATAACGCTAATGGATTGGTGATTTATCACCGGTATGGAGTTTGGAGGGGCGTCAGTGCCACGTACGGCGAATATTACCCTGACTGCCGTCAGATTCATGTTGGGAGTTTCGGATGAGGCGCTCAAGGGTAAGACCGTCCGTACGGGTCCTTTGAGCATAGATGCTATAAGTGGGCTATTGAGTGAGCCCATGCCCGCTGGTGTGAGAGTCAGGGATCGCATTCTTCGGCGATTATTCCTGGTTATCATCAAGGGTTGTTTCATAGCAGATAACTCTTCTACTGTGTCATTCGCTTTGATTAGCGCCACGCGGGAGGTGGACCGTATTGGAGAGTATGACTAGCGCTCCTACACCTTTGCCCATTTCCTTAGGGGAATGCGCATGCGTTCGTAGGGCTTGACAGAGGCTTCGCCTTATCTGTAATGTTTATCATGATATAGCAAGGGTGAGCAATAAGTTTGCCCAACAAGTTTTAGCTCAATAAATTAAGGATATATCATGATTGGAAATAATTGAATAAAAGCTGGCTATAGTTCTATAATATAATTGTGAACTAGCATGAAAAAATTTTACATAGCTGAACGAACATTGAACATGAACATATCAATTATATCTGGATCGAATGGTAATGAAGGTGATCAGCCTTTCATACCTGATGAATACATGCAATATGCACTGAGTACGATTCAATAATTCATAGACATGACAATCAACAATGATTAACCACAAGTATATTTGAATGAAACAACTCGAGGTCGACTTAAGAAAAACTTGTATGTTCCGATGTTTACCGTTATGCAATTTAATAAGCTTTGACTGAAGACCTATTATTAATAATCTTGATCTACAAGTTAGAATAATATCATCACAATATAATACTATTATATAAAATCATAAAATAACCTAAACACATAACCCTATCAGTCCACAAACTACCTAAGACTCGGTATCAAGTCAAACTATTTCAGTATGAGTTCAAATGAACACAATTTCGTTATCTCGATGACCTAGTCGGACAATTCATGAGCCTAATATCGCTAAGACTCAGTTTAAATTGGCTCACAAATATCTTAGATAATTTATTATCAGTCAAAATATTTTTTATAAGCTCGTAAAAATTTTCAGATAATTATTACTATTTATCTTGAATTTTCAATCATTAATATCATATTTATAAGATTTAAATACCACATAATTCATTTATCATTAATATTTATTTAATACTAAATACTAATGAAAATTATAACATAATATTATAATATTTTATAACATATCAAAGTATTTTTAATACCTTAAAATCATATTTATATGATTTTTAAAAAGTTAAATCTATTATCCGATAATCGCTATTAATATTAAAATATTAATATTTTAATGACAAAATATCAAAAGTTATATTTTATAACTTAAAATATTTTTATAACCCTTAAATTATTTTTATATAATTTTTAAATCATTAATTCAATTTTTCTATAATTTATTTAATACATTTATTAAATAAACTAATTATCATTAATATTAATTAATTAATGAAATTCATCAAAAAATATTAAAAGACATTAAAAATAACCTAAAATATTTTCTTATACCATAATATAATTTTTTATGATTTTTCATGTATTAAAATTATTTTTAAATAATTTATTTAATATTATAATTAAATAAATTAAATACCATTAATATTCCAAAAATATTAAATATTAATGAAATATTTTAAAAATAATTAAAAACTAATTTTTAGGAATTTATTTTGTATTTTTAATAATTAAAAAATTATTTTTTTCTATTTAATAAATAAAATAATTGATTTTAGAAACAAACTGTCGCTAAAGGGCCCTATAGCGACGAAACTGTCGCTATAGGTGTTCTTGAGCCTGCCCAGATCTTCAAAGTCAGTGCACAAGGTTACTAGTTTGTCCGGTGATAATTCATGGATCCTTAAGTTTTTGGGTTTGTAATTGAGTTAATGTTGTACTACTGATGTAGTACTACAACTCTAAACAAGTTCCATGGCTAACACATAACAGAATAGCAAGATTTAAGCCTCTGAAATACTTGTCAGAGCTATTCTTTATTTCTGGGTTACCCAGAAATGAAGAACAGTTCGTGGGTCATACTTCGAGCATATAAATCTTCAAGTTCCAGGTTTCTTTTGTAGAATCTAATGTTTCAATTCTATAGTCTTGATGTCAGGGTACAACAACATGCCATTTTTTCAGTCTAACATCATCACAAATGAAAGATTAAGGTTGGTCAACGTAAGTAAGAAAACTCGCTCATGAAGAATCTGGGTTTCCAGAAAACGGATTTCGTGACTGAGAAGTCTACTTTGACCGTTCATTAAATGAATCTTGTTTGTTGTTTAAGTGAAATAAAGGAACTAATCTATAGTCCCTAGACCATATTACAATATAGATATACTAAGACCATCAAATCAACAAACCCAAGCTGTAGCGCCCCCAAATCCGAGTATCTTCCAACCCGACAGATGGTGCTATACTGTACAACATTTATACATTCATCCAATTGAATAGTCTCAAAGAACGAATATAACTTCTATATATATTAAAGTAATATTTACAATTTTCCAGGTTCTATACCTATTACAAAGGTTCTTTGTCATAATATTAGTTACATTAAAACAATAGACCTATACTATTACAAGACAACTTAACAATCTGCCTTAGCTTTTCCTTTATCCCTTTTTGATCCTTCGGGACGTTCAGTCTTATCTACGTTCATATGTTTCAAGCAAGGGTGAGCATGGCTAGCTCAGCAAGTATAACAATTCAATAACAACATGCTTGACACATACGAATTGTATATCTTCAATATCTGAACAATAGTTATGAAGTACTATTGATAATTCAAAGTAGCACTTCGTCTTTTCTTTCAAAATGTTTTACAATAACCACAATATTTAGTAAAACATTCACTCCGGTCAAAGACGTCGAGTATTCATTCTTTATTGAAAAGGACAACCCGGAACGAGTTCCGTAAGCCCGATATTACTTACGAGCACTTCTAGGTGATCAGCCTATTGTACTCTATGTTGATCAACACTACATCCATTAAACGTATGTACGTTTAATCATTTGGCAACCTCACGTGCCTGTCGTTTTACCGACAAAACATTTGTTTAACATTTCAGTCTTCTTTTTAAAAACCATATCAAGTAGTTGACAAAAGATATCAACATTTGATAATGCAAGAGTAGATTATCACGTCTAGCCAAAAGGATTGGCTTTAATCTCAACATACCTCAATTCATGCGAAAGAATACATGAATCTTAAACTTGTTCAAATTGAACTGATACAAGAGTTAGAATACTTGCCTTTAGCGTCTGCTACCGTATATTAACTTTATGTTTAGGTCTTTCAAGTTCCTATAGTACATGATCACATAATGCCTTACATTAGGTCACATATAATTAAGTATGTATATGACTATATCTTATCTTTCTTCTCAATCTAATTGTGTATTAGATTCAGTTACTATTCGTTCCGGTTTATCATTACCATTGCATTTATCCTTGACTAGGCTATCTTAACCTTTACATTACATTCCTTAAGGTTTAACAAAGTTTAACAATGTTACATTATCGACCTTAAGTTATGTTTACTTTCCATCAATTTAGGTTTTCTTTTCTTTGTACATAGAAACCTTCATTACTATCTTTGTTCTGAGACTGGCGCTGCGGCGCCGATCCTATACTTACATCTCGCGCTGCGGCGCGAGCCTTATCCTAGCATGTCCCGGACTTGGCGCTGGGGCGCGAGTCCTTATGTACTGGGCCGCACTGCGGCGCCACTCTCCAGTAGGTCTTGTACTGTGCATGGCGCTGGGGCGCCGGTCATTTGCCTTGGGTTGGCGTCGCGGCGCCAACTCTGTGCACCAGGTATAAATTGCAGTTTTGAAATTTTGCGAACTTCCCGAACGCATAACTTCTTCCTTATAAGTCCGAATTGGCTCGTTCAAAAGCCTACGGTTCACAAATTACGTAATCAACATGATCATCCCAAAATTTTATCTATTTGACTTCATTTGCTAAAAATTCACCTATTGGTTCATTTTTTAACGAAACGATAAACGTTCGTGAACGTTCAACGCTCGTTTCTTCATTCTAAGTCGGAATCCGGTCATTTTCGAGTCCGCAACTCTTAAATGCCAAATATGACTTAACTCCATTGTAAATCAATAATTCCGTGATAAAACACAAAATTTGACTTCCATTCCGAGAATTTTACGAATTCGACGATTGTCGTCCAATCGTGCAATTTCCGACAAATCTTCATTCTTACGATTTGTTCAACATTACAAATGAAGTCTATTCTTCATGTGAACATCTCAACATACTTATTACAATAACTTATGTTCGTTGTTGGATTTTAACTTATTCTTCATGAGCTTATAACTTGTCAATTTATAAACTACTTAAGATTTCATTGTTAATGACTTATGACAATTTAAGTTTCTTAAACATCATTTCTTATATGTTCTCAACATATAACTCAATTTAGGTATACATGATACATATGATCATATAAATTCCTTTATCCTCATATCAATTCTCTTAATAAACTCCCTATAAGTTTATATTATTTTCTCATAAGTTATAACTTATGTTAGCTTAAATGACTTATTGCCAACTTAATTGCCTTAAGTTCATTACTTACTCATTTATGTTTCTTAATCCAACTTTTCTTATCATCCTATCATAGTAAAGATAGAAGATAATTGGAGAAGAAGTCTTACTCTTTTGAAGTCTTGGTAAGGTAGCTTGCTTCTTCTTCTTGGTTTATGGAATGACTTATGTGTAGCTTATTCTCTTTAACACTAAAGCACTTTGAGAAGTCTAGATTATTTGAACAACCAACAAATGGCTAGCAAAGCTCTTCTATTTATAGACTTTCCAAGGTTAGGGTATTTTAGTCTTTAAATCAACCCACCTCCTTAAGCCACCTCCTTACTATTCATTACTTGCTAATCACTCTCTTATCCTATACTTGGCCATTACTCATAAGTCTTGGTCAATACACTTACTTGATCACCACATCACTTGGTCACCACACATTAACCATATTAATATGGTTTTGCCCCATGGGTCATACAATCCATGGATTTTAGCTTGGGCTTGGATTAATAAATCCTTGGGCTTTGCATTAATAAACACCAGTTTGTTCATTAATCAGTTAGTTGGGCCTTAACCTTAATTGACTTGGACTTTGTACAAAATCCTAGCCAATCTTTACAAGTCCATTAATATTTCATAATACATACACATATAGTTTATGCATTATTCTTGTATTCTAATCCATATAGAATTTATATACGATATTTCATCCTTCATACAAACTCGTATAACACTTCGTATTATACTTGTTTCCATTACTTTGTACAATACCTAAGTATAATACCATTATTACATATTCATTACTATTTCGCCTTCCTTAACGTTTATAAATTACGTCCACAAGCGAAATATTATTTTTTCCATAACTAGAATTTTATTACATAATCCATCTCACCTTATTATTCCATCATTACGTATTTCTCGGAAATCCAAAATTATATCCCGAGCAAATATCGATGAATAGTGTTTTTCAGAAAATTTCTCAAAAAACTTTTATTTTTGTCTTGGAAATTCAAACACTTTAATTCATTCACGTAGCTCAAATACTACGACATTCCAACGTCACTAGGTTATATAATGACAACCATCTTGATAAAACATAGCATAAGGTTTTATTATTATTTAAATTAATAAAATCATTTTACAATAAGACCCGAATTCCTCGGTCGTTACACAAGCCAGATCTGGGCTCATGAATATGTTGTCAGAGCAATTTGGGAAAAATCTAGGTTACCAAGATTTGTTCTTCAAGCAGATTGGTCAACCTGCTTTGACCATGATTATTTTCGATTATGTTGTTATTCTAGGCGATCTAATAGAATACATTTGTAGTTCCTATACAAGTCTATAACATCAAACCAGCAAAATGATCTAAAACTTAAAACACAAGCAAGATCAAGGCCTGCAAAAACCCTATCAGACAATAATCTGGGTTCTAGGTTGCCCAAAAACTCACTTTCGTGATCGGTCAACGCTGTTTGACTGATCATATCTTACGATCTAGACTTGATTTGACACTATTTCCAGTTCCAGATCCCAATATACATGGCATAGAACAGATCCATAACACAAAACACCATAAACATCTACCACAGAAGAATCTAGAGGCCCTGACATTAGGCTGTCAGGCTCCTTTTCTAACTTTTTCCAGATTTCTAAAAATTTCAATTTCGAGCACTTTGATGTTATGGATCTGGGATCTAACAACCTAGATCACTAAATGACACCTTAATACATAATATTAAACAACCAATTACAACATATAACATAAGATCACATGATTTAAAATTTTTAGGGTTTATACCTCTAAAGCCTTAATCATTGGATCTGATCCTTGGTATTTGTTGTATGCAAGCTAAAGTATGATCTTATCTTAACTTTTCTCACTTTCTCACTCTACATTTTTGAATTTTAGAGAGAGAAAGGTCTTGGAGAAAATGAGAAGTAAAGTGGGCATTATCTCTCTCTTTAATCTATATAAATGTTGTATGCAATGTAATGGCTGACACGAGGGACTGATATTTGCTGATTTCAGTCACATGGAGTAGCTAGGGTAGTTGAGCAACCAAAGATATAGCAAGATTTACAAGTTATGTGACAATAATGTAATAAGGGTATTTTAGACTTTTGGCATTTAATTTTAATGACATACAAGTCATTTACCCTTACCCTCAGGGTTAGGGCTTAACCCTTAGGGTTTAAACCCTTAGATTTTTGCAATTTATTTTTTAAGTTTTTCAAATTTCGATTTTCAAAATAGAAAATTAATATTTCTAAATTATAATTAGGGTTTTCTAATTATATTAAAATTTCCCAATCATAATTCAAGATTGCTAATTAGGATTAATATTTCCTAATTATAATTTTAAAATTACCTAATTACCAATTATGGTTTCAAATGTACAAATTAAGGTTTCTAATAATTAGGGTTTCTAATTATTAGAATTCTAATTAATCATTAGTGTTATCCCTAATTAGATTTGAAATTAATACCCAAAAGCCTTATACATACATTTAAATTCCCAAATTAGGATTTTCAACTTCCGAATTAAGGTTTCAAATTCTCGAAACTGAAATTAGGGTTTTCAAAAACGGTTTCTAGGGTGTCTTTTAAATAGTAAGAATTTTCTAACTGAACGTTGACGTTCTTAATATAATATTAAGGTTTGTCACTGATATAGGTTATCTGGTCAACCCTTGACCTTTAACCACATATTGTACACATATACAACCATATACACAGAACATATACACTTATACCCTTAATCCTAAATAATTTGCCACAAAAATTTTAAATTCACAAAATTCCTTCCCGAAAATCCCAAATCCATTCACTTATTTTCTTTCTAGGTTTATTATTTAACCTTTATTCAATATTTTAAGATTTTAATAAATATCTAAATTCTCGGGTTGTCACAGTTTTGGGCCTATGAGAGGCTTCCATGTTTGCGTCCTATGAGTGTGTTAGGTTTAGATACATATCCACGAGGATGACGAAGGCATCACTCCATATTGGCGGAGGTTCTTGTAGCGGAGGGTTTCACCCATTGTCGCTACAGTTGGAGTTGTTTACAGCTGATATCTTCACTTGGGTTCCCTACTCTGGGAAACATTTGACCATTGGATTTGAGGATGGATTCCCGATTGGTGTTGAGCACATGATATCCACCCGTAGGATTCCTCTCTTCACAGATGGAGGACGTGACCTCTATTTATGAGAGCGTGTTATTAAGAGCACCACAGGAGAGATTCGTGTACCGATCTTACCTCCTGCCAGGCATTTGGTCTGTGTTGCAGTCACCCGTCGATGACATCCCATTGATGGGTATGGACTGATATACTTTGTTAAAGGGTTCACATACTCAGGATACGTTCCATCACTAGTGGTCCCCTCGTACCATTGGAGCCCAGACTCGCGCCACTCAGTTTATGGGGGATATGGTTCCTGGATCCGTGATGATGACGGATTGGCTGACCTGTGTCCGAGATCTGACTCATGTGACACAGATTGATCGTTTGACCCGACAGTTGGACCTGATACATTTTTTTCATCTGGCACTTGGGTAGAGATCCTTCAGAGGCAGATACTTTTGATCCTTCCAGCTCAGGTGCTGACCCCTCAGTTGACCCATATGGCTTTGCCGGTGCAGATCCTCCCTTATATATGCCTGACATCCATGTTGATAGAGATCTAGTGACTCAAGAGGAGTAACATCAAGTGGACAGGATTGATGCTGTAGATAGTGACACCATTATCTTCTTCTAATATGTATTATCGTTATCTCTTTTGATAGGCCTCTATTAATAGTAGGGCGTCTGTGCCCCATTTCCCTGTATTTTTAGCTGTACAGAGATGATGTATGTAGATGATGATGTACTTAGGAATGTATGTACTATTTTCCATTCCCTACATCATATTGCCATCTATTATTTGTCATGCATGTATCATATTATGAATATGTTTGTATGTCTAAAGATATTCAGCATTGACCCTTGGATGGTCTTGTGATACGGCCTACACAGACGTCTTCTTCGACAGTCAGCCGCGTAGATCACACCCCACCAGTGTTTAAAGTCTCTCGTCCGAGGTCGTGGTATTATTGTATGTCACCTACAGATAGGGTGACTATAGATCAGCTATTACAGCATTCTATGACCCTCTTGATATTTCAGGTTCCTGCAGGCTTTTTAGAGGGTATGCTGGAGTATTGGATACCAGAGAGACAAGTTTTCCAATTTGGTACACAGGAGTTAACTCCTACATTGGAGGAGTACGACCGGTTGATGGCTTTGCCCTTAGATATACCTTGTGCTCGTATGGTTGTCGAAGATATGCGCCAGCAGTTCATGACCCTCACCAGGTTACGGCGTAGAGTAGTAGAGGATGAGATTACATCCGACCATCTATTATCCCAACATTTTTTGACAGACAGATTTGGCTCAGTGGACAGCTATTCGCGGCTCTCCGGGGATTTTACCACACCAGAGGATCAGTGGTATGTGGCCAGAGTGGATGTACTCGTGATGTGCGTAGTGGCGTATATGTACATGCCACGGTATATGGACGAGATGGACATAGGTGTCATCATGGTAGTGAGAGCTCTCAAGGAGGGTCATACCATCATCCTGATGATCGTGGCTGAGACGTTGAGGTCGGCCACGTTCTGCAGCACCTACCCTGCATGGGTATTTACAGGCAGTTTGGTCATGTTAAACGTGTGGTTTATGTCACACTTGAGACCGATTGGCACTTTTCGACGTCACGGGTACTGCTTTACCCATGATATAGCTATGTATTACTTCTTTCAGCCATTAGAGTGTACAGACGTTATATCTTGGTCAGTATTCTTGGCATGGATCGGAGATCCATTTGGCATCCTGCCATGTTCAGGGCTCAGCTCACCCTACAGCTTCATTACCCACGCTCCTGGCATAGATTATCTCCCTTTGACTGGTTTGAGGGGCATGAATACCTACCACCCACTGCCTGTGATGTCACAGTTTGACCAGTTCCAAGATTTCCATCCTTTTGAGGGGGCGTTAGGTCAGCGTTTAGCTTCTCACCACTTATCAGCAGAGGACCGATCCCGAGTGTATGCCTGTTGGGATCAGCATGAGAGTGCTACATTTTATGTTAGCCATCTGGGCTGTTCTTCAGAGTATTCTACGTGGATGGAGACAGAGACTTCATCGGCTGCAGTAGTATCCACAGTGCCGGAGATTGACTTAGATGGTGGAGAGCCCATGGAGGACATTGATTCCTACATCAAGGAGGAGCCATTCACTGGGTTGCCAGCAGCTCTTGTGGATTCTCCCAGTACCAGTACTGTCGTGATCCAGTATTCTGCATAGTATTTCGAGCAGAGTCTCCATCTGATGACCTTCGAGAGAGATCAGACTAGAGCCTTGATGTTGACAGCTCTTGATGAGAGAGATGTCGCTCTATTAGAGAGAGAATAGGAATTATCACATAGAGATGTCGCTATTAAGGATCGGGATGAGGCCAAATCAGCCAGAGATGTTGTGACGCCCCCAAATCCAGGTTCTCTAACCTCAGATTCGGTACTCACGATCTATCATCATCATAAGTATTCTATAACTATTACAGAAATAATAAAGATACATTGTTCATTATAATAAAGTTTCATAACATGGTCCCAAGGTCTTCTTAACCTTAACTTAAACGCACCATTCATATTAAAAAAGGTTTACATAAGAAATCCCATTGGATAATAATAATTAACATTCGTTCTAAACTATTCCTGGATCTTGCCCTAGTCCTTCGTGTTGGATCCTTTGGGCTTAGCTAAAATAAATGTCATGATATAGCAAGGGTAAGCAACTAATTTGCTTAGCAAGTTTATATACAAGGGAGATATATCATGACTGGAACGAAGTTTTGCTTTCAATGTTCAACAATAAAATAAGGTTGTGAATGAACATGAATTAATAATTAACAATTGAATATTTGAATAATTGAATAACATGAACTGTGTGGTTTTGAAATAACCATGAACATTTGCCAAGGTTCTCAGTCATTTAAACTGGACCTCTTAATAAGTTTTGGTATTCAAGAGGATTAGCCTTTCATACCTCGTGATTTATGCATAAACACTTAATAATCCGGCATTGATAACATGCCTTAATCAAATTCGTCCTTTTCTTAGTCAAGAATTCTTATCATATCAATTTAATAAGAACAGTTTTTTAAAATACATTTGATTTAACAAATTTAAACATGCTTGATCTAGCTGATACAATTGGCATAGATCTATCTCATAAACAGTTCATGAATGAAGAACTTTAATTTAATTCACAGTTCGATAATAATAGAACGGGAATTCAATTGCACCAAGTGTGAATCTCAATAATCAATATAGAGGTGAATAATCATCAATAATTATTCACTAACATGTTTTGAAAATAATAACTCGAGTTTGAGTTAGGGAACTTGCCTCGTCTGTAGATTACGGCTACACAATTAATTTATATCCACTATGCAGTTAAATTATCTTCCTTTGAGAGACCTATAGTTAATCTTTCAATTAGTCATAGTATAACACTAGATTATGTAATCACATAAATATTATATATTACATTTAGTTCTTATAAACATTATCATGTCTTGATAATGTTACTATTAAATAACAACTTAATATTATTACTCTTGATAATATTTAATTCACCTCTTAGTATTATTAGTTCCCTAATAATATTTTCATTCGCTTACTAATATTATTAACATCTCAATAATATTTTAAATACCTTACTAATATTATTAATCCTCTTAATAATATTTTAATTATTCATTAATATTATTACCTTAACAATATCTTACTTATGCTTTAGTATCATTAATCATTTAATAATACTTTTAATCATTTACTAATATTTTATTCATTTACTAATATTTTATTCATTTACTAGTATTATTAATCATTTAATAATATCTTATTCTATTACTAATATTATTAATCATTTAATAATACTTTAATCATTTATCAATGCTTAAATCAAATATTATTAACCATTTAATAATATTTTAAAGAAATTTTAATCTTAATATTTTTATTTACTTATCAATATCATATTCTAATATTATTAGTATCATAATAATATTTTAATAATTTATTGGATTAATAAACAATTTATTCTAATTGTTCACCCTTTATTAAACCTCTTATTTAATATCCATAAAAGGTCATAAATAATATTTATTATCATAAATTATCAAAGTGCTCTAAGATAGTCATGATATGATATATTATGAGTATTCAAGCATAAAAATCATATTTTTCTTATTACAGACATCATTTAACTATTTATTTCCTTTTATTCATAACTTAATCATTTTTAGGAAAAATAGTAAACTGATTCCAAAAATTCGCAGCTTCTGTATTTTGAAAAAATATGAACCCACAAGGATCCCCAAATTTTTCTGGAATTTTGGAAAATGATCTACTATTTTTAAAGTTCCCAAAATACTCGGATCTTGCTTCATTTTTAATAAATTGAGTTTTGCTCAGAAAAATCTGAAATTTTCAGAGTACGCTCTCCTAACATATATGAACCTACTGTAAATATTTCGGAATTTTTCAGTATATACACAGTGAGATATTCGAAGGAAAATATTTAGGAGTCCTTCACGGAAATAGTCATTACGCACAATCTATAACTCGAAACGTGTCCGTTCTTTTTCCTACACGTAGATAACTTCACAAGGTACCTCTGTGATTTTTCCCATAATTTTAAAAGACATGAAACTGTCCGAAACAGTCCCAAGAGAAACGGGACAGAAGCTATTTTAGGGTTTTTGAACCTTTAACATTCTAAGTGGACTGTTTTGGGGAAAACAGCCCCAAAGGTTTCAAAACTTGCTAGATTTATGTTCTATCACTTGGGTTTACTAGATAACTCATGTATCTAGCACCCCCTTCGACAGATCACAAATCTAAGTTGGAAAACTTGAGTTACACAAGATTTAGTGGAAGAAAACAAGAGTTTTCACCCTTGCAGAACATATGCTCATATTCTTCCTCTAAGCCCTTGATCTAACACTCAAGATACTTAGTTCCATACATGATGATATGTAGGACTAGTGTATCTTGAGTATTTATTCGTAACTCCAACAAAACTCAAGTTATAAAACAAAGTAGAAGAAGATAATGAAGGTTAGGTTATACCTTGATTTAATGGCAACCTTTCTTGATTTACCAAAGCAAGTGATTAACTTAGGATGCATGAACAAACTAGCACTCCTCTCTCTCTCTCTCTCTATATGGCCGAACCTCTCTCCCTTTTCTCTCTCTTGAAGTTGATAGCTTGGGAGAAAATTATAAGAGGAAGAATGAGAGAAAGTGGAGTATTCTAGCAAATGGAATGGTTGATTCCTTATTATCCCTCATACTTTCTTTAACCCATGGATAAAAGCTTTGCCCTATCACTTTAATTAGTCTAATCATGATTAAGGATGCTTAATAAAGTGGCAACCAATGGGAGCTTGACAACAATGTCCTTTTGTGTAAGAGTTACTACTAATGGACATTGTTTAGCTTAATCATCTTGCCATAAAAAGTCTAATTGGCCGGTCCTTCTAGCCCCATTTTATCTCCCAATTTACTTTTATTTTAATGCACAAATTTGAGTAATCAAAAGTCTAAAATACCCTTAATCAAGTGGGCTAAGTGTTGGTTTGCATTTTATTTCCTTTGGGCCCCCTCCTTAATTGTTTTGGGCTATGTAATAAACATAGTCTAGCAATTTTAATATATGTTACCCAATTTGATTATTTAGGGTTTCCATTCCTAATCTTATAAAATTTAATTACCTGTACATGTGACTTTAGCTTATAACCTAATGAGGTTCACAAAAATTAGGTTTAAAATTATTAGTCACTTGAAATAATAAGATTATCCACTTAAGTTAGTATACATATTAAATACTAACCTCTCCTTATTACCATAACCCTTAGGTTATTTAATTGTCTGACCTAATGTATAATTAGGCTACGAAGCTTTCATTTTTAATAGAATCTATAAATGTATATAACTATAGTATATATATGTTGTCATATATTAACTCACTATATAACACAAAGTTTTAAATATCAATAATGTACATACATATATAGTGACTTCAAATTCACGGTTATTACAGATGCCGTGATAGTTGAGCAGGATGGCGCTATATCTGCCCGGGACGTAGCCGTTACAGATAGTACCACAGTGAGGTCCTTTACTACTGGCATGATTGCAGAGATGAGCACGTATATTGATGAGTACAGTGTCACCATACAGATGGCTGTAGATCTGTTAGCTCGTGTGGATACCCTTTTATAGAAGACCACATCGTTACCTCCTTCTTTTGAGAGAGATGCCATGTTGGGCTTGATAACTCGCATATACACTTATTTGTAGATGGGCTTGTATTTTCCTACACAAACTAGCTTACCCATTGTGTCATGTACAGTTCATATTGTTTATATTAAATAACATTATATATAGCAGGGAAATATATTTTTGATCACTTCCCTGTTAGTTATGCCTTGTTTCTTGCTTGATATTTATCTGTTTATTCAGGGCATTTGATCTTGATGTATTCTGAATTCCTCCTTGATGGATGGACATTGAGTTATCTCAGGACTGGTTTCTGTATGTAGATGTGGAGAAGAGTGTGTCTTTCCTCTTCGAGGTTGATCGCACCACATATGGTCGCCCGTACTCCTTTGTATGGGGGAGCCCAATTAGTTCCATCTCTTAAGGATTGGTGTTTCACTTTGAGGAATCAATCGCAGCTTAGATGGTCACCGATTCTCCCATTTACATGGGGAGGTCAGGTAGTTCCATCTCTTTGGTCTGAAGCCAATGAAATGTGTGACGCCCTCAAATCTGAGTTACCTGACTCTCGAGTTTGGTGCTCACGATCCACAATATAAATAACATTTAACTACCCATTTAATTATTAAAAGAAACATACACTTCATTAACCGATATAATTAATACATTACCCAGGGTTCTCTAACCTTATCATTACAAACATACCCTTTAGTTATACAAAAAGGGTTACAAACATAACATAATAATATTGTTTATTATAACTGTGTTATCACTATACCTTTGCCTTTGTCCTTCACAGCACCTCCTGCCACTTCATCCCTAGCTAAAAAGTTTTATTAAGCAAGAGTGAGCAACAAATTTGCCCCACAAGTTAAGATATACAAGGAATGTATAAGAATCAGAACAACAAACTATCTATTTGGATAGAATGACACCAAAGTTCGGGGAACTTTGAAATAGCTAAACAATTTATTTTTTTCTTTAACCAATCATCTCACAACCTACACAACAAAATAATGAAAGAATACAATGCTTTCAAGTTTCTATGACATTCTATTGAATAACAATTTAGAAATATTCTCCATAGTTTATAATGAATGATCTTAAATGATCTTGGATTTCTATTCTCGAGTAACTATCAAAGATTTACTTTGATATATCCAAATAACAAGATGGAAATATTTTTCAGAATTTATGCTGAGTAATCACAAAGGATCTAGAACTTCTCTTCTCGAGTAACTATAAAGATTTACTTTGATATACCCAGGTGTATCAGATAACCATAAAGATTAAATCATACCCCTCTGCAAGTACTTAGAGTGGCCAACTCCTTGTACCCTATATTATGCATAATACTTAAAATGTGCGCAATAGCCGAATATACGACCAAATATGTTCCCTTTATATAAAAGGTTATTCTTATCAGTCTTTGAATCAGAATTTGATTTAACAACGAAATAGAATGATTTAAATATCTAATCACTTCTCTTTTCTTCTCTTCTCTTCTTAAACCTATCAAGTTTTCTTTTTCAATCTAGCTGAAACAACTGGCATTGATCTATTAATATTAATTGAATTATCTTCTCTTCTCTTCTCGAACCTATCAAGTTCTAACAAATATTCGTCTAGCCAGAATAATTAGCTAAGACATGTTTAAATACAATTAAACAATAAACAGATTTTAAATGTACTATATGCAAACAAAAATATCTTCTATGAATGTGAATATCCAACAACAGTTATTCTACAAGTACATTCTCAAAATTAATAATTCAATTTGAATTGATAAATATGCACTAACTACAAATAATCAACAAAGTTTTCAGACATGGTATAATCAGCAATAATTACCCACAATTATATTTGGAAAGTAATAATCAAGGTTGAGTTAAGGAAACTTGCCTTCTCCAGGGATTACTGCTACACAATATATTTAACTGCGTTCGTAAGACCTATAATCAACAATATCGGTCTCACAATTAGCACAATAATTTATAACACATAACACTATAGTTCACAGTTAATCTTTCGCCTAGACACATTACCAAATAACCACATCAGTGCTTATAGCTTATATAAACGTTCATTAAGTCTAGCTAGTTTGGTCTGGTTGTGTAATACCCGAAAAAAAAAAATTTAAAACATATTAATTGGACTTTGTTTTTATTGGGTCAACTCGTATTTAATTTATGTGGGCTAATGAGTATTAATAAGTGATACAAATTAAGTTGATAAAATTTGGGCTTTTCTTATGTTGGAATCAAATTGTATTTATTTACATTAGTTTAGGTTTTTAACTAAGTAGGCCTAATTTATAATTATGTAATTTTAAAATCCTATTAAAATTTGGAGAGTTAATAAATATATTAATTAATAAAATCTATTTTTTTAGTGAATAAATAACTAAACCTAATTTCACTTTCATTATATGAATCGGGAAGAAAAACGAAAAGAGAGAACAGAAACTGAGCGGCGGTAGAAGCACGGGAAAGAGAAAAGGAGATCAGTAGTTAGTCATGTGTGATTATTTGTTTTTATTAATTAAGTGTTGGTGTTATTGCGTGAACACATAAGACTGATATGAATTTGTTTGATTTGTAATCATGCCATGAATTTATATAGTTTTTAATTTTGGGTGAACCTCCCCATTTATGCATGATGATGATGAGGCAGGAAGTTAGCATGTTAAAGGGGTTAATATACATAACATGAAAAGAAATATTAACTTGATTTTTACAAAGGCAAAAATAAAAAGTTTGTTACTACTTCATTGAAGAATAAGCCTGTTGCATTTAAATGCCTATAAGGGGAATACGTGGTTTTTATTAAAATTTAAAATTAGTAATTACAGGATAATAATAATAATAATAATAATAATAATAATAATAATAATAATAATAATAATAATAATAATAATAATAAATAATAATAATAATAATAATAATAATAATAATAATAATAATAATAATAATAATAATAATAATAATAATAATAGTGTTGGGATAAGTAAATTTGTAATTTACAATTTGTAATTAGTAATCTAACTTACAGTTAGTAATTTATATTTATTTATTTTTGTTAATTTGTGTAATTAGTTCGGGCGAAGGAAATTTAACGAGTATTTTGGAATTTATTGAGTTGGATTATATTTAATTTGAGGTGAATATGTTTAGGTGGTGAATAACGTTTCGTATTTGATATCGTTGGCACGTGAGGGTAAGATTTTATGTAATGTGCTATAAAGGGGTTGGAAGTATCAGGTACGAATTTCGTACTCTTTCAGCGATACTTTTGTTAAATTTGATTTATTCGTTTTGTTCCTCGTTTCAAATTCTGTTATTATTTTACATAATTGTTTCTTGTGAAATTCATATATTTGTTTCATTTTAGAGTTGACACATTGGACTTGTATTTGTACTTTTTGAATTAGGATATCATGTTTAGTATTTATTTTGATAATTATAGAGCGGTGCATGTTGCTACCTTCTTTTTGAGACCTTGTGACTATAATTTGATTTGGTTCAACATGTACATATAAAACCCTTTTGTTGGTATTATGTCGCATTTGTTGTGACATATTATTTTTGTTAGAATATACCGTGGGGTATACCTGAGCTATAACCACCTGTGGGGGTATCACAGGCATGTCGTCTTGGCACGAGAGGCATGACACTTTCCGTGGCGGTGTGATTAGTCCACGGCGTCTCCGTTTTGGGCTCCGGAGGAAGTGGGCCATTTGGTATTTTGTTATGGGAGGCGTATGGGTTAACCCTAGTTTTCTGTTATGTGAATTTATGATGTTGTGCCAAACACACTTATCCAATTTGCATACATTTGGATTGGCGGTCCAACGTGTGATTTGCCTGTGTGGTATTATTTTGACTTGCATGTGTGGCATTATTTTGATGTGCATGTGTGGCATTATTTTGGTTGCCTATGTGGCATCAATTGATTTGCCTGTGTGGCATTAGTTTGACTTGCCTGTGTGGCAATGTGTATTTCTGAGCTCATTCAGTATAAAATAACTCCAGACATTTGTTTCAGCCTATTATTTTATTGAATTAGTTTTGTTGGTTTCTGTTCAGTTCAAGTCATTGAGTTAGTTACTTCAGTTCGTTATTTCTTTATTCTTTTATTAGTTTTGTCAATTACGTTGATTCAGATATATTCATTACATTGATTCAGATATATTCCATTCAGATCTTTGGATATTATATTTTCGTTCGTATTTGCACTTGAGGCTTTGTTCAGTATTTTGTCTCAGTTATTTTCGTATATCAGTTGTATATCTTTTGTATATCTGTATCCGCACTGGGCAATTGGCTCATGCTGTGTTTTTCTTCCGGCAGGTTTGCAGGGTGATTCAGGGCTAGTGTGATGAGATTTTTGCCTACGACCATTTAGGTTAATTCGAATTTTAAGTTTTGATTATTTTGACTCAGTTTGGAGAATTGTACTTATTACTTTATTAATGGATCACCACTATCAATATTTTGAGGTTGTTAGTGCTCTATTTATTTATTTTGAGGGTTGTTGTGCTTTGCACGTGACCTCCCTTCCTTTTCGGGAAGGGAGTGTTACAGAGATGGTATCAGAACCTAGGTTCTTTCTTGTAGAAAACCTATTTAGGTTTGACCTGTGAGTTGTGGGTAAATCACTGGGTAGACATCGTAGGAATTTTATTCGATTTTGTCCTTTGTTTGGTTGGTCTTGATTTTGATCAAGTGTCATTCTCTCCTCGAGTTGTAGTTGATTTGAGAAATGTGAGATACATTGTTAAGATTATTGTTGTTATGCGCTGGAACAATAATATTAGTTAAGGATTGTGATTGGATATCATTAAGGAGAATAAATATGTTATTGTGATTGGATATTTTGTACAGTTAAGAAAGGATTATATGATTATGATGTGAGTATTTGTAAAAGCGAGTTTTTGATTTTGGGAAATTATTTGTTAGAGTTGTTTTTGGTGACAATTTATTATGATCTAAGAATTGAGGATTTGATTTTGATGATGATTTTGTTTATGTTAAGCTTGTGGATAATTTGAGGTATGTGTATTGATGGGATACTATGATAAAGTGAAAATTATTTAGTATAGATGATTTTTTGTAATTTGAGTGTTGATATTCGAGGTAATTAGATTAATCATTTGGAGTTAATGATCAATTTTGTGGCTATTTTCTAGTAGGATATTGGAGTTGTGTTCTATGAATTTTTTTTTGTGATAGTATGGGGAGACATTGAAATTTATTGGATTAAGGTTTGCAATAAGGGATGATTGATTTGTTATATGATTAGATAGGAAGTGATGAAATTCAATTGATTATGAGAGATCTTGAATGGTTGTAGTTCGTTTATGCAGATGGTAGAATATATGACTTGGAGTTTGATATGGTGATAAAGAGATCTTAGTAGTATATTTTTGGTATTATAATATTTGAGAACTAATTTGATTGGAGGTTATGATATTTTGAAACTCTTAAGAACTTAGGAGAGTTGGTGATAAAGAGATATTAGTAGTATATTATTTGGTGTAATATTATTTGGTAAATAGTTTAAATTGTGGATGAGATATTTTGAAGCTCTTGAGGACTTGGGGAGAGTTGGTAATATAGTTTGCATAGTTGTTTTATTTATCTGATGTCTTTAGAGTTTTGTATGAATTTATGTCAAATTAAATAAAAATAATTTGTTAAATCTTTGTCATGTGTGGAACATAAACATTCTACGAATTAAAAAAACTTTTAAATATTTTGGGTATTCGAATCGTATTTAGACGAAGAGAAATTTTTTGTGATTTTGAATTATTTTCCGAAGAGTACGTTTACAAGAATGAAACTCAAAGATATTAGCGACGCCCCACACCAACAGTGGATCATGTGATTTAATTTGATGCAACGCGAAGAACCTTATCAAGGCTTGACACAGCAGTTGACGAATCTTTTACAAGTACATGGATAATTGTGTGGACCTATGGACTTACCAGGCTTGATCGTTACAAATGGCGGCGCTACGTCTTAATTAAAGTTTATGAACTATTATGTAATTTAAATAAAAACTAAAATAAAACTTAATGTAGTTTATTTGAATTCCGAGGATGGAATTATTTTTTTAAGGGGTGAAAAATGTAATAATCCATTTTTATTTAATAATTAAATTCTTTTAGTTGATAATTAAATAACTGATTAAATTAAAATTTAGAAAGATAATTCCTTTTGTTAAATTCGGAGCGGGAAGCTACTTGGGAGATAGAGGAGTCTATTCGAGCGGAGGATCCGAATCTTTTGATAATTAGGTACGTTCATTCTTTTGATTCCGGGGACAGAATTCTTTTTAAGGGGTAGGTGGTGTAATACCTGGAAAAAATAAAATAAAATAAAATAAAATAAAAAATTTAAAACATATTAATTGGACTTTGTTTTTATTTGGGTCAACTCGTATTTAATTTATGTGGGCTAATGAGTATTAATAAGTGATACAAATTAAGTTGATAAAATTTGGGCTTTTCTTATGTTGTAATCAAATTGTATTTATTTACATTAGTTTAGGTTTTTAACTAAGTGGGCCTATTTATAATTATGTAATTTTAAAATTCTATTAAAATTTGGAGAGTTAATAAATATATTAATTAATAAAGTATATTTTTTTAGTGAATAAATAACTAAACCTAATTTCACTTTCATTATATGAATCGGGAAGAAAAACGAAAAGAGAGAACAGAAACTGAGCGGCGGTGGAAGCACGGGAAAGAGAAAAGGAGATCAGTAGTTAGTCATGTGTGATTATTTGTTTTTATTAATTAAGTGTTGGTGTTATTGTGTGAACACATAAGACTGATATGAATTTGTTTGATTTGTAATCATGCCATGAATTTATATAGTTTTTAATTTTGGGTGAACCTCCCCATTTATGCATGATGATGATGAGGCAGGAAGTTAGCATGTTAAAGGGGTTAATATACATAACATGAAAAGAAATATTAACTTGATTTTTACAAAGGCAAAAATAAATTGAAGAATAAGCATGTTGCATTTAAATGCCTATAAGGGGAATACGTGGTTTTTATTAAAATTTAAAATTAGTAATTACAGGATAATAATAATACTAATAATAATAATAATAATAATAATAATAATAATAATAATAATAATAATAATAATAATAGTGTTGGAAAAAGTAAATTTGTAATTTACAATTTGTAATTAGTAATCTAACTTACAGTTAGTAATTTATATTTATTTATTTTTGTTAATTTGTGTAACTAGTTCGGGCGAAGGAAATTTAACGAGTATTTTGGAATTTCTTGAGTTGGATTATATTTAATTTGAGGTGAATATGTTTAGGTGGTGAATAACGTTTCGTATTTGATATCGTTGGCACGTGAGGGTAAGATTTTATGTAATGTGCTATAAAGGGGTTGGAAGTATCAGGTACGGATTTCGTACTCTTTCAACGATACTTTTGTTAAATTTGATTTATTCGTTTTGTTTCTCGTTTCAAATTATGTTATTATTTCACATAATTGTTTTTTATGAAATTCATATATTTGTTTCATTTTGGAGTTGACACATTGGACTCGTATTTGTACTCTTTGAATTAGGATATCATGTTTAGTATTTATTTTGATAATTGTAGAGCGGGACATGTTGCTACCTTCTTTTTGAGACCTTGTGACTATAATTTGATTTGGTTCAACATGTACATATAAAACCCTTTTGTTGGTATTATGTCGCATGTGTTGTGACATAGTATTTTTGTTAGAATATACCGTGGGGTATACTTGAGCTATAACCACCTGTGGGGGTACCACAGGCATGTCGTCTTGGCACGAGAGGCATGACACTTTCCGTGGCGGTGTGATTAGTCCACGGCGTCTCCGTTTTGGGCTCCGGAGGAAGTGGGCCATTTGGTGTTTTGTTGTGGGAGGCCTACGGGTTAACCCTAGTTTTCTGTTCTGCGGATTTGTGATGTTTTGCCAAACACACTTATCCGATTTGCATACATTTACATTGGCGGTCCAACGTGTGATTTGCCTGTGTGAC
The DNA here is from genome assembly GCA_016801055.1 of Panax notoginseng. Lineage (NCBI taxonomy): Eukaryota > Viridiplantae > Streptophyta > Magnoliopsida > Apiales > Araliaceae > Panax > Panax notoginseng. The sequence goes on from CM029020.1 coordinate 108,380,620, forward strand.
ATTATTTTGACTTGCCTGTGTGGCATTATTTTGATGTGCCTGTGTGGCATTATTTTGGTTGCCTATATGGCATCATTTGATTTACCTGTGTGGCATTAGTTTGACTTGCCTGTGTGGCAATGCGTATTTCTGAGCTCATTCGGTATAAAATAACTCCAAACATTTGTTTCAGCCTATTATTTTATTGGATTAGTTTTGTTGATTTCTGTTCAGTTCAAGTCACTGAGTTAGTTACTTCAGTTCGTTATTTCTTTATTCTTTTATTGCTTTCGTCAATTACGTTGATTCAGATATATTCATTACATTGATTCAGATATATTCCATTCAGATCTTTGGATATTATATTTTCGTTCGTATTTGCACTTGAGGCTTTGTTCAGTATTTTTTTTTGGTTGTTTTCGTATATCAGTTGTATATCTTTTATATATCTGTATCCGTACTGGGCAATTGGCTCATGCTGTGTTTTTCTTCTGGCATGTTTACATGGGTGATTAGGGCTAGTGTGATGAGATTTTTGCCTTCGACCATTTAGGTTGATTCGAATTTTAAGTTTTGATTATTTTGACTCAGTTTGGAGAATTGTACTTATTACTTTATTAATGGATCACCACTATTAATATTTTGAGGTTGTTAGTGCTCTATTTATTTATTTTGAGGGTTGTTGTGCTTTGCACGTGACCTCCCTTCTTTTTCGGGAAGGGGGTGTTACAGGTTGGACTTCGGTCTATTCTCGGTGTTCTGGTCACTGTATTCGATAATTAACACATTTATTATCAATTAAACTTAGTCTCTAAGCTTCAATATTATTTTAGATAAGTCAAATATCATTTATAATATTTTTTAGAAGCTTATAATAATTTATAAACAATTATTATAATTTATAATATTTTTTCAAACACTAAAATCATTTTTAAATGACTTAAATATCAAATAATCTTATCATCATTAATAATTAATAATATAAAAATATTAATAACATACTTGTCAAAATATTAAAGTTATTTTTAATAACTTAAAATATTTTTAAATCATCAATATTCTACTTAAATTATTTTTAAAATAATTAAAATTATATTTAAATCATTACCATTAATATTTAAATATTAATAAAATTATTATCAAAATATTAAAAGTCATTAATTATAACTTAAAGTATTATTAAATTATTTTTCTCATTTTAAATGATTTTTAAATTAATAAAATCATTTTTCTATCATTTATTTAATTTAATAATTAAATAAATTGAATATCATTAATATTATTTTATTAATGAGAATTCTCCAAAAATATTGAAAATTATATTTTATAATTTAAAATATTTTTAAACACTTTATTCTTATTTAAAATAATTTTTATAATATTAAAATCATTTTCTCTAATTTATTTAATACTCTAATTAAATAAATTAAATATCATTAATATCCAAATAATTATAAATATTAATGAAAAATAACTGAAATTATTAAAAGTCATTTTTCATAATTTAAAATAATTTTTAAAACCATTTTTGTAATTTTTAGAATTTATTTTCTATTTTTAATTAATTTTCAGAAATTCAGAAATTAAAAATAATAAAAATCGTCGCTATAGCTTATAGCGACACTAAGCGTCGCTGTTGGTGTTCTTGGTGCTCAAGAACACTGACAGTCAGTGTTCAAGGATCTTGGTTTGACCGATTAATTTTCTCAGCTCAGGCATGTTCTGGGCTAGCTAATACCTTGATCTTGTAGTATACATGTAGTACTATAAGTATCAATCATTATCTTGGTCACACAGCAACTCAGATGCACGATCTAAGCATTTGAAATCGTTGTCAGGTCTGTTCTGGGTTTTCTGGGTAACCTAGAAACCCAGGCAGTTTAGTCATATTCTAGCTCGATTATCTCTATATTCTGGTCATGATATATGTGATCCAATGGTCCAAACCTATAATGTTCATCACAAGGAACATTCACATAACACTACGTCAGTCCAACAACATCACAATCTCCAGAATCAGTCAGGTCAAAGTATGTCAGAAACGTTGTTCTAACGGTTTCTGGAAATTCCAGAAATGAAAACCGTGACTGAGTGGTCTAGTTTAACCACTCACTACATTCGATCTATTGAGGATTTAAGGGATCTAAAGGACAGAATCTAGAGTCCATATTACAGACTATAACATGTATATAACAACAACATCAAATAGCTTAACACCTGACAGATCCGGGCATTAGAAGATCTTGTCAGACGTTTTCTGGGTTACCCAATATTCGTATGGTCATGCCCAGTCAACGGGTTTTGACCAACAATAACATGAAATATAGACATCAAATGATTGTGATTCCACTTGTAGAACAAAGAACACATATCAGGCTATAGATCTAAAACATAAAACATCAAAAATCATAAACAGGGAAGAATCTATGGGCTCTGACTTTAGCTTGTCAGGCGAGATTTTGTGTTCTTGGACAGTTTTTGAAAAACTCCATTGTAAAGCTTTTTGATGCTATAGATCTATAATGTATCATCATAGATCATCATATAACATCCTCCAGCATGAATCTAAACACATAAACACGAAATTTTTCTTAGCATACAAGATCAAATGGTGAGTTACAGTTTATACATCTCTTGTCCAATCTTTGATCCTTGATCTCCCTAACTGATTTTGGTGATCTAAAGGCTTGGTTAGTGACTAAATTACTTGTTAAATTCGGAGGTTGGGTGAGAGAGAGATTTTGTTGAGAGTAAGATAGCAAATAAGCAAACTTTAGTAACTTTCTCTCTCTTAATCTTTTATAATCTTTAGATGCAATGTATACAAGCATGCAAGGTGTCCATTTGGATAAGATTTGAGCTGATTTCCAGCACATGGGATAATTCTTAAGTGATGACTCACTAGATCTTGCAAATCTTTTTACTAAAAATCTAAGTAAAGGGAATTTGGATATTGTACATGTAATTTTAATGGCATAAAAGACAATTGGCCAAACCCTTAGGGTTTAACCCTAAGGTTCTAACCCTTAGGTTTTACAACCTTAACTTCTAGGATTTTCTAAATTAGGGTTTTAAAATAGAAAATTAAGATTTCTAAAATATAATTAGAGATTCCTAATTATATTAAAGGTTACTAAACACATTAAAGTTTACTAATCACTTTAGGGCTTACTAATTAGGATTAGAGTTTCTTAATTAGGGTTTAGGATTCTCGAATTAAAAATTAAGATTTCCCGACTTTCGATTAGGGTTCCTAACTACGCATTAGGGTTTCTAATCTTGAGATTAGGGTTTCTAATCCCTTATTAGGGTTTACTAATATTGTGCCCTACCCGATTAATCGTTGATCAATAATACCATACAGTACAAACACGCACACAACAATATAATTATTTTAATTATATTTTCTATCGAATCCCTATCCGTAACTAGGGTTAGGATTTCTAAATCTATTAAGCATAACTCTACTCTTATTTTCTCAGTCAATACACAAATTGACCACATCTCGAGACTCGTATCACAGATACTCGACACAAAATTAATAATCAATGTTAATATTAAATAAATACAAAATTATTCAAAAAATTCAGATTATTCGTAATCCCAAGTTATCACATTCACCCCTCCTTAAAAGGATTCTGTTCTCGAAATCATCGCTTTCTTATTCTCTACAATCTTTTAAAGTTGTATCATCAATTCATTTTACTAACACAATATTATTTTGTGTCTGAAATTCTAACTTGTGACTTGAATCTATAAAAGAAAACAATTCATAGTAATATCTAACCAATACTACTCGCGTAATTAAGTATTAATCGAAATCATTACCTGATGCCACCTCCTGGACAGCTCCTGCATCTTGCGTCATCATGTTGATTGTACGGGCTGTTAGTCTTCCTGGTTGTGCAAGTCGTCAAATTGCCAATGCTTCGCTACCGGGTCCCTTGTTGCCATTTCCTTCTCCGCATTTCTCTTCGGACAGTTCCGAACTAAATGATCAGTCAATTCGCACGCAAAGCAACCTTGTATTTTCTTCGGACTGGGGCAATTGGGCGACATATGTCCCTCTTGTTCGCAGTTGTAACAGACTCCTTTCTTCTTCAAACAAACTCCAGAATGATTCTTCCCACAAGTTGCGCATGGCTCTATCCCTTTCTTATTTCCTTATCTTATTATCCGAATGGGTATTCTCGCTCCACTTTCTCTCGTTATGGTTACTACCACCACTACTACCTCTATCATTTGTCTTCTTCTTCTTCTCTTGGTGAAATCGAGATGCAGCTTATCTCCCTCCTTCAGCAATTAATGATTTCTCCATTAAAGCCACAAATGTATTGATCTGCAATATCGCTACCTTGTTGAATATCCCCAGCTTCAGTCTATTCTCGAATCTTCTTGCTTTTATCGCCTCTGTGTCCACCTAATGAAGTGCAAATCTCGCAAACTCGTTGAATTTGGCAGCATATTCCGAAATCGACATATTCTCCTGCTTCAGTTCTAGAAATTTGACTTCCATCCTGGATTTCATACTCGGCGAAAAGTAGTTTTCAAAGAATAACTCCTTGAATATGGTCCAAGTCACCACAGTTGTACCCACTCTCGCTTGATTAGTCTCCCACCAGTAATTTTCTTCTCCCTTTATCAGATATGTTGCAAAAATTGTCTTCTGCTCTTCCGCTACAGGCACAATAATGAATGCTTTATCCATTTCTTTCACCCAAGTTTGGGCTTCAATCGGATATGTGGTCCCCTTGAATTCTGGCGGTCCTACCGCTTTAAAGTCTTTGAAATTTGCCAATCTGTCAGCTGGATGTTCTCTCGCTCTTCCTCTTGCAGCTGGAGCTCTATTCCCCATAGCTTCGGCTATCATATTTGCAAAGTTTTGCATTGGGTCAGCTTGACCTCCCTCATTATTCACTGACTATTCTTCTCTTTGATTTCGATTATGTCGTCTAGGCGGTATTATCTGATTTAAATAAATGTCTTACATTAATTCTCTTTCTCTACACAAATTCTTAACACCATAAGAATTCAACACATAATTCTCATATAAACGCATATTTATTCAAATAGCACATAGTACATTTAGTACTTAACACATATTATTATCCCTTTTTTTTAAAATCATATCAGGATTAACAACACAACTTTACACAAAAAGTTGTAATTCTCTATTCACACATATGTATTACCAGTTCGTCAAACTTACCACACCTATGAGTTCAGGAACTTGCCACAATTATATGAGTATATGAACTTATCCTAGTCAGACCTTTGGAGTCCATTCGCTGAGGGGTTAAAAACACTTTATATAATTATGAGTCATGAACTTACCATAAGTATGAGTTTTAAGAACACACCAATTAATCTTAATCTTATATTCATATAGAAAATAAAGATTTCATTCATACAAACATATTTATCTTTACATATGCTTACACACTGTTCTCGATATTACAATCATTAATATCATAACCTACTACCAAAAGATATTAATACTTATACTTAAGATATTTACCGTCCACTCCCTTCTCCGGTCTTCTTCTTATTGGGACACTTGTTGAATCTGTGACCCGTTCTTCCACATGTATAACTTTTCCTCATATTCGACTTAGGACAATGTAGGGAAATATGTCCTTCCTGTTTACAGTTGAAGCACACGTTCTTCCACATCATGCATTCTCCCGCGTGAGCCTTCCCACACTTGCTACAAACTTGCTTCTTCTTCGGGATTGAATTTTCAGAATTAGGGCTATCATTGTCCCTCTTTCTCTTTTTCTTGCCTTTCTGCTGCTTGATTGTTCCTTCAGACGATCCACCACCTTCAATCTTCATCCTTTCCACCTGTGCCTTCAGCTCGTTCCATTCTTCAGTCATTTTGCGTAACGCTTGCTCCGTCTTCCATAACTCCTCTAAGAGAAATACCTTACTCCGGAGTTCTTGAACTTCTGCAGATACCAGATCTTGTTCTCCAACTTTAGTTTTATTCTCTTTCTCCACCTTAGCTTCTTCAGACTCTGCCTCCTCATCACCACTCAGATACATCTCGGGATAATCATCATGATCGGTCCCCAGATTGACCATAGGTTCATCTTCTTCCACCTTCTCAACTGATTCGCTTTGCGCTTGCACCTCGGCTTCTGGCATTGATGCACCAGCCGCTAGCATCTCCGCACTTCTTTTATCTTCTCTAGACATCCTACAATCAGTTTAAACAACTTGGTTAGTACTTCACCAGTACAAACTTCTCACACATTGTGTCCATATATCTCACTATTGATGTGCTTCGGCAATCCCTCACTTAGTACTCTAAATGAGTATTTTAGATTTCTTTTATGGTTATAATCTTGGGGTTTTCCCCACCTCACTTAAAGTTTATAACCTACAGCTTTGATACAAACCTGTGACGCCCCCAAATCCGGGTTACCTGACTCCCGAGTTTGGTGCTCACGATCCACAACATAAATAATATTTAACTATCCATTTAATTATAAATAGAAACATACACTTCATTAACCGATATAATTAATACATTACCCCAAGTTCTCTAACATTAATATTACAAACATACCCTTTAGTTATACAAAAAGGGTTACAAACATAACATAATAATATTGTTCATTATAACTATGGTATCACTATGCCTTTGCCTTTGTCCTTCACAGCACCTCCTGCCACTTCGTCCCTAGCTGAAAAGTTTTGTAAAGCAAGGGTGAGCAACAAATTTGCCCCACAAGTTAAGATATACAAGGAATGTATGAGAATCAGAACAATAAACTATCTATTTGGATAGAATGACACCAAATTTCGGGAAACTTTGAAATAGCTGAACAATTTATTTTTTTTCTTTAACCAATCTTCTCACAACCTACACAACACAATAATGAAAAAATACAATGCTTTAAAGTTTCTATGATATTCTATTGAATAACAATTTGAAAATATTCTCAGAAGTTTACACTGAATGATCTTAAATGATCTTAGATTTCTATTCTCGAGTAACTATCAAAGATTTACTTTGATATACCCAAATAACAAGATGGAAATATTTTCCAGAATTTATGTTGAGTGATCACAAAGGATCTAGAGCTTCTCTTCTCGAGTAACTATCAAAGATTTACTTTGATATACCCAGGTGTATCAGATAACCATAAAGATTAAATCATACCCCTCTGCAAGTACTTAGAGCGGCCAACTCCTTGTACCCTATATTATGCATAATATTTAAAACGTGCGCAATAGCCGAATATACAACCAAATATGTTCCCTTTATATAAAAGGTTGTTCTTCTCAATCTTTGAATTAGAATTTGATTTAACAACGAAATACAATAATTTCAATATCTAATCATTTCTCTTCGCTTCTATTCTTAAATCTATCAAGTTTTCTTTTTCGATCTAGCCGAAACAACTAGCATTGATCTATCAATATTAATTGAATTCTCTTCTCTTCTCTTTTTGAACCTATTAAGTTCTAACAAATGTTCGTCTAGTCAGAACAATTAGCTAAGACATGTTTTAATACGATTAAGCAATAGACATATTTTAATTGTACTATTTGCAAACAATAATATCTTCTACGGATGTGAATATCCAACAATAGTTATTCTACAAGTACATTCTCAAGATCAATAATTCAATTTGAATTGATAAATATGCATTAACTGCGAATAATCAAAAAAAATTTAGACGTGGTATAATCAGCAATAATTAATCACAATTATATTTGGAAAGTAATAACTCAAGGTTGATTTAAGGAAACTTGCCTTCTCTATGGATTACTGCTACACAATATATTTAACTGCGTTCGTAAGACCTATAATCAACAATATCGGTTTCACAATTAGCACAATAATTTATAGCACGTAACACTGTAGTTCACAGTCAATCTTTCTCCTAGACACGTTACCACATAATCACATCAGTGTTTATAGCTTATATAAACACTCATTAAGTCTAACTAGTTTGGTATGGTTGGACTTTGGTCTATTCTCGGTGTTCTGGACACCCTATTCGACAATCAACACATTTATTGTCAATTAAAATTGGTCTCTAAGCTTTAATATTATTTTAGATAAGTCAAATATCGTTTATAATATTTTTCAGAAGCTTGTAATAATTTATAAACAATTATTATATTTTTTAATAATTTTTCAAATACTAGAATCATTTTTAAATGATTTAAATATCAAATAATCTTATCATCATTAATATTTAATAATATAAAAATATTAATGACATACTTGTCAAAATATTAAAGTTATTTTTAATAACTTAAAATATTTTTAAATCATTAATATTCTACATAAATAATTTTTAAAATAATTAAAATTATTTTTAAATCATCACCATTAATATTTAAATATTAATGAAATTATTATCAAAATATTAAAAGTATATAATTATAATTTAAAATATTTTTAAATCATTTTTCTCATTTTTAAATGATTTTTAAATCAATAAAATCATTTTTCTATCATTTATTTAATTTAATAATTAAATAAATCTAATATCATTAATATTAATTTATTAATGAGAATTCTCCAAAAATATTAAAAATTATATATTTTATAATTCAAAATATTTTTAAACACTTTATTATTATTTAAAATTATTTTTACAATATTAAAATCATTTTTTTCTAATTTATTTAATATTCTAATTAAATATCATTAATATCCAAATAATTATAAATATTAATGAAAAATATCTAAAATTATTAAAAGTTATAAAATAATTTTTAAAACCATTTTTGTAATTTTTAGAATTTATTTTCTAATTTTAATTAATTTCCAGAAATTCAGAAATTAAAAATAATAAAAACCATCGCTATAGCATATAGCGACACTAAGCGTCGTTGTTGGTGTTCTTGGTGCTCAAGAACACTGACAGTCAGTGTTCAAGGGTTTTGGTTTGACCAGTTAATTTTCTCAACTCAGGCATGTTCTGGGATAGCTAATACTTTGATCTTGTAGTATATATGTAGTACTACACGTATCAATCATTATCTTGGTCATACAACAACTCAGATGCACAATCTAAGCATTTGAAATCGTTGTCAGGTCTGTTCTGGGTTTTCTGGGTAACTCAAAAACCCAGACAGTTTCGAGTAGTCATATTCTAGCTCGATTATCTCAATATTCTGGTCATGATATATGTGGTCCAATGGTTCAAACCTATAGTGTTCATGACAAGGAACATTTACATAACACTATGTCAGTCCAACAACATCACAATCTCCAGAATCAGTCAGGTCAAAGTATGTCAGAAACGTTGTTCTAACAGTTTCTGGAAATTCCAGAAATGCAAACCGTGGCCGAGTGGCCAGGTTTGACCACACACTATGTTCGATCTATTGAGGGTTTAAGGAATCTAAAGGCCAGAATCCAGAGTCCATATTACAGACAAAAACATGTATATAACAACAACATCAAATATCTTAACACTTGACAGATCCGGGCCTTAGATGATCTTGTCAGACGCTGGAAAACGTTTTCTAGGTTACCCAGAATTTGTCTGGTCATGCCGGGTCAATGGGTTTTAACCAACAATAACATGAAATCTAGACATCAAATGACTATGATTTCACTTGCAGAACAAAGAACACATATCAAGTTATAGATCTAAAACATATAACATCAAAAATCATAAACAGGGAAGAATCTATGGGCTCTGATTTTAGCTTGTCAGGTGACATTTTGTGTTCTTGGACAGTTTTTGAAAAATTCCATTTTAAAGCATTTTGATGCTATAGATCTATGATGTATCATCATAGATCATCATATAACATCCTCTAGCATGAATCTAAACATATAAACACGAAATTTTTCTTAGCATACAAGATCAAATGGTGAGTTAGGGTTTATACCTCTCTTGTCTAATCTTTGATCCTTGATCTCCCTAACTGATTTTGGTGATCTAAAGGCATGGTTAGTGACTGAATTACTTGTTAAATTCGGAGGTTGGGTGAGAGAGAGAGAGTTTGTTGAGAGTAAGATAGCAAATAAGCAAACTTTAGGTGCATTGTATACAAGCATGCAAGGTGTTCATTTGGATAAGATTTGAGCTGATTTCCAGCATGGGATAATTCTTCAGTGATGACTCACTAGATCTTGCAAATCTTTTTACTAAAAATCTAAGTAAAGGGTATTTGGGACATTGTACGTGTAATTTTAATGGCATAAAAGACAATTGGTCAAACCTTTAGTGTTTAACCCTAAGGTTCTAACCCTTAGGTTTTACAACCTTAACTTCTAGGATTTTCTAAATTAGGGTTTTAAAATAGAAAATTAAGATTTCTAAAATATAATTAGAGTTTTCTAATTATATTAAAGGTTACTAAACACATTAAAGTTTACTAATCACTTTAGAGCTTGCTAATTAGGATTAGAGTTTCCTAATTAGGGTTTTGGATTCTCGAATTAAAAATTAGGATTTCTCGGCTTTCGATTAGGGTTCTTAACTATGCGGTAGGGTTTCTAATCTTGAGGTTAGGGTTTCTAATCCCTTATTAGGGTTTACTAATATTGTGCCCTACCCGATTAATCATTGATCAATAATACCATATAGTACAAACACACACACAACAATATAATTATTTTAATTATATTTTATATCGAATCCCTATCCATAACTAGGGTTTGGGTTTTTAAATTTGTTAAGCACAACTCTACTCTTATTTTCTCAATCAATACACAAATTGACCACATCTCGAGACTCATATCACAGATACTCGACACAAAATTAATAATCAATATTGAAGAGGAGATCAGGTCTGCGTAGTTCGAACCTGGTGTGAAGGTTCAACGCTGTGTGTGGCGAAGAGGTGTAGAAATGTGTTTTTGTGTTTATTTTTTGTTGTGAGAAGGGTGTAGAAATGTTTTTATTTAATTGCAATCGGACCATATAAAATATGGCTGCCTACGTACTCCCGTGTATCAAGGAGATCAGGTCGGCGTAGTTCGCCCCATGTTCAGGACGGTTTGCAGCTAATGAAAAGTTTGATCCCATGTTCAGGAAAAACTACGGGTGAGAAAGTTTAATCCCATGTACAGGACCAACTATAGGTGTGAAAAGTCTTATCCCTAAGTGGGATAAAACTGCGGGTGTGAAAGGTTTAATCCCTGGTGGGATAACCGAAGTTGAGTAAGGGTTCAAAGCCAAGTGGAGAGAAAAGGATCTGTCGATTCAAAACCAGGCTGCTGGTTAGAAAAGTGTGTTTGTCCTTAATGGGGGGAAGAGTGTGAAGAGAAGATATATGTAGTGAAGGGTTAGAAAATCTAAAATGACTGGGGATATGGTGATCCAAAACCAGGATGTTTGCTTGATGGTAATGTTGGGTAAAATCTAGTTATGCACAACACGCAAGTATACATGGTCAACAAGTAATAAAGTGAAAGTAGAGTATCATTCTCACGAGGAATTGTTTAATAAAAATCACCAGGTACTAACCCGTAACCAACTCAATCTTATTCAAACGAATGAATTTTAAATTATATAAATTAAATTATTTACTTACTCTAATTCTAATTACCACTAATTAAAAATTAGAATACGGAGATTTAAGATCGCAACTTCACTTATTGCTTCATTTAAGTTAACACACTTCTCATCAATTATTTTCTATCCTGTATTGTTAATCAATAACACTAAAGCAGATAAATCCACCTCTCAATACATAATATCCATAATCACTTAAATCCACAGATGATAGAATTAAGCAAGACACCCAAATTAACTAATCCACTATATCTCTATGTTAGTTACAATTAAAAAGGATTTAAAGCACAAGTTCTCTATAAGATGACATATGGCGTAAAGGCATATCTCTATCCTAAACACGAATCATGAATTCCATCTGTGCAGAAATCACAAACACATGTTATTATGATCAGATCTAAATCAATACTTCATCTCTCGAGTTCATATAGATTATCACGGTAATTGATGGCCAATCAATTAAACAATTAAGTCCAAATCATAATAGATAATCATCACAATAGAACATAATAATTATTGATAGCGAAGCATATTAAAATAAACTACACAATAAGATCCATTGTAATCTCAAACAAAGAATTAGTTCATGATTATTGAATTAAAACTAAGATCCACAATTGAATACACATTAAAAGACAAAGATAGAAGAAGATGAGAAGATAAAATCTATTGTCTGTAGATTTGATACTCTCTCCTTGCTCCTACTTTGAATCTTCAATGGTCTCCAAGTTGCTTTAATATTCAAATCTCATAAGAACTAGAGTTTTGGTCTTAATCTACTCTAATTTAATCTAATGGAATTCTTTCTCTCTCTAATCTCCCCTCTAATCCTTGTGTTTCTCATCCTTTTATAAGTCTCTTTATATTTCTTTAAGTCCTCTTGGAAGTCCTTGAGTCAATCGGATCAAAACAATCCTTCCTGAACTTAAATTTGGCAAACATTTGCCTTTTCTGCGCGTACCCTCGCCCCGACGGGGATTTATACTTGTAAAGGGCCTTTCCTGGTGGGGGTCCATACTGTTTTCCAGCTGGTATGCCTGCCCCGGCGGGGGTTTTGTGAAGGAAAAGCCCGCCCTGGCGGGGGTACCTTTTCTACTCTGACGTCCTTTGAAAAAATGGCCATAACTTTTGATCCGGGAGGAGTTACGAGGCCTGCCACCTATCAAATCGAAGCTATCGACGAGTTCTACAACTTTGATTCTTTGAGAATTGAGAAATTCCGGACGAAACAAGATCAAAATCGATCTTGAAGTAGATGTTGGGTAAATGGCAAGCATGACAACTCTTAGTTTTGTTTTTCGTTAAAAAAAAAATCATAACTCTCGCATCCGAACTTCGATTGGGACGGTTCAAGATGTTTTGGAAAGATACGAAGAAGATCTACAGTATAATTCATGTTCCAAGCCAAGAACTTGCATCCAACTTGGTGTTAAAAGTCCTTCAATCTTCCCTTCTTGCATTTGCTTGCGTATTTTGGTCCAAAAGATGTCCGAATTGCTTTCCCTTGCTTCTTCATGCCAATGTTATGTTATAGCCTACAAAATATCATAAAATATATGAAAAGTAACTAAGAAACATGAATATAAGCAACTAATTCAAGTAATAGATACCGGATAAGTAGGTATAAAACCTACTTACCAAATACCCCCAAACTTAAACTGTTGCTTGTCCTCAACCAAAAACACATAACAACAATGCTATGCAATGCAACTAATCTACATGCCTACGAATCCAGCAGTAATGTTAGAAACAAGTCTACTCAACCGGCCTTAGAAAAATCAAGTAAACACGATAATACATCATATCAAAACAAATCATTAACTTCCCAATCAATCATCAAATCTTAGACTGTTATCACTAATATAGTGTGTGTGTGCTCCACAATAATGTTAACTGATATAAAATTAAATTTAACACATAACAAGTCTCTTCGAAGGCATCATACAGTGTAAACTCAAGAAATCCAACAACAAGCTAGATCAACTAAAATCAAATAATTACCAATATCGAGGGTCAACACGGGATACTTATGCTTTATTTTTCATCTACGGGGGCTTTTTGCTCTTATTTCCCGTTTTATTCATTTTTTTCTTTTTTTTATATACACATAGCTATGCAATGTCTTATTCCCTTAGGCTTTTCAATGCTACCTTAACGAGCTTTCGACCAATGACTCCCAGACCATTAAGACCTTAGCGAGCTAGGTGTAAAGACAATCCCCTCGGGCTTACTTACTCAAGCAACAAATGCCACAAAATTAGACAAGCACGCCACAGTGTTTATTCATACTTTTTCTTTTCTTTTCTTTTTTTTCTCTTTTTTTTATAGCTTATATTCCCCAAATATTCCCCCAAACTTAGGTTTTTGTCTAACCTTAGCCATCACTACTTAGTCTTGTCATTCATTCATTCAAACTAGCATTATCCTTTAGAATCACATTGTAAGACCCCAACTTATTAATGAATAAAATCAAATTTTCTCTAAATATTATTGTGAATAATAAGGGGTTAATTTGATATAATACTTTGGTTATGGGTGAAATGTGCAAATTTTGCAAAATAAGCAAGTGGTTATAAAATATTCATTTTGTCGGGGAATATTCGTTTGGTCATGGAATATTCTTGCTGTCGGGGAATATTCGTACGACGGCGCAGCCTTGTGTGGGCCCCATAACGGAAAGCGATTGGATGAAGAAAACGACAAGTATAAGTTATTTATAAATAACGGCGTAGTTGTTACCGTTAATACTGTTGGAATACCCGGTGGTTAAAATACAGTAGCACACGGTATTGCACCAATTATTGATTCTTACGTAAGAAGGCACTACTCAATAATTGTTACAGTAGTTAGTGTTCAATATTTTATTTTATTGATTCAATAATTGTTGCGTTGATATTTTATATTATTGTTGTTTCAATAATTGTTGCTGCACAGTATTTTCCATTATCAGATCAATAATTCATATTATTTGAATAATATTATTAGATAACATTATTGGCAATGTCTAGAAAGTTCTGTCTAAGGAGAGGTTTGGTCATCTAATTGCGCGTCAATAAGGAGAAATCCTTATTGGAAAGCCCCCTCTTTCCTGGGAACGGCCTGGTTGTCATAAATGTGATTCTGTAATATTATTTGTGAATAATTAATTATTGATTCATATGATAAGGAAATATTTATTTTATGTGGATATAAATGAGGGATATATTTTTGTCGTTAAAAATGAAGGAGTTAATGTTGAGGTTTTTATCAGTATTTTTGTCGGAATGGAGGTGTTAAAAATCAGGGTTTTTGAGATATTTTGCGGGGGTTATAATTTTTAATCCGACCGTTGGATCGTGGTAATTTTTGGATATGTTATACATATATAAGTTGAGTATATGTCCACAAATTTTGAACCGTTAAAAATGAACGTATGATTTATTATGAATTTTACGAGATGACTAGTTCAGAAATTGTTGAATTTTCGGAGTTAATCATTTTGGTGAAAAATTCTAGAATTGGTAGGCCCTACTCTTGGTTGGTGAAGAAATGTGCTGAGATTTTTATTCAAATGTGGTGGGTGGGAATAGTAGCAGGTAAAGCCATCAGGTTGCAAGTTAAGTCTGCTTCGGCGTGCTAACATTTTCCTATAAATAGAGGGCTAAGTTAGAATTGAAAATCACACCAGAAACAAGTTTTCTCTCTTTTTTTCTCTAGATTATTGAGTGTATTTTGTGAGTATTTAGATACTTTGAGAGTTTCTATTCATCAGAGCAAGTTTCTTTCAGCCTTATACCGGTATTCCGACCAGAAGTACTGATATTTTGAGGTAAGGGATATTATTTTCTTCTTAAATGATATTATTTTCTTCAATATCATTATGCTGAAATATTAACATGAGTTTTTATCAAATTTAGAACTTTTTGTGTCGGGGTTACTATTCATGTATACGTTACTATTCACGTATACGGCACTATTCACCGAAAACTAAAATTTTCTCTTTTTGTCCAAGATGTCTATTATGGTTACTATCTTTGATTGTATCCATGTTTTGATCTTTATTTTTGAATTCTGCTTCACAATTGATTATTATGAAGTATTATTGATCTTGGATAAAATGTTATACGAATCCCTAATATTTGTCCTTTTTGTCTCACTGGATTCGTTCTCTTTAAGATATTTTTCATCATCCTCAGTCCTAAATGATGATATTACTGAATATCTTTGGCATGTAGTGCAAAGATGAATATTTGGATAAAGATGATTATTAATTGATGTTACAGGGATAAAATATTGATGATGGACTTTTAAATCTTAGAATATAATAGAATTCTTTCTCTACTTGACTCTTCTATCAGATTATATTCTATCAGATTTTTCCCTGTTGAAGACTAACGATAATTTGTTGTATATTATCTTAGTCATAATATTCTTTACTGGGCTAGTTGAGCTCACCATTTTCCTTTTTGTTCTATTTTTCTTCTTAGGAGGTGAGAACATAGCAGGATCTAGTCGGAGTATAGAGTGATGGTTCTAGAAAGATATTTTAGCAGTCCTCACTATTTCTGTAAAATAGTGTTTGAATAATTGTAATGAGGATTTATTTGAGTGTGGATATTGTCCAGAAGATAATATTTGTATTTAAACTCACAGTATGTGTTGTCGTATTTTGCACGACTATTGTATTATTGAAGTTGTAGTTTGCTTTCTGTACCATATATTTGGCGACTCAGAATGGGTGTTGTATACCTATTTTGGGGGTGTCACAGTTGGTATCAGAGTTTAGGGATATGATCCCTGGCTGAGATATGAGACAAGAACTAGGAGGGGAGAGACGGGGAATTCCTTCGCTAGTATGACCTGACTAAGTTTATTTGGTGTTTATTTGGTCGGTCAGAGTATAGGGATAATATATGACATGACTATTAACCCTTGTTTTATGGCAGGATTTAAGAATGGCAGCTGAGAACGTTAATAATGGAGTAAATCAGACCGTGGAGACACCTTTGATCACCACCCAGGGAACGTGCAACAGGAAGGCAATATTCCTCCTGTAAACAACGTTACCGAGCAAACGATGAATGATGGAATGTTTAGGAGCTTTTTACAGTTCATGCAAAATCAGACGAGGGAGACTCGTGTGCAGAATATGGGTGGAAATGATAACAACGCGCGGTTTGTCACAGCTAAGCAGTTCAAAGAATTGGGACCACCAGAATTTAAGGGAAAGCCGAATCCGATCATGGCGGAATCGTGGGTCAAGCAAATTACCAAGATATTCGATGTCTTAGGATGCACGGAGGAACAGAAGGTTCCATTCGCCACCTTTATGTTCCGCGGTGAGGCAGACTACTGGTGGGAGTCTATGAAGCGTTCCCAGCCTGACGCACTCAACATTTCCTGGGAAACATTTCAAAAACTGTTCAATGACAAGTACTTTCCTGAAAGTATTCGTCATATGAAGGAGGTGTAGTTTATCAGACTGGAACAAAACAATATGACGGTGTCCCAGTACGAGGCGAAGTTTGCAGAGTTATCCAGGTTTGCACCTCATTTGGTCGAAAATGAGGAACGAATGACAAGGATGTTTCTGAGAGGTCTAAAACCCGAGATTCGGCAATATCTTATCTCTCATAAATTTTCTTTATATTCAGATGTTGTAAACAGGGCTCAATTATTAGAGCGAGATAATGAGTATGTGCAATCGAGGGACCACAACCAGGGTCATACCGGTGGCGGCAGTCATCGAAGCAATGAAAACCAGCAGGGAGGAAAACATTCGGACAAAAGCGGTAACCACTCTGGTGGTAATCATGGTCGTGATAATAGAAGGAGCGAGTCGGGAGGAGATTTCAAGAAGAGAAGGTACAACAATGATAACGTGAAGACGTCAGCACAAACATCAACTGTTTCTAGGGGAGGAGAACGACCACCGGTCGTATGTTACAAATGTGGGAAAGAGGGACATATCAGCCCAAACTGCCCACAACAATCCAAGGTATGTTATAACTGTGGAAAGGAGGGTCATATAGCTCGAGAGTGTTCTGTAGCAAAACCAAGTTCAGCGGGGATGGTGACTCCAAAAGTTGTCCCGGATAAGTCGAAATTAGCGGTTCCTGGAAGGGCGTTTGTCGTGACTGGCCAAAACGCGAGAAACCCGAACGAGGTGATCACAGGTAAGCTAATCTTGAATTCTTGCGAAGTTTATACTTTACTAGATACCGGTTCTACCCATTCTTTTATCTCTCCTGCTTGTGCTCAACGTTTAAACTTGACTCCGGAGAAATTGAACTTTAACTTATCTGTTGAAACTCCGTTGGGTGAAACCTTCGTTACATCTACAGTTTATAAATCTTGCATGATCCGAGTTGGCACTATCACATTACCTGTTGATCTTATCTCTTTAAAGATACTTGCTTTTGATGTGATTTTAGGAATTGATTGGTTAACCACTCATCATGCTAAAATTGATTGTTTTCGTAAGGTTGTTAGTTTTCATATTCCTAACCAACCTGTCATACGAATTCAAACTACTAAACCACTAAAATCAGTCACTATCATATCAAGCCACAAAGCTATTCGTTTATTGAAAAACGAATGTCAAGCTTTCTTAGCCCATGTCATGGACTTGAACAAAAATACGTCAGATTTGAATGATATTTCTGTTGTTAGTGAATTTCCTGACGTATTTCCTGAAGAATTTCCTGGCCTAACCCAGAGCGTGATATTGAATTTTTGTATTAATCTTCAACCCGATACAAAACCCATTTCTAAAACCCCATATCGAATAGCTCCTATTGAACTTCAGGAGTTAAAAACCCAACTATAAAAGTTGGTACCCGAGCCTCTATCTGGTGACTTTCTTTCTGGAATGCACCAAAGTCAGACTCTCCGTAAGGGACTCTATATTTGTGTGGTGGTAAAACAATAGGTGCCATTGTGACGTGCTATCCAAGATTGGGATATGAATCACAATTGAGAGAAACTGAAGTCGGTGACCGAAGTACGTAGCTTTCTGGGGTTAGCTGGTTATTATCGGAGATTTGTGGAAGGATTTTCTCGAATCGCTACTCAGTTAACTCAGCTGACTCGGAAAGATACAAAATTCGTATGGAGTGAGGAATGCGAGAAGAGTTTTCAAGAACTTAAGAGGAGACTCATTTCGGCACCTGTTCTGACAATACCATCTGGTTCGGATGGATTTGTTATCTACAGCGATGCTTCAGGCAAAGGGTTAGGATGTGTTCTCATGCAACATGGGAAAGTCATAGCCTATGCCTCACGACAACTCAAAGAATATGAGAGAAATTATCCTACTCATGATTTGGAGTTGGCAGCAGTCGTTTTTGCGTTGAAGATCTAGAGACACTACCTGTATGGGGAGAAAGTGGAGATCTATACAGATCATAAAAGCCTCAAATATTTCTTCACCCAAAAGGAACTCAACATGCGGCAGCGACGTTGGCTCGAGCTGTTGAAAGATTACGATCATACCATCCAATATCATCTTGGAAAAGCAAACGTAGTAGCTGACGCATTGAGTAGAAGATCATATGCGGGTACGAATGCAATGTTGTTAACACAAAGGCCCATTTTGTATGACTTGCAAAGGATGGAGATAGAGATGAAGGCTCCAAGTACCCACATAATGATATCAAATATACGAGTATAACCGACTTTAATCGATAAAGTTAAAGCTGCTCAAGCTACGGACAAAGAGCTGATGCGTATGAAGAAAAAAGTGCAAGAAGGTGTTATTCCAGAAGCAAGAATCGATGAAGAAGGAATACTTCGAGTCAACTCCAGACTTTGTGTTCCTAACGATTTTGACTTGAAATATATAATAATGATGGAGGCACACAACACACCATTTGCAATCCATCATGGGAGTACCAAAATGTATCACGATCTTCGACATACATTTTGGTGGAGCAATATGAAAAGAGAGATCGCGGAGTTTATCTCGAGATGTTTAACTTGTCAACGTGTAAAAGCGGAGCATCAAGTACCAAAGGGTCCATTGCAACCACTTGAGATTTCGAAATGGAAGTGGGAACACATTACTATGGATTTTGTTACGGGTCTTCCCAAGGTTTCTCAAGGCATAGATGCGATTTGGGTTATTGTTGATAGATTAACCAAGTCCGCTCATTTCTTGCCGATACGTGAGACTTATTCCCTTGAACGTCTTGCTAGTATGTACGTGAATGAGATTGTGAGATTGCATGGCATGCCAGTATCCATAGTTTCGGATCGTGACCCAAGATTCACTTCACGATTTTGGGTTAGCTTGCAGAAAGCTATGGGTACGGATTTACTATTCAGTTCGGTATACCATCCTCAAACGGACAGACAATCAGAGAGGACTATTCAAACTCTTGAAGATCTATTAAGACTTTGTGTCCTAGATCTCAAAGGGAGTTGGGATAAGTACCTACCATTGGTGGAATTCTCCTACAACAACAATTATCAGGCGAGCATAGGTGTGGCTCCATTCGAGGCGTTGTATGGAAGAAAATGTCGTTCTCCAGTATGCTGGGACGAGGTGGGTGAAACAACATTGTTGGGACCAGAGTTGGTACGCGTTACTACAGAGAAGATCCAAACGATTCGACAACGTATACAAACGGCACATGATCGACAAAAGAGTTATGCGGATCTTCATCGGAAGGACGTGGAATTTAATATTGGGGATCATGTATTATTACGTGTTGCACCATGGAAGGGAGTTACAGGATTTGGGAAGAGAGAAAAGCTCAATCCAAGATTTGTTGGTCCATTTGAGATTCTTGAGCGAATAGGAAATGTGGCATATAGACTCGCATTACCTCCAAGCATGTCTCGTGTTCATAATATTTTTCACATATCTATGCTTTGTAAATATGTTAAAGACCCGAACCACATTATTGAGTTAGAACCAGACGAGATAGCTGAAGATTTAACGTACGAGGAGGTACCTGTTAAGATCTTGGATAGGAAAGAGCATGTCCTATGCACGAAGGTTATACCACAAGTTAAGGTTTTGTGGAGAACCCATGATATTGAAGAAATGACCTGGGAGTTGGAATCAGAAATGAAAGCGAGGTATCCTCACCTTTTCGAAATATCAGGTACGTACGTCAATTTCGAGGACGAAATTTCATAAGGAGGGGAGGTTGTAAGACCCCAACTTATTAATGAATAAAATCAAATTTTCTCTAAATATTATTGTGAATAATAAGGGGTTAATTTGATATTATACTTTGGTTATGGGTGAAATGTGCAAATTTTACAAAATAAGCAAGTGGTTATAAAATATTCATTTTGTCGGGGAATATTCGTTTGGTTGTGGAATATTTTTGCTGTCGGGGAATATTCGTACGACGGCGCAGCCTTGTGTGGTCCCCATAACGGAAAGCGATTGGATGAAGAAAATGACAAGTATAAGTTATTTATAAATAACGGCGTAGTTGTTACCGTTAATACTGTTAGAATACCGGGTGGTTAAAATACAGTAGCACACGGTATTGCACCAATTATTGATTCTTACGTAAGAAGGCACTATTCAATAATTGTTACAGTAGTTAGTGTTCAATATTTTATTTTATTGATTCAATAATTGTTGCGTTGATATTTTATATTATTGTTGTTTCAATAATTGTTGCTGCACAGTATTTTCCATTATCAGATCAATAATTCATATTATTTGAATAATATTATTAGATAACATTATTGGCAATGTCTAGAAAGTTCTGTCTAAGGAGAGGTTTGGCCATCTAATTGCGCGCCAATAAGGAGAAATCCTTATTGGAAAGCCCCCTCTTTCCTGGGAACGGCCTGGTTGTCATAAATGTGATTCTGTAATATTATTTGTGAATAATTAATTATTGATTCATATGATAAGGAAATATTTATTTTATGTGGATATAAATGAGGGATATATTTTTGTCGTTAAAAATGAAGGAGTTAATGTTGAGGTTTTTATCAGTATTTTTGTCGGAATGAAGGTATTAAAAATCAGGGTTTTTGAGATATTTTGCGGGGGTTATAATTTTTAATCCGACCGTTGGATCGTGGTAATTTTTGGATATGTTATACATATATAAGTTGAGTATATGTCCACAAATTTTGAACCGTTAAAAATGAACGAATGATTTATTATGAATTTTACGAGATGACTGGTTCAGAAATTGTTGAATTTTCAGAGTTAATCATTTTGGTGGAAAATTCTAGAATTGGTGGGCCCTACTCTTGGTTGGTGAAGAAATGTGCTGAGATTTTTATTCAAATGTGGTGGGTGGGAATAGTAGTAGGTAAAGCCATCAGGTTGCAGGTTAAGTCTGCTGCGGCGTGCTAACATTTTCCTATAAATAGAGGGCTAAGTTAGAATTAAAAATCACACCAGAAACAAGTTTTCTCTCTTTCTCTCTCTAGATTATTGAGTGTATTTTGTGAGTATTTAGATACTTTGAGAGTTTCTATTCATCAGAGAAAGTTTCTTTCAGTCTTATACCGGTATTCCGACCAGAAGTACTGAAATTTTGAGGTAAGGGATATTATTTTCTTCTTAAATGATATTATTTTCTTCAATATCACTATGCTGAAATATTAACATGAGTTTTTATCAAATTTGGAACTTTTTGTGTCGGAGTTACTATTCATGTATACGTTACTATTCACAAATACGGCATTATTCACCGAAAACTAAAATTTTATCTTTTTGTCCAAGATGTCTATTATCGTTACTATCTTTGATTGTATCCATGTTTTGATCTTTATTTTTGAATTCTGCTTCACAATTGATTATTATGAAGTATTATTGATCTTAGATAAACTGTTATACGAATCCCTAATATTTGTCCTTTTGTCTCACTGGATTCGTTCTCTTTAAGATATTTTTCATCATCCTCAGTCCTAAATGATGATATTACTGAATATCTTTGGCCTGTAGTGCAAAGATAAATATTTGGATAAAGATGATTATTAATTGATGTTACAGGGATAAAATATTGATGATGGACTTTTAAATCTTAGAAGATAGTAGAATTCTTTCTCTACTTGACTCTTCTAATGGTTTGCTGTTTCCGCTGAAGTTGTTGATCTAAAACTTGTTGTCGATTATATTCTATCAGATTTTTCCCTGTTGAAGACTAACGATAATTTGTTGTATATTATCTTAGTCATAATATTCTTTACTGGGCTAGTTGAGCTCACCTTTTTCCTTTTTGTTCCATTTTTCTTCTCAGGAGGTGAGAACATAGCAGGATCTAGTCGGGGTATGGAGTGATAGTTCTAGAAAGATGTTTTAGCAGTCCTCACTATTTCTGTAAAATAGTGTTTGAATAATTGTAATGAGGATTTATTTGAGTGTGGATATTGTCCAGAAGATAATATTTTTATTTAAACTCACAGTATGTGTTGTCGTATTTTGCACGACTATTGTATTATTGAAGTTGTAGTTTGCTTTCTGTACCATGTATTTGGCGACTCAAAATGGGTGTTGTATACCTATTTTGGGGGCGTCACACACATTATGTATCAATTTAAACTCAATCAATCAACAAGTTGTTTTTACTGTGCTATTCTTATTATAACAGTTTCAAACAGAAAAAGACTCAATTCATAACAAGAAATCACATCAAAGCTCTAATAGTCAGTATTATACTTGTCTACCCAATTCCAATCTCATTATTAGCCAAAATAAATTATAACTATCTAACATCTGGAATCATGCAAGATGAACATAGTAACTAACTATTATTTTTAAATTTTTTTCTTCAAGAAACTGAATATAATGCTATTCAAACTATACTACTATGTAACTACTTATGCAGTTGTACTACATAAATGCAAACATAATGAACCTAAACTAAATTAACAACATGTGCAAAATAACATAACATAAACATGAAACTAAACATGCAATAATGAACTAAACTAAACTCCCCAAACTTAGCAATTACAATGTCCTCATTGTAAGAATATAGCGGCAAGTAGAAGAGAACTTTCCTATAATCAGCTAAGCTTGAGGTGATGGTGGCGATGGCGACGACGATCATTTTCCTATCCATTGAACCTCCAATACCTGCAATGAAGAGAGACAACACAGATTAGATTATAAGAGAACTTAATAAGCAAATTAACTCCTAAATTTTTGACGAACTAACAACACTAATTAAACAAGTAAAACATATAAATATAAAAATTCCTAGGTTGCCTCCCAGTTAGCGCTTGATTTACAATCTTTCAGCCTGACTTTGTCTGGTCAACGCTATCCAATTCCTCTTCGAAAGTTGAGGAACCCTCCATCCATCGGAAATAATATAGCTTTTGGTAGGTTCCCATTTGTGATAGCCATTGCATTAACGTCACCTAGCATGCTTTGTTTAGATAAGATCACATTCAAGAACGTCCAACATCTAGGTGTTTTCTTCATTGTGTTTGCGAATAGATTCTAGAATTGAAGCTTGTCAGACACAACAATCTCTTCTTCTATCTTCTCTAGATCATCTCACCATGGCTTCGAAGTTATACTCGCTTTTACGTCACAAGGAGTATTACCGACGACATGACTACCTAGCGGATAAGGTTTTGCAAATCTATCCGGATCCTTACACTTTGGTGGAGAAGGCACTTGAGTTAATAACATCGGCTCATCCTTGTTAGTACTCATAGTTAGTTCATCCCCACTTGTCTCCTCTTTTTCAACATCTCGTGTCTCATCCAGTTGTAGATTTGGTTCGGGCACTTCATCAATCCCGGAATCCTCATCATAACACCAATTATTTTGAGGACAGTTGTTCAAGGCTTTGAGCATTTGATCCATCTGGTTTTGCAAATTTTGAATTGATATCTCTTGATTCCGAATTGATAGCTCTTGATTAATCCTCCTCTGTGAGGGCCCCGAAATTCGAGGTCCCGAATCACCGCGGATCCGGTTTGATCATTCTATAACTATTACTATTTGCGGAAGATATTAACATAAATTGTTTATACAATATATTTAACACACTATTCTCCAAGGTCGAGTAACCTTAACTTAATACACAATTCATACCTTATTTAATACATAACATTGTCATCATACATTACTATTACAAATCTAATCGCATACGTAAACTAAAGCTGGAACTGTCTTTAACCTTACCTTGTATCCGACGCGTTCGTCTTAATCTGCAATGTTTTATCATGATATAGAAAGGGTGACCATAAGGATTGCCCAACAAGTTTCAGTTCAATAATATAACGATATATCATGATTGAAAGAGTCAGAATAATAAGCTGGCTATAATTCAATAATATAATTTTGAACTAGCAAGAACAAATTTATGACTGAACAAGTATTATACACGAACAAATATATCTGAACCAACTGGTAATGAAGGTGATCAGCCTTTCATACTTGACTCATACATGTAATATGTACAGAGTACAATTAATGGCAACCAGCAATGATTAACCATTAGCTTATCCGAATGAAACAACGCTTAGTAAAGTTAAGTAAAAATAAACTTGCCTGAACCGTTGATTACCACTACGCAATTTATATCGCTTTATACGAAGACCTAATATTAGTAATATAGATCTCAAATATTAAAATAATATCATCACAATATAATACTCTAATATATATACATAGAATAACCTAAACACGTAACACACAACACATAACCCTATCAGTCTACAACACACTTAAAATTCAGTAACAAGTCAAACTATTGGAGTCTAAGTTGAACCCGACACAAATCTGACATCCAGACGGTCTAGTCGGACTTTTATCGAGTCGAAGTTCAATTAAACTTTGCCTTAACACTTAACAATTATCTCAGATAACTTTAATATCAGTCAAAATATTTTTCTAAGTCTCACAATAATTTTTACATAATTATTATCATTTATTTTGATTTTTAAATTATTAATAACGTATTTGAATAAATTAAATACTACTTAATTCTTTTATCATTAATATTTATTTATTATCAAATATTAATGAAATACATGTCATAATATTATAATATATTTATAATATAACAAAGTATTTTTAATAATTTAAAATCACCTTTATATGATTTTTAAACAAATAAATTTATTATCCGATAATTGCTTTTAATATTAAAATATTAATATTTTCATGACAAAATATCAAAAGT
Organism: Panax notoginseng; assembly: GCA_016801055.1. Classification (NCBI taxonomy): domain Eukaryota; kingdom Viridiplantae; phylum Streptophyta; class Magnoliopsida; order Apiales; family Araliaceae; genus Panax; species Panax notoginseng. The sequence goes on from CM029020.1 coordinate 108,406,205, forward strand.
TATATTTTATAACTCAAAATATTTTTCTAATCCTTAAATCATTTTTATATGATTTATAAAACATTAATTCTATTTTTTTATAATTTATTTAATATATTTATTAAATAAACTAATTATCATTAATATTGATTAATTAATGAAATTCATCACAAAATATTAAAAGTCACTGAAAATATCTTTAAATATTTTCTTATATTATAATATTATTTTTCATGATTTTCATGAATTAAAACCATTTTAAAATAATTTATTTAACATTATAACTAAATAAATAATTACCATTTATATTCTAAAAATATTAAATATTTATGAAATATACTCTAATTAATTAAAAACTATTTTTCAGAATTTATTTTTGTATTTTGAATAATTAAAAACTATTTTTTCTATTTATTTAATTAAAATAATCAATTTCTAAAACTAACTGTCGCTAAAGGGCCCTATAGCGACAGAACTGTCACTATAGGTGTTCTTGAGCTTTAAAGTCGGTTTACAAGGTGCTACATTTGACTACAATTTAATTTGTGTTCTTGTTGCTTTTTGGGCTGCTAATGGTGTTATAGTTATAGTATAAGTGTAGTATTACAACTAGAAACTGAGTTCATGGTCAAAACATTACTTAATCGAGAGATCTAAGCTGCCGAAAAGCATGTCAGAGTTGTTCTTCATTTCTGGGTTTTCCAGAAATGAAGAACAGTCGCTAGGTCTTACTTTGAGCCTCTGGATCTAGGCCTTCCAAGTATGAGTAATGTAATATTAAGGTTCCATTGTGTAGTGCTCATGTCCGTGTACAACTACATAACCTCAGATCATCTTAACAACAACAGATGCAGAAGATTCAAGCCGGTCAAACTACTTGTCAGTAAACGCCAGTTGAACATCTGGGTTACCCAGAATCTCCTTCCGGTCGTGATGGTCAACGATGGTTTGACTGCCAATTATTTTGATTCCATGCAAGCTCTGAGTGATATAATAACATGGGTGTGTAGTACACATGTCGGTCTACAAATATATAACAACAACAAGACCAAATCACATAACATAAGCAAGATCCATGGCCTGAAAAATCGTTGTCAGAAAAATCTGGGTTACCCAGAAACTAGATTTCGTGAACGGTCAATGGGGTTTGACCAACAATAACTCTTAATCCTTACATACATTGACCCCGATTCGAGTTTCAGATAATAGCCAACATAACATACTGCAAATCTATAACTTAAAACAAGACAAATTAAAAACAGAAAGAGATCTACGGCCATTGACATTAGCTTGTCAGCCCATATTTTTCCACTTTTCCAGATTTTTCAAAACTTAAATTTCGAGCATCTAGATGTTATGGATCCATGATCCAACAACCCAGATCTCTAAAAGGCACCTTCTAACACATATCTAACCAATCATTAACATAAAATCACATGATTTACTAAAATTAGGGTTTATACCTTTTTGAAGCTTGATCTTGTATTTTTGCCTTTTGATTCTGTTTATGGAAGGCTAAATCTTGATCATGGTTTGGTTTCTCACTCTTTCTCACTCTAAGTCCCTAAATTCTAGAGAGAGAAGGTCTTGGTTGAAAATGAGAAGTAAAGTAAGCTTTTCTCTCTCTCAAATCTTTATATTTTGATATGATTCAATGCATATGGCTAAAATGGCTGCTGATATTAGAGCTATATGGCACATGGAGTGGGTAGAGTTGTTCAATAACTCAAAATATGGCAAGATCCACACTCCAACTTAATAAAATACAAAAAGGGCAAAATAGTCTTTTTGATTTTTATTTTAATGACAATTTGGACAATTGGCCAAACCCTTAGGGTTTAGGGTTTGGGTTAGGATTTGAACCATTTTAGGGTTTAGGGTTTAACCCTTAACTTGCAATTTAATTTCTAAGATTTTCGAATTTTGGTTTTAAAAATCGAAAATTAATATTTCTAAATTATAATTAGAATTTTCTAATTATATTAAAATTTCTTAATCACAATTCAATCTTGCTAATTGGGATTAGTATTTCCTAATTAAAATTGTTAATTAAGCAATTAGGGTCAAAATAGTCATTAGGGTTTATAACCCACGAATTAGGGTTTTTATTAGAAAAATAATATTTCTAATTTAAAAATTAGATTACCTAATTAAATTGGGGTTTTCTAATTACTATAATCTTGAAAATTAGGATTAGGGTTTCCTAATTAACATTAAAATTATTAAATTATCAATTAAGTTTTTCCTAATTATAAATTAGGGTTTCAAATCCATAATTAGGGTTTTAAATTTGGAATTAGGGTTTTATAACCAATTTGTTAAGATTAACCCTAATTAATATAATAATTATTTACACTTACACCATTAAGTTCCCAATTTAGGGTTTCGTACACCGAATTAGGGTTTCAAATTCTCGGAACTGAAATTAGGGTTTCTAGAACCTATTTTAGGGTTTCTTGTAATTCATTAGGGTTTTCTAACTTAACATTGATGTTCTTAATATATACATAGGGTTTGTTACAGATATCGTTTATCTGGTCAACCCTTGACCCTTAACCACATACTGTACACATATACACAAAACATATTCACGTATTCACTTAATCCTGAATAATTCACTTAAATCCTCAATGAAATTTTGAAATCCTCAAAATTCATTCTTAAAAATATCAAACGCATACACTTATTTTTTGTCTAGGTTCTAATTTTGAACCTTAAATAATTTAATTAAAATTTTAAAAAATTTCTAAATTCTCGGGTTGTCACATTTACCCCTTCTTCTAAAAATTTCGTCCCCGAAATTTACCTTACACCCTACACTATACTACTTACAACATTCATGATACATTCTCAACATCACATGCTACCCAATACACCTTTCACAAGAGTTAAAATTTTGAAATTGTGCTGAGGAGTCATATAAACTATTTGTCTATCATTTTCGCAAAGGTTATACGGAAATTCATCCACAAACCGACATAACTTACGAACACAAAGGGTGATTAGCCCGATATGCCATGTACTGGCCAAGTACTAATTTTATCTGTTCCTCGTCACTGTCATAGGCACAAAAATTCTACCTCAGTCTTATTGGATTTCGCACCAAAACAATTTGGTCCGGGAAATTTCTTTCAATAAACACTTAGAGTTTTCATAAACTTTAGTCTAGCTGAATCGAATAGCATATACACATATCAATAATTCAATTCAATCGAATTATTTAGGTGCAGCCAAACCCCGTTGGCAAATTAAAATTTTTGAAAATATTTTCGAGAATGACGTCATGATGTCGTACTGTATTAACAGTCCGTTTGAGGATGCCGTCATCGCATGTCTTTGTCATAACACATCATACAACAGTGGAATAACGATTTTAGATCAAATTCACACTAAGTATTCATGTATTTATAACTCCATCACCTTTTATCATCTCTGCACCAGGTTATATAGTACATGAGTGATAAATAAAATATATTTTGATATTTCAAATCATCTTCGTCTAGCTGAAACAAGTAGCATAGACTATACTTTAAACCGTTTCAAAAATGATTACGAGCCTACATATTTTTTTTAAAAAAAAACACATAGTGCGTATTTAGCTTGATGTCAAAATTTCGAAGTCTAGCATAGCTAGGAGGTTTGAAAAACTTATGTCTCCACTAATAATCATTTTCTTAATAATCTATCTTTTCCTATAATCCTCAATACTCCATTTAGACACAACTATACCCAGTTCGTCAAACCACACTTATGAGTCCATAAATTACCACAATCATACGAGTTTAAGAACTTTCCTAGACAGACCTTTGGCATCCATTCGTTGATGGGTTCATAAACATTGCATATAACTATGAATCAAGTATGTCACATACGTATGAGTTTTAAGAACTCGTACTTAACCTTATATCATCTACCTATGACCTATCTATCTGTTATACACATGGGAAAGGAATCACCCTCTTAACATGCATATATCAAATAGCACGACACAAACATTTCAATGATTATCATTATCGGAAATAAGTAGTTATAACACTAAGTACAATTCCCCGCCCACACAAGGAATCATACAACTCAGCCGCCGACATGAATCCTCAATTGAATCCCTACCTAACACTAACACCCTTCTCAATACGAATTTTATTTAATCCGTATTTATAATCCTTTCCTGAATCTGTACCAATTCATAGTACAACTGACACCCAGCAATCTTGCTGTAAAATGCTCAATCATTCGCTTGATCCTTCTCCATACTAAAACCTTATCCGATCACGGGGTGATCTCATCGTATACGTTACGATTCATTTCTATACTATGATCGTTTTGTTTTACGATCTCCTATCACTGTACTTTCAGTATTTTAGACTCGATCTATTCATCACTACCGTTCACCTTTATTATCAGAGTTAAGGAACTCTGTATCTTACATCTCGTCGAGATTTATCATTGAATCTTACCGACCAACTAACTCTATCTGAGTTAGATCTTATCCTAATCACTGCGGTTATTAGTCTCAGGTATTCCTACCTAAGGTTCATAACCTACAACTTTGATACCAACTGTGAGGGCCCTGAAATCTGAGGTCCCGAATCACCGCAGATTCGGTTCGATCATTATATAAGTATTACTATTTGCAGAAGATATAAACATAAATTGTTTATACAATACATTTAACACACTATTCCCTAAGGTCGAGTAACCTTAACTTAATACACAATTCATAACTTATTTAATACATAACATTATCATCATACATTACTATTACAAATCTAATCGCATACGTAAACTAAAGCTGGAACTGTATTTAACCTTTCCTTGTATCCGACACGTTCGTCTTAATTTGTAATATTTTATCATGATATAGCAAGGGTGAGCATAAGGATTGCCCAGCAAGTTTAAGTTCAATAATATAACGATATATCATGATTGAAAGAGTTAGAATAATAAGCTGGCTATAATTCAACAATATAATTGTGAACTAGCAGGAACAAATTTATGACTAAACAAGTATTATACATGAACAAATATATCTGAACCAACTGGTAATGAAGGTGATCAGCCTTTCATACCTAACTTATACATGCAATATGTACAGAGTACAATTAATGGCAACTAACAATGATTAACCATAAGCTTATCCGAATGAAACAACTCTTAGTAGAGTTAACTAAAAACAAACTTGCCTGAACCGTTGATTACCGCTACGCAATTTATATCGCTTTATCCGAAGACCTAATATTAGTAATATAGATCTCTAATATTAGAATAATATCATCACAATATAATACTATTATATATATACATAGAATAACCTAAACACATAACACATAACCCTATCAGTCTACAACACACTTAAAATTCGGTATCAAGTCAAACTATTACAGTCTGAGTTGAACCCGACACAAATCTTACATCTTGACGGTCTAGTCAGACTTTTATCGAGTCTAAGTTCAATTAAACTCTGTCTTAACACTTAACAATTATCTAAGATAACTTTAACATCAGTAAAAATATTTTTCTAGGTCTCACAATAATTTTTAGATAATTATTATCATTTATCTTAATTTTTAAATCATTAATAACATATTTAAATAAATTAAATACTACTGAATTCTTTTATCATTAATATTTATTTATTATCAAATATTAATGAAATACATGTCATAATATTATAATATATTTATAATATCACAAAGTATTTTTAATACTTTAAAATCACCTTTATATAATTTTTAAACAATTAAATTCATTATCCGATAATTACTTTTAATATTAAAATATTAATATTTTCATGACAAAATATTAAAAGTTATATTTTATAACTCAAAATATTTTTCTAACCCTTAAATCATTTTTATATAATTTATAAAACATTAATTCTATTTTTCATAATTTATTTAATATATTTATTGAATAAACTAATTATCGTTAATATTGATTAATTAATAAAATTCATCACAAAATATTAAAAGTCACTTAAAATATCTTTAAATATTTTCTTATATCATAATATTATTTTTCATGATTTTTCATGAATTAAAACTATTTTTAATTAATTTATTTATTATTATAACTAAATAAATAAATACCATTTATATTCCAAAAATATTACATATTTAAGAAATATATTCTAAATAATTAAAAACTAATTTTCAGAATTTAAAATAATTTTTTAGAATTTATTTTGTATTTTTAATAATTAAAAACTATTTTTTTGTATTTATTTAATTAAAATAATCAATTTCTAAAACTAATTGTCGCTAAAGGGCCCTATAGCAACTAAACTGTCGCTATAGATGTTCTTAAGGTGTTCTTGAGCTTCAAAGTCAGTTTACAAGGTGCTACCTTTGACTACAATTTAATCTGTGTTCTTATTGCTTTCTGGGCTGCTAATGGTGTTATAGATATAGTATAAGTGTAATACTACAACTAGAAACTGAGTTCATGGTCAAAACATTACTTAATCGAGAGATCTAAGCTGCCGAAAAGCATGTCAGAGTTGTTCTTCATTTCTAGGTTTTCCAGAAATAAAGAACAGTTGCTAGGTCTTACTTTGAGCCTCCGGATCTAGGCCTTCCAGGTATCAATAATGTAATATTAAGGTTCCATTCTGTAGTGCTCATGTCCGTGTACAACTACATAACCTCAGATCATCTTAACAACAACAGATGTAGAAGATTCAAGCCGGTCAAACTACCTGTCAGTAAATGCCAGTTGAAGATCTGGGTTACCCAGACTCTCCTTCCGGTCGTGATGGTCAACGATGATTTGACTGCTCATTACTTTGATTCTATGCAAGCTCTGAGTGATATAATAACATGATTGTGTAGTACACATGTCGGTCTACAAATGTATAACAACAACAAGACCAAATCACATAACATAAGTAAGATCCATGGCCTGAGAAATCGTTGTCAGAAAAATCTGGGTTTCTGGGCTACCCAGAAAGCATATTTCGTGAACGGTCAATGGGGTTTGACCAACAATAACTCTTAATCCTTACATACACTGACCCCGATTCGAGTTTCAAATAACAGCCAACATAACATACTTCAAATCTATAACTTAAAATAAGACAAATCAAAAATAGAAAGAGATCTACGACCACTGACATTAGCTTGTCAGGCCATATTTTCCCACTTTTCAAGATTTTTCAAAACTTAAATTTCGAGCATCTAGATGTTATGGATCCATGATCCAACAACCAAGATCTCTAAAAGGTACCTTCTAACACATATCTAACCAATCACTAACATAAAATCACACGAATTACTAAAATTAGGGTTTATACCATTTTGAAGCTTGATCTTGAATTTTTGCCTTTTGATTCTGTTTATGGAAGGCTAAATCTTGATCATGGTTTGGTTTCTCACTCTAAGTCCCTAAATTCTAGAGAGATAATGTCTTGGTGGAAAATGGGAAGTAAAGTAAGCTTTTCTCTCTCTCAAATCTTTATATTTTGATATGATTCAATGCATATGGCTGAAATGGCTGCTGATATTAGAGCTATATGGCACATTGAGTGGGTAGAGTTGTTCAACAACTCAAAATATGGCAAGATCCACACTCCAACTTAATAAAATACACAAAGGGCAAAATAGTCTTTTTGATTTTTATTTTAATGGAAATTTGGACATTTGGCCAAACCCTTAGGGTTTAGAGTTTGGGTTAGGATTTGAACCATTTTAGGGTTTAGGGTTTAACCCTTAACTTGCAATTTAATTTCTAAGATTTTCGAATTTTGGTTTTAAAAATCGAAAATTAATATTTCTAAATTATAATTAGAATTTTCTAATTATATTAATTTTTTTAATCACAATTTAATCTTGCTAATTAGGATTAGTATTTCCTAATTAAAATTGCTAATTAAGCAATTAGGGTCAAAATAGTCATTAGGGTTTATAACCCACGAATTAGGGTTTTTATTAGAAAAATAATATTTCTAATTTAGAAATCAGATTACCAAATTAATTAGGGTTTTCTAATTACTATAATCTTGAAAATTAAGATTAGGGTTTCTTAATTAACATTAAAATTATTAAATTAACAATTAAATTTGTTCTAATTATAAATTAGGGTTTCAAATCCACAATTAGGGTTTCAAATTTAGAATTAGGGTTTCAAATCCATAATTAGGGTTTCAAATTTAGAATTAGGATTTTATAACCAATTTGTTAAGATTAACCATAATTAATCTTATAATTATTTACACTTACGCCATTAAGTTCCCAATTTAGGGTTTCGTACACCGAATTAGGGTTTCGAATTCTCGGAACTGAAATTAGGGTTTCTAGAACCGATTGTAGGGTTTCTTGTAATTTGTTAGGATTTTCTAACCGAACATTGACATTATTAATATATACCTAGGGTTTGTTACAGATAACGTTTATCTGGTCAACCCTTGACCCTTAACCACATACTGTACACATATACACCGAACATATTCACTTATTCCCTTAATCCTGAATAATTCACTTAAATCCTTAACGAAATTTTGAAATCCTCAAAATTCATTCTTAAAAATATCAAACGCATACACTTATTTTTTGTATAGGTTCTAATTTTGAACCTTAAATAATTTAATTAAAATTTTAAATTTTTTCTAAATTCTCGGGTTGTCACATCCTCTCCTCATTTGATGCTACAAACTTGGATAACAATTCCTCCAACCTTGAATTATCTGTCTCAGTCTCGGAAGCCATGTATTGAGGACCATTGGTTGAGGTAGTGACGAGTTGTTCCATCCGATTATTAAAATTTTGGGTTGACAGCTCTTGGCTTATCCTCATCTCCTCTAGGTTTGCTATTCCCTTCAATATTACATCCCTCGGATTTGGCTTTTCTTCTTGTGGCAATGGAGGTGGACATGAAAATTTCGGTGTGTATATTAGATATGGAGTGTAGTATTGGTCTTCATATGTATAGCTCCATGAAGAATCCGGGTGATACCCCAAACTTGATGATAATTAGCATATGTATAATCGTTGAGGTATTCACCACCGTGTTGTCCCGACCCAAAACTAACGATGCATTGATGACTCGGATGATTACCAGCACAATAATTGTAATTAACTGCTATCCTTCGATTACGTTGGGCTGCAACAACGTCCAACCTCCTCAAAAGTGTCTCAAGCTGCGCTGATAATGCAAAAAATGCATTGAGACCATCAATCCCCACTCCCCTTGGCTGAGTCATTCTCATATATGGCCATTGATAATTAAATTCCGCCATGGTACCTGAAAAGAAAGAAAAATAGGAAGAGAATTAAATAAAAAGGAAAAAAATGTTTAAATTAAGACTAATTTGATTGAAGCTAATATTAGCAAAAATATATTAACTAATTCCCCGGCAACGGTGCCAAAAACTTGTTGGGTAAAATCTAGTTACGCACAGCACACAAGTATACATGGTCAACAAGTAATAAAGTGAAAGTAGAGTATCGTTCCCACGAGGATTTGTTTAATAAAAATCACCAAGCATTAACCCGTACCCAACTCAATCTTATTTAAACGAATGAATTTTAAATTATATAAATTAAATTATTTAATTACACTAATTCTAATTATGACTAATTAAAAATTAGATTACGGAGATTTATAATCACAACTTCACTTATTGCTTCATTTAAGTTAACATACTTCTCATCAATTATTTTCTATCCTGAATCGTTAATCAATAACACTCACTACTACAAAATAGTAAATAGACAACGCTTAAACCACAATTTTTTTTATAAAAACGTTGTGGTATTTTTTTTACAACGTTTTAAAAAAAAATATTGTAGATATATATACTAAAACGTTATTTATTTAAAAGGGCATTTTTTTTGTTTTAATTAGATAACAATTTTTTTAAAATGTTGTCTATGAACAAAACCACGGAGCTAAAAAAAACGATTAAATGAAAACTTTCCGAGTGTCTTCGTTTCTCATCTCTCTGTTTAGCCTCTTTTCGTTCCATCTGGAAAAGAAAAGCTAGGGTTTGCCTATATTTCGCTTGCATCTGATTTGGGGTGCTTCTTTGAAGGAGATGAAGCGAAAAGGACAGACATCGTTCAAAGAAGGAATAAGGTTCAAAACTTGACGAAGAAACTCGGTGTGGTTAATTTGTGTATCTAAAGCCGCAGGCCTTTTCTTACTACCCAAGCCTTCACGTTATTTCAGTCTGATTCGAGTTCCTCTTCTTCCTCTTCCAACTTCGTATTAACTAAAATTCGGCATCAACAGTCTTCGATCCTTCAGAACTTCATAAGTTCCAGATCATTCGTATCAATACCAAATTAGGTTTTTTAAAAAAAAATTTATTTACCTATTTTGTTTGGTCTTTGTTTTATAGTTCTATTTATGCTATTATGCTAATCTGACACATACTTCTGATGTTGTATGAATAAGGTTAGATTTTGATTTCTCCAAAATGTCTAAGGCAGAAGTGGATGTTCCCGCTAAGGGTGGCTTTAGTTTCGATCTGTGTAGACGGAATAAGATGCTAATGAAGAAGGGTCTCAAACCCTCATCTTTTCTTAAGACCGGGACAACAATTGTTGGTCTAGTTTACAAGGTATGTGTATTTTGAAATTTTTTTTTTCATGGTATGTAATTTATTAATTTAATTAATTAGTTTCTTGTTTTATTTTAAATGAAATTTCGTAAGGATGAATACTGGACTAGGAATTTAGATTTATTTTAAGGTTTTGATAGAACTTGGGTAGCTTCCTTGTTACTTTCTGTATTGTTTGTGATCAATTTGTTTTTGTTGGTAAGAGTTTGGGAAGCCATGGTGGAAAATTTCATACTGGCTTATGTTCTTCATTTTGATAATTAATAGAAGAGGGCAAGGATGTAGATTGGACTTAATACACATTTAATGACAAAAAGTAATTGTGTAGATAATGTTGTCATCACAGTATTATTTTTGTCATGAATGTATATTGTATATGGTGTTGTGCTATTCCTGCATCTGTTTTGTGCAAAGTTTGGCAAACTATGTCACATTATTGATTTGCTATATAATATTTGTAATTTCAATTATCACCACCTTTGCAGATAATATCAGCTCTCAGCTGAAGCTGCATCGTTATCATACTGGTAGAGAATCAAGGGTTGTGACAGCCCTAACACTTCGGAAGTCTCATCTTTTCAGGTATGCTTAGTAATATCAGTTTTCTATTCATAGTGCAATTGTAATTGAAAAAGTTCTGACCTTTTTACGTAATTACCTACCAAGGTCATGTTTCAGCTGCTTTAGTGCTTGGTGGAGTTGATATCACTGGTCCACACTTGCACACTGTGAGTTACACTTGGCTTATTGTTGTTTAATGATTATTTCACAGATCTACCCTTATGGATCAACCGACTCCCTACCTTTTGCTACAATGGGCTCTGGTTCGCTTGCTGCAATGGACGTCTTTGAATCGAGATACAAGGAGGGGCCAAACTGTAAGTGGTTTGCAGAAGTTGATTAGTTCTTAGATCTTGTGCAACTAATCTATCTTATTTACTTCTCTTTAAATCGCTCATTTTCTTTTCTTTACTCTTTTTGCCTTTCTTTTAAATAGGTCAAGCATTTTTGTTTTGCAGTTGATCATAAACCAAGATACATTTGCTATGGCTTACTTTTTTTTTCTTTTTTTTCCTTTTTTTCTGCAGGGCGGGAAAGCATTTTAAGTTGAACAAGCTTTTAGGGATTCTTTACGTTGGGTGATGGGCAGCCAGCCTTTTTTCATGTAACTGAATTTCCATGTTTTATTTATTGTTTGTTATAGGGATGAAGGAGTTGCTTTGGTATGTGATGTTATTCGCTATGGCATATTCAATGACTTGGGAAGTGGAAGCAATGTAGATATATGCGTAATAACTAAGGTCTGATGGTTCTTCATTCACGGTCCTCTATAGAATGATAATTTATATGCTTTTGCTGCTTATAACTTCCGTTGGTCATTTGCTTGCTTGTGCAGGGAAACGAGTACTTGAGAAATTACGAGATGCCGAATCCTCGCACTTTCACAAGTGAAAAAGGTTACTCTTTCTCCAAAAAGACTGGTTAGTTAATTTGTCACCAACTTCTCTATCTTGACTTACTACTATATGATTTCCTTTCTATGAGGCACAACAATTGCTAAGCATGTATCATCTCTACATTCCTTTTATTTTCCTAGTTTAAATCATGTTTTTCCTTTAATTCTATCTTTTAGTTTTTATTAGAAAATTCCTATATTTTTTTGCTAAAGTACTGCTACTTGGGTGGTTATCTTTTCACAGATGGGAAACTATTAGCTATTGTAGCAGCTCTGCTAAAGGTATTTAATTGTGAAGACCACAAAAAGATTCAAAGATTTTCAGGCCATCCTGTAAGTTATTATGCAGCCTTTGTATTTGTTTGAGTGTAATACTCGTTTCTTCTCTCACTTTATATCGTATTCATTAATACAAGCAATCTTTTCCCTTTTTTCTTTTGATCTGTTCTTAATTAATAGGGGTCTGTTCGCTGTATGATCTTCTCTGAAGATGGAAAGTGCATCATCTCTTTTGCTATAACTGAAAGGTATGTTGTAGTTTGGAGAATAGATGGTAGCAAAAAGAAACCATCTTGTTGTGTTCTTGCAATGGATCACCCTGCTGCGTTTCTAGATAGCAAGTGCACTTTCACTGGAGATACAGATGATGAAGGTCTATGTGTTTTGGCAATTTCAGAAATGGGGGTCTGTAATTTTTGGTACGGAGAGAACATTGATTAATTGCGTGATTCCAAACCCACAAAGATCTCTGTATCCCCTACAAACGGAGTCCTTAATAACAAGGGTATGAAAACTGTAATGCTTCCTTTTTTGTTGTTGACAAAGTTCAATTGTATTTTCCCACTTTTCAGCTATAAATTAACAGGATTACTATTGTTTATCTCAAAAATGAATTTGAGATGTATGGATAGTTTGGCATTATTGAGATGTAAACGTATTGTATGTTATTAATATTCTTTGTAATTGGCATTACAAAGAATTATTGGGATGTAAACGTTTTGTATGGTATTAATATTCTTTGTAATTTTAGCTATATATCATGGCATTAGCATATTGAAGGTGCATTGGTAATATAGGTGAACCACAATTTTTTTTAATCTACAACATTTTTAAAACGTTGTGCAAATGTGTCTAAATATTGTCTAATATACTAAACAACAACGTTTTTATCCAAAAAATGTTGTGGAATCATACTTTCTACAACGTTTTTAAGCATCTGCTAATTTTTGAAAAACAAATTTACAACGTTTTTCTCCTAAAAAACGTTGTGTATTGTGCTTAACCACAACGTTTTAAAAACTTTGTGTAAGGGTGTCAAATAAACAACACCCTTAACCACGACGCTTTTTTGACTGAAACCACAACGTTTTTTCCGTGTTGTCTATTTATTGTTTTGCAGTAGTGACTAAAGCAGATAAATCCACCTCTCGATGCATAATATCCATACTCACTTAAATCCACAGATGATAGAATTGAGCAAGACACCCTAATTAACTAATCAACTATATCTCTATGTGAATTACAATTAAAAAGGATTTAAAGCACAAGTTCTATATAAGATTACATATGGCGTGAAGGCATATCTCTATCCTAAACACGAATCATGAATTCCATCTGTACAGAAATCACAAACACATGCTATCATGATCAGATCTAAATCAATACTTCATCTCTCGAATACATATAGATTATCACGGTAATTGATGGCCAATCAATTAAACAATTAAGTCCAAAACACAATAGACAATCCTCACAATAGAACATAATAATTATTGATAGCGAAGCATATTAAAATAAACTACACAATAAGATCCATTGTAATCTCAAACAAAGAATTAGTTCATGATTATTGAATTAAAACTAAGAATCTACAATTGAATACACATTAAAAGACAAAGATAGAAGAAAATGAGAAGATAGAATCTATTGTCTGTAGATATGATGCTCTCTCCTTGCTCCTACTTTGAATCTTCAATGGTCTCCAAGTTGCTTCAATCTCCAAATCTCATAAGAACTAGAGTTTTGGTCCTAATCTATTCCAATCTAATGTAATGGAATTCTTTCTCTCTCTAATCTCCCCTATAATCCTTGTGTTTCTCCTCCTTTTATAAGTCTCTTTATATGTCTTTAAGTCCTCTTGGAAGTCCTTGAGTCAGTCGGATCGAAACAATCCTTCCCGAACTCAAATTTGGCCAAAATTTGCCTTTTATGCGCGTACCCCCGCCCCGGCGGGGGTTTATACTTGTAAAGGGCCCACCCTGGCGGGGGTCCCTACTATTTTCCAGCTAGTATGCCCGCCCCGGGGGGGGGGGTTTGTGAAGGAAAAGCCCGCCCCTGTGGGGGTACCTTTTCTACTCTAACATCCTTTGGGAAAACGACCATAACTTTTGATCCGGGAAGAGTTACGGAGCTTGAAACCTATCAACTCGAAGCTATCGACGAGATCTAAAACTTTTATTCTTTGAGAATTCAGAAATTCTGGCCAGAACAAAATTGAAATCGAGCTTGAAGTAGATGCTGTGTAAATGGCAAGCATGACAACTCTTAGCTCTGATTTTCGTTGATAAGAAAAACCATAACTCTCGCACCCGAACTCCGATTAGGATGGTTCAAGTTATTCCAAAAGGAAACGAAGAAGCTCTACAGTATAATTCAAGTTCCAAGCCAAGAAAATGCATCCAACATGGTGTTAAAAGTCCTTCAATCTTCCCTTCTTGTATTTGCTTGCGTATTTTGGTCCAAAAGATGTCCGAATTGATTTCCCTTGCTTCTTCATGCCAATGTTATGTCATAGCCTACAAAATATCATAAAATATATGAAAAGTAACTAAGAAACATGAATTTAAGCAACTAATTCAAGTAATAGATATCAGATAAGTAGGTATAAAACCTACTTATTAGGAGACCTCAAACATAGTACCGTTTCACGGTGTTCGAGTTGATGAGCTGTGGAAATTCATTGTCGTCCATTTCCTGCAATCTGAGAGCACCTCCTGTCAATACCTCCTCGACAATAAATGGGCCTTCCTAGTTTAGGGCAAATTTTCCCTTAGACCAATCTTGGTTGTCAATGATCTTCTTCAAATCAAAGTCGTGTTATTTGAACTGCCATAGCTGGAGTTTTCTAATGTAGGACCTGGCGATCCTTTGTTGATATAACTGACCGTAGAAGATAGCAGCGACATGCCTTTCGTCTATTAGAGACAATTGGTGATACCTATCTTGTACCCATTGGTCTTCATCCAGCTGAGCGTCTATTATCACTCTGAGAGATTCCATTTCCACTTCTATAGGGAGCACTACTTCCATCCCATAGGTTAATGCATACGGGGTTTCCCAGTAGAAGTACGCATTGATGTTTTGTAGGCTAATAGAGTCAGAGGAAATAAGTCAGGCCATCCTTTGTGGTTGGCAAACATCTTTTTTCATGATCTTCTTGATGTTTTTGTTAGCCGCTTCAATAGCACCATTCATCTTTGGACGGTAGATGACGAAGTTGAGATGTCTGATGTGGAATTTACTGTATAATTACTCCATCATTCTGTTATTGAGGTTCTTAGTATTGTCTGATACAATTATCTCTTGTTGTCCATATCGACAAATGACATTGTTTCTGATGAAAGCAATGATAACTTCTTTGGTAACCCTGGGGAAGGAGGCTGCTTCTACCCACTTAGTGAAGTAGTCAATCATGGTGAAGATAAACCAATACCCATTACTGGCTTTAGGCTCGATGGGCCCGATCACGTCCATTCCCTACATTGAGAAGGGCCAAGGCGAACTCATATTATGGAGCTCCCTCATAGGGGCATGGATAGCATTCCAATGAATTTGGCACTGATGACATCTCCTGATGTGATCCTCACAGTCAGCATTGAGAGAGAGCCAATAATGCCCTGTTCTGAGGATTTTCTTAATAAGTAGGGGCCATTCATGTGTGGGCCACATACTCCACCATGGATCTCATCCATGAGCCTCTGACCTTGGTCCTTGTCCAGACATCTGAGGAGACCTAATCGTGCATCTCTTTTGTAGAGTGCATCTCTACTCAGGTAGAATTTCATAGCCAGTCGATGGATCCGCCTTCTTTCAGTCGGGCACGCCTTAGCGGGTGTAGATCCAACTTGTAAGTACTCCTTGATATGCTGATACCAAGGGTGTTGGAAGGGAGGTAGCTCATCCGATACTTCTCCAATGTAATTCACATAGGTTGGAGCCTTTTGTTGGGCAAATACGAGGGTTGGCATGTCTTCCTTGTTAGGTATATTGATCAAGGAGGCCAAGGTTGCTAGCGAATCCGCAAAATCATTCATATTCTGAGGAATGTGGAGGAAGGATATTTCTTCAAACTCCAAAGCCATCTGTAGAACCTACCAATGGTAAGGCAGCAAGTGTAGACCTTTGGTGTGATAGATTCATGTGGTTTGTCTGATTACCAACTTGAAATCTCTAATGACAATTAACCGTCTGATGCCCATTAATTGGGCAAGCTTTAGCCCCATTATACAACCTTCATACTCAGCTGTGTTATTGGTGTTGGCAAACTGTAATTTTACGGCGACGGGATGCTACTCCCCCATAACGGATACTCGAATTGCTCCAGCCGCAGAACCTTCCATATTTACAGCTCCATCAAAATACATCTTCCATATTTGGCGTGCATCGTACTGATGGTATCGCTGAACTGTCATTACCCCTTCATCGGGGAAGTATGTTTCTAATGGCTTGAAATCCCCTGAAGGGCCAGTTGATCCGAAATTCCTTGACCTTTAATGGACTTATGTGTCACGTAGACGATGTTAAATTGTTGTAGGATCAACTGCCATCTGGAAAGTCGATAGTTCAACATGGATTTACTGAACACGTACTTGAGAGGATCCACACGGGATATGAGATGGGTTGTGTGACCATGGGGGTAATGATGTAACCTCATGGAAGCCCATGCTACGTCTTCTCAATCAAAGTGTACTTGTGTTCACTGCTGCTGAATCTTTTGTTGAGGTAGTAGATAGCTCGCTCTTAGCCTCTATCATATTTCTGTCCCAACATGTAGCCCATGGCATTGTCATTAATGGACAGGTACACAAACAGGGGAACATCATCCTTGGGTGGTACGAAAACAGGAGCTTTGACTAGCTGCTCTTCGATTGTAAGGATGCTTTCTGGCACTCATCATTCCACTTCATGGAGGAGTTCTTTCTTAACAACTTGAAAATAGGCTCACATGTTGCTGTGAGTTGGGAGATAAATCTACTAATGAAGTTGATTCTTCCCAAAAATCCCCGTATTTCCTTCTCTGTCTGAGGAATGGGCTTTTCCGTGATGGCCGAGATTTTGGTGGGATCCAGCTCAATCTCCTTGTGACTGACTAGGAATCCTAGCAACTTGCCAGATTTAACGCCAAAGGCGCACTTGGCTAGATTCAACTTCAGGTTATTCTTACGCAACCTGTTGAAGAGCTTTATGAGATGGCCTAAGTGGTCTTCCTCCCTTTGGGACTTGACAATGATGTCATCCACATAGATCTCTATCTCCTTATGCATAAAATTGTGGAAAAGAGCCATCATGGCTCGCTGATAGGTAGCTCATGCATTGATGAGGCCGAATGACAACCGTCTATAGCAAAAGGTTTCCCAAGGAGTGATGAATGCAATTTTCTCACGATCTTCTTCTGCAACCATAATCTGATGATACCCCGCGAAACAATTAGCAAATGAGCACATGTCGTATTGAGCAGTATTGTTATTGAGAATGTGGATAAATGGCACGGGAAAGCTTTCTTTAAGGCAAGCTTTATTCAAATCCTGGTAATCCACGCAAACTCGCACCTTACCTCCTGGTTTAGGCACATGGACTATGTTTGATAGCCATCTAGGGTATGTAGACACCATGATGATGCCTGCTTGAAATTGTTTCACAATTTCTTCTTTAACCTTTAAACTCTACTCAGGTTTTAATCGTCTGAGCTTCTGTCTGACTGGCTTAAATCCCTCTTTAATGGGGAGGCGATGGATGACAATGTCAGTAGATAAACCCAGCATGTCTTCATGAGACCATACAAACACGTTCTGGAATTGGGTTAATAATGTAACCATGTCATTCCTTTGGTTTGGTGCGAGGTCCGTACCAATCTGGATTAGTTTAGGGCTTTCTAAGGTTCCAAGATTAAACGAAGTGGTTTGATCCAGGTTTGGTTTAGGTTTGTCTTCGACCCATTCTTTGATCTCCTGAGGTATTTCGATGTCCTCTTGTGTTTCCATCAAGTATCAGTCCAACTTTCCATCAAAGTTACAATCCTTGTGGAGAAAAGTCACCTTATCAGCAAGTATAGGCACATATAAATTTAGAGTCGTAAAAAAAATATGGTTTCACTTAATATATGAAACTGTTCAATCATACAAAATGTTAACATGTACTGACACAGTTATTATTATCTACAGGGCAGAAGGTGTTTCTGCCCGTTTTACCCTTCTCGACCAATGAAAGGAGTGTTGCTCCAACTGTCAAGGGTGAAGTCCTGATGAACTGTAATGATGGAGGAGTTGTCATCGTCCTCCTTCTCCCGAATAATGACCATTACTTTTGGACAGTCATCGTTTGGGGTGTATCTATTTGTGTGATCATCATGGACAATGATGCATATATTTGACATCATCCTGACGATGTCTTGTTTACGTCTTTGTTCCCCTTCTTCCACTTCAGGATCTAGAAATAAGACTTCTTTCCCATTTACCGGTATCGGTTTAGGAAATAACATAGCCATTACATGGGCATGCACCTTTATCGGAGACCGTACAGGCTCATGAACTATTGGTGGAGATAATCGCCGTGTGGCTGAAGCTGAAGGAATCTGTTTGTGTTTATGAGGATTCCTACGACTGGAACTAGCAATATATCCTAGTCCGGCTATACCTGTTTGATTGGAAACTTGAATGGGGCGCTTGATGCCCTGATGATCTTTGCCCAACCCTTGTCCAGGTTGATAACTCAATGACATCATTTCTTGAGTGGCCGACATTACTTCGACAGAAATCTGGGGTATGAGAGGTGGCGCCCCAACAGGATGGTAGTGAGTGTTGCTCACCTCCAGGGCATGAAAATTGACAGGCTCAACTTCTGAATTGAAGCTGATTAGTGGTATGTCACCTTATTTAGGACATTCCAGCTCAGCATCGACAGTGACTAGGCTATTGTTGATAAAGTATTTAAGTTACTGATGATGGGTGGAAGGGACGATCCCGACCATATGAATCCACGGTATTCCCAAGATCAGGTTGTATCCTGTATCTATTTTGAGCACGTGAAAAGATATGCAGAATGTATGTTGACCAATCTCCACTGGTAGTTCCATCTCTCCGACAACGTTTCGTCGGGATCCATCGAAAGCTTTAATGATTGTATGGCTTCTTCAGATTCTGTTGAGATTGATATTCATCTTCACCAAAGTAGCATAAGGATAGTTATTCAAAGATGACCCTCCGTCTATCAAAACTCCTCCCACCATGTATCCGAAAGATAAAATCTCTATGTGCAATGGCTTGCAATAACCAGGTCTTTCAGGAGGTATATCATCATTAGTAAATGATATCACATTGTTGTTAAAAATATGATCCACCAGGTGCTAGAATTTCTCAAAATCTATTGAATTAGGCAGTTGGGCTTCTTCCAAAACCCTGAGAAATACCTTCTTGTGATCTTCAGAAGGGAAAACTAAGTCCAGTATAGAAATTTGATGTGGAGCTTCTCTTAATCTTAAAACCACCTTGGCTTCATTATGGCCCATAGTACGGAGAAATTCTTCCACATTTTCTATAGGAATCTTCCCCTTTGATTTGATGGTAGGCTTGATCACCCATTAGGGAAGATACAGTGGATTATACTTCGACACTGTAGTAATTATGTGGGATGTGGATCCTTCAACCTCTCCATAATTCCATGGAACTTTCTGTAGGCTGACAACAGGATATTGTGGTCTGCATGGCAAGATAATTGGCTTTGCTGCAGCCACTTGCAAAAGATTGTCAACACCTTTGAGTTGAATTGGTTGGATTGTATGTGAGGGGGTAGCTGAGTCTGTCTCAGAAGATATGACTACTACCACCTCCTTCCACTTTGTAGGAAATGCGTCCCCACTCTCTAGTACTACATCATAATCGTCTGCCATCTGCAGGATACCGCTGTCAATTAAATTCTAAATAAGGTGGCGGATTGCCCAACATTCTTCAGTGTTGTGACCGCGAGATTGGGAGTGATACTGGCACACTCCATTGAAATTGAACCGTCTTGAACGCGAGCTGATTGGAGGTAGCAGAGTTGTGACTCTTCCTTCATTTATCAGCATCTGCAATATTTCTTTCATCGGTTGGCCTAGGTTTGTAAATTCCCTTTTGTTGGCAAAATCCCGACGGGCTTTTGCATTTGATCTTTTTGCACTTTTATCCTCCATTGTTTCACTTTCTTGAATACGCGGTGGAGTGTTTGTAACAAGAGGAAGGAGGCTGGCATACTCCTGACTAAATAATCGGCGTGTGACCTGGTGCTGATGGACCACCAGTTCTGCCAATTGGTTAGCTTGCTCACAGAGTCTTTATTTTTCGTTCCATAGTATACTGCAACTGAGCAAAATCTTATTTATCAGCATTATCCTTGCTGGTTTGGGATAATCCACCACCATGATTATTGGAACTCTGTCCACTACTCCAATTAATCATATTAACCTCTTCTTCTTTGTGTTGAGGAAGAGGGTTGTCTTGCACATGGGGTTGGTCGGGTTTAGCTACCATGATCTCACCATTATCAATCAAATCCTAGATCTTGTGTTTCAAGGCCCAACAATCCTGAGTATCATGCCCTGGAGCTCCAGCATGATAAACACATTTCTAATTAGCATTAAAACCCTTCCCATTAGGGTTTGCTGGTCGAAGAAGATGAGTAATTTTCTTCTGAGTGGTCAAAAGATTGAGAATGTTCTCGAGTGAGTCCCCTAGGGTGTGGACACTTGAGTGTGTCTGACTTCTCCACCATTTGGCAACGAAGGGTTCGAAGGCTGTGCATGGAAGGGGGAGTAATTTCTCCTTTGGGTAGGCATATTCTGACTGCCTTTCTAACCTTGTAGGATCAAGGAAGCATCCTCCTCTATCTTTTTATGGACCTTCCGGGGGTTGTTTCCATAATTTTCAGACTGGATGTGCTCAGCAACAGCTTTAAAGGCAGCTAGGTCTTGAATCTTTCCTGACTTCAATCCCATCTCAGCCATCTCCCCATGTTTAATCATTTCAGAGAATGATTTGTCAATCCCAGCTAAAACACTCTCATAGAAAGGAGTTTCTTATATGTTTATGAAGGTCATAACTATTTCTGACTCATTCATAGAGGGAATAAGTTGAGCAGCAAGGCGCCTCCACCTTTGAGCATACTCTCTGAAAGATTCATTGGTTTTTTTCCTGACACCGGTCATGGGCCATCTGAGACTGGAAGTTGTATTGACTGAGGAAGGCATGAGCAAGCTCTTTCCAGCTATAGATCTTGAAATTGTCTAATCTGATATACCACGATCGGGCTTCTCCAGTCAGACTTTTCTGGAACAACTGCATTCCAAGTTTCTCATCCTCGGCATATGATCCAAGTTCTCTAATTAATACCTTCAAATGTGTGTAAGGGTCTCCTAACCCGTCATACTTTTTAAAGTCAGTAGTCTTGAACTTCTCTGGATAATGCACACTAGGGAATATACAAAGGTCTGTATAGGAAACACTCCCATGTGCTCCAATCCCTTTAATAGCACGGATGATCTCTTCCATTTGAAGGACTTTCTTTCTGATATCACCGGTGTCTAGATCTTCTTTGAGATGGGTGGTATCATCAATTTGTTGGTTTTATCCAACTGAGAATCAGATATGAGAGCTTCTTTGTCCGCACCTTGGGTTCCTCCATGTGCAGAGGATTCAGTATGTACGTGTATCCTGGTACCCTGTGTAGATTGGTGTAGTTCTTTAAGCATAACAACCAAATCTGTGATTTGTTTACTTAATCCGTCAAATTCTTCACGAGAGACAGGATTAGGATTTCTCTGGTCAGATGAAGACATAATTGGTTATAGGCTCGTGGCCTTTTTGAACTTTGAACGGGTAATAGGTCCGATTGTTTCCCTGTGAAAAACTGACGTAGTTTAGTTTTTGGGAATGTATAAATGTTTATATGCTATATGATGTATCCGTTTTAGGAGTATTATCCTACAAAACAGATGTTAGCTGTTTGTAATACAGGATAACATGTTAATATTTGTAAATATGTATGTACACATATTTCTTCATATTTCCCATTACATGGAGATTAATATGGAATGAAATTACAAGTAATTGACTTTACGAGTAATTTTAAATGGGAAAACATGAAGAGACTTTCCTCCGCCTTTGGTTCATCAGAGGCTGACCTATCTTAGGCTACTCTCGCGGCTTTTTGGCATTAAGGTTCCCAAATCATCGCAATTTATTTGACGAGAAGTTAATTCGGTCTTTCAACTGGAGCGAATTTGGGTGGTGCCTTTCCTGAGCCTCGTTGGAATTAGTCTCCCTACGAGTCCAGTAATCAAACAAGTAATATAGTGAAAGTAGAGTATCGTTCCCACAGAGACAACATA
Source organism: Panax notoginseng (assembly GCA_016801055.1). Lineage (NCBI taxonomy): Eukaryota > Viridiplantae > Streptophyta > Magnoliopsida > Apiales > Araliaceae > Panax > Panax notoginseng. The sequence continues at coordinate 108,428,837 of CM029020.1, forward strand.
GCAAGAAATTCAACCTCACAATTATCAATTCCTTATTAATCCTAATTTTATTAAACTATCTAATTCAATGTTAATACCATAAAAACTAAATTAAAATAAATATATAATCTAAAAATAATCACAAATATCAAAAGCTGAAATTTCAAATAATTAATGGAGAATTAGACTTATGATTTCACCCTAAGCTTCACTTTGACTTTTACACCTTTATTCCAATTCAATTCACTATCCCAGTTAATTAATCAAGAACACGAATGTAGTATTAGCCACCTCTCGATATACTAATACCATATTAACTCATATCCACAATTAAGATAGAAACAAGTTAAACACCTTAATCAACTAACTCATTATATCTCTATGTGAATTATAATTAAAAAAAGTTTAAGATTAAGTTCTCTATCTGATTACATGCGATGTCAAGCATATCTCTACCATAACATTCATCAAAATTCTGCTATTCACAAAATTCATGAACACATGCTATATTTACTAAGTCTAGATTCGTATATCCTCTCTCGAATCCATATAAATCCACAAAGAATTGTTGATCAGGCAATTCATAAATTCAAGCTCAAATTAATATAGATAAACTAGAAAGTAATTTATCAAACTGGAAATCAAAGTTATAAAACCATCGTTTCACTTAAGGATCCATCATAAGCCTAAAAAGTGAATTAGTTCATAATGAATGAAATAATAACTGAATAATTTAAAGGAAACATCATTTCAATTACAAATATAGAACTAAGATGAAGAATAATGCAAAACACCCTTCACGTAGCCTTAATCTGCAATCGCCACGAAAATCTCTTCAAAATCTCCCTCCAAAGCTTGCTATCAAAAATCTGGAATTAATTTCTGCAATTTTCCTTTCACCCCCCTTAATTTGTTGTTTTTTTGAGCCATATATATCCCACATGAATTTCTAGCCGAAATCCCTCAACAAATAGAGTCCATGTGACATGCAAAGTCTTAATTCCCAAGTCCCAGCAGAGTTCAAATCAACACAAGAGAATCAGAAATCGGGACCCCCCGCCCCGGCGGGGGTATACATGTTAAATAGGCCCGCCCCAGCGGGCATGGCTCTTATTTTCTGACTTTGGCCATTTTCCATTCTTGCTCCAATTATGCTCCAAATGCTTCCTTTTACACTCATTCGCCACACCAACTACCCTACATATGAAACAACAAGTAAGAATGAACATGAACGCAAAGAATTAGCAGCGCTTTTGCTTAAAATGGACATCGATTCGTGGATATAAAATTAGAGTATCAAAATCCCCCAAACTTAAACCGTGCTAGTCCTCGAGCACAACACAAAAGAAATATGCTATGTAATGCAATGCAACGATATGTAATGTATCTAATCTATATGTTTTCGAATCCAACACTGTCACAGAATCACAATTATCTCACCGGCCTCAGGGAAAACAAGCAAACACTACAATCTTAATTACTAAACCGATAAAAAATTCCATATAAGTTCTCATATCTTAAACCATTATCACTAGTATAGTGTGCGTGTGTGCTCAACATCCATAATAACTAATACGGACTCAAATTCACTACATAACAAATTTCTTAGAAGGAATCATACAAGACAAACTTTAAAATTTTCAAAAATAGACGAGTTCTAACTAAAACTAAGCAATTACTATTTTCAAGGGTTCACACAGGGTACTTATACTTTATTTATATATATATTTTTTTCTTCACGGGAGCTTTTTGCTCTTTTCCCGTTTTATTACTTTTTTTCATACTGTGAGTGTGCAATGTCTCATTCCATTAGGCTAACAGTGCTACCCCTTAGCGAGCTTTCAACCAACGACTCCCAAACCATAAAAGACCTTAGGGCGCTAGATGTTAAGACACCCCTTCGGGCGTACTTGCTCAAGAAACAAAGGCCCCGAAACATATATATATATATATATATATATATATATATATATATATATATATATATATATTAGATAAAGCTTATGTACCCCACCTTTATCCCCCCAAACTTAGGTTCTTGCCCAATTTTTCGTCTTCACTGCCTATCCTCGTCATTTTCTCATTCACCCTAGCATTATCCTTTAGAAACTTTTTATGTATCAATTTGAACTAACCAGTTGACACAGATGTTATTAGCATATTAACCTTTTTATACCAATTTCAAATAAGAACAAGATCCAATTCATAACCGAAACTATATAACGGTTCTAAAAATCAACATTGTATTTGTCAACTTAGTCTCAATTTCATCATTGGTCATAACAACATGAACTACAACAACTGCTGGACATATTCAAAATTAACACAATGTTTAACTAAATTATATATATATATATATATATATATATATATATATATATATATATATATATATATATATATAGATGATAAACATAACATAAATGCAAACTAAATAATAAACTGACTATATGCTCCTAAGCTACTATGCAAATGCATGATTACATAAATGCAACAGATTATCAACCTAAACAAAATAATAAACTACTATGCAATCTTAGCTTAATGCATATGCAAACATGAACTGCAAAACATGAATGTAAATCCCCCAAACTTGATAGTTACAATGCCCTCATTGTAAAAATATAGCAATAAAACATGAGGACTTCCCTGTAATTCCTTCAAGCTTGGGCTGGTGGTGTGTGGTGTTCTTCGGAGTCACTTGGTGGAAATCGTGGCATTGGGGCCGGCTACTGATATGGAAACTGCGCAATGGGATTAAAGCTTTGGAGTGTTGTATTCAAGGATGCAAATGATAGGTTCATTGCCTCGAACATATGGTCCTGCCTAGCAGCGAGACACTTCCTCTCTCGTCGTGTTTGCTTATTGTGCTTATCTACTTGATGTTGAAATGTAAGAAATTGGGGGCCAGATATGGCATCATAAAGCGGTTTTGCCTCAACTCCTTGCTCTCCCATAGTCTCATCCTCATCCTCTGAGGTGTCTTCAGCGTCAACTTTGTCCTCTAAAGCTGATGGAAATACAAAACCTAAACCACGAGGATGTGACTCTCCTCCGGCCCACACCGAATATCGTGCTATCATTCTCAAATCTAGCAGCTACAGCGGCATTAGGGTGGGTTTATCATCAAACCATCTAACTCCTGCTTAGCGACACAAACCACAAATGAGGGATGGGTGTGGCAAGTCGCCCAAAAAATTCCCTCGTAAGCACCGGTGAATGGAAAAGTTAATTATTGCCCCGACGTCGATGATGAAATCTTGCACAATCACATATAGGAGTAGTGCCTTTTCGTTAGTCACGTATGAGGTATGCGTGGATGGAAACAGTTTAGCACATAAAAAGGCATACCAAATCTTCCCATACCAGCTAAGATCTTTGCTATAAAAAACTGTGCCTCCTTTTTGACCCTTTATCCATGTTGTTCTCGGCTTAGTTATTTCTTTGAGGACCTCCTCAAAGTCAGGGTCAAAATCCCTCAAGTGAGCATATTGGCACTATCGAGGCACTCGTAATTGATAATAGGTATTGATGGCATCGACACTAAACGGTACTAATCGACCCCACACATAAGCATTGAACGGGGCCTTGTCCTCGGTGTTCGCATAAAATTCTTTGACCACATTGACTGCGGCGGCCTCGGGCTCCTCAGTGAACTTGGCCCACCATTTCTGATAAATTTGTTGCATCATTTTGTCGTCGTGAGAATCTGGTGCCAACCCCCGCTCCGATGTAAGAGCCTTTGTGACCATCTAGTCGTACCGGTCGGCGACGGCGGCACTTTTGAACTTGCGACGGTCGAAGGTTCGTGATGGTGGTGTTGGTCTTAAACTCTATCTACGTTGTTGTTTGGATGTTGGTTGAGATGCCATTGAGTTTCGGATGTCATAATATACTACCCTTTCCCCAAATTCCAGTCACACACTTTGTCGAACACTTGGTGTGCACCCTGTGTTCTTCCCCCCAAACTTGGTGATTGTGCTCTACTATGGTGCTAGAAAGATGGGACTTTGAAGAGAAGGTGCAGGGTTGTCACTTGCTCTACACTTACCTCTATATGAATCTGAATTCATGGCTTTTGGAGATGGAATTATAGGTATGTGATGAAGAACTTGGTTTGTGAGAGTGTAATATATAGTGATGGTGTTGTGCTGTAAATTGGTGGATGAAGTATTGAGGTAGTGGATTGAAGTGATGGGTAGAAGTAATGGGGTAAGAGTTGTAGAATTGTGGGGGTTATGGATGGGGGTTGTAGTTGTAATGGATGAATAAGGATAGTAGTGGGTTTGTGCTTTATAACTGCCGAATTGAATTGCCCAGATTCAAGGGCCCCCGCCCCGGCGGGGGGTATTAGGAAGAAATGGCCCGCCCTCGTGGGCATGCACCCTGTTAACTGACTCTTGTGCTCATCTTTACTTCATGCTTTTTCACTTAATGAATGTTTAAACATCCTGCAATCCATGAAGCATATACATGAGTAGATTGTTGATCAATTTGAGCGTGATTGAGTGATTTTCAAGAATCATATAATGACATAAATACCTAATGAAATTAGTATTTCCTAACTATTATTCCAAGCTATAATCTAAATAGTACGAATAGAAATAAAAATTAAAAATAAAATAAAATAAACTAAAAAGAAATTATTGGGTTGCCTCCCAATTAGTGTTCTATTTCAAGTCATTCAGCCTGACAACTTCCTATTTATGGTACGTCGGATAATGTGATTACGATGACATTTGTGTTGGATTCGCCACCCCAATAATGTTTCAACCGTTGACCGTTGACCTTGAACGTTTCCAATGGATTTCGACTGTAGAGTTCGACGGTACCATGAGAGAAAACTCTTTTGATGGTAAATGGTCCTGACCATCTTGACTTAAGCTTTCCTGGGAACAATCTCAACCGTGAGTTGAACAATAGGACTGGTTGCCCCGGTTCGAATGTTCTTTGCATAATTTTCTAGTCATGCCATCTTTTGACCTTTTCCTTGTATAACTTGGAGTTTTCGTAGGCTTGAAGTAGAAATTCATCGAGCTCATTTAATTGCAGTAGTCGCTTCTCCCCTACAGCAGCTTGATCGAAATTGAGTTTCAGAATCGCCCAATAAGCCTTATGTTGTAACTTGTCCAGTAAGTGACAAGCCTTCCCGTATAGTAGTTGATACGGTGACATACCAATTGGTGTTTTATACGCAGTCTGGTAGGCCCATAGTGCATCATCCAACCTGAGCGACCAATCCTTTCGACTCGGTTTACCACTTTTTCCAAGATTCTCTTTACTTCCCTGTTCGAAACCTCAGCTTGCCCTTTGGTTTGGGGATGATAAGTCGTCACCACCTTATGGTTAACCCCATGTTTTGCCAATAGAGTGGTAAACGATTTGTTACAGAAGTGACTACCTTTATCACTTATAATATCTCGTGGCATGCCAAATCTCGTAAAAATATTCTTCTACAAGAATTTGAGGACCACTTTGGCATCATTCGATGGGAGTCCTATGGCTTCCACCCATTTCGAGACGTAATCCACTGCAAGTAGAATGTACTAATTATTAAGTGACGAGGGGAATGGCCCCATGAAATCGATGCCCCATACATCAAAAATCTCAACTTCTAGAATTATTTGTAGAGGCATCTCATTCCTCTTCGATATGTTGCCCACCCTTTGACATTTATCACATGTTTTAACAAATTAGTGGGCGTCCTTGAACACTGTAGGCCAATAAAACTCGGATTGAAGCACCTTTGCTGCTATCCTCTCGTTACCATAATGTCCACCATATGCAGATGAGTGACACTCATGCAATATGTTCTTCACTTCACTGTAGGGCACACACCTTCTTATCATCTTGTCAGCGCACTGCTTGAATAAATAAGGTTCGTCCTACATGTACCATTTGATGTCATGAAGAAACTTCTTTTTCTATTGTCTTGTAAGATCAGGTGGAATAATGTTGCTCACTAGATAATTCGCATAGTCCGCGTACCATGGAAATTCTATATTTATCCCAAACAATTGCTCATCCGAGAATGATTCGTTGATTGCACACTTGTCCTCTTTCAGTTTATCTTTATTTTACAGCCTAGACAAATGATCGGCGACTTGATTCTCTGTCCCCTTTTATCCTTAATTTATAGATCAAACTCTTGCAGATGGAGAATCCATCGGATAAGGCGCGGCTTAGCATCTTTTTACGCAATTAGGTACCAAATAGCTGAATGATCTGTGTAGACAATCACCTTAGTCCCGATCAAGTATGCCCTGAATTTGTCGAACGCATACACCGCTGCAAGCAATTCCTTTTCCGTAGTTGTGTAATTCATTTGAGTCTCCATGAGTGTCTTGCTTGCGTAATATATGGTGTGAAATACTTTTTCTCGACGTTGTCCCAAAACAGCCCCAACTGCATAGTCGCTTGCATCACACATTAGCTCGAAAGGTATATTCTAATCCGGTGCGACAATTACAGGGGTTGTAGTCAACTTCTTCTTCAACAACTCGAAAGCCGACTTACACTCCTCATCAAAGTTGAAAATAGAATCCTTCTATAAAAGACAACACAAAGGTTTTGCAATTTTAGAAAAGTCCTTTATGAATCTCCTGTAAAACCCAGCATGTACCAGAAAACTTCTAATTCCCTTAACTGAACTTGGTGGAGGCAGTTTTCAATTGTTTCCAGCTTCGCCTTATCAACCTCTAATCCTTGAACCGAGACCTTGTGACCCAAAATTATGCCTTCCTCAACCACAAAGTGGCATTTTTCCCAGTTAAGTACGAGTTTCGTGTCTTTGCATCTTTGTAATAACATCACCAGATTCCCTAGGCAAGCATCAAAATCGTCCCCATAGACAAAAAACTCGTTCATGAAGACTTCCACGTTTTTCTCCACCATGTCTAAAAAAATTACCATTATACATCGTTGGAAGGTAGCAGGTGCATTACACAAGCCGAACGACATTCTCCTGAATGCAAATGTGCCGTATAGACACGTGAACGTAGTCTTCTCTTGATCTTCTGAAGCGATGATGATCTGATTATAACCCGAGTATCCATCCAAAAGGCAGTAGTACTCATATCCCGCCAGTCTTTCCAACATTTGATCGATGAAGGGCAAATGAAAGTGATCTTTGCGGGTTGCCTTATTCAACTTCCTGTACTCTATACAAACCCTCCAACCGGTCACTGTCGTTGTCGAAATTAGCTCGTCCTCCTCAATCTGTACCACGATCATTCCTCCCTTTTTCGGCACACACTGAACTGGATTAACCCACTTACTGTCGGAAATCGGGTAGATGATATCGGCATCCAACAATTTCAGAATTTCTTTTTTTACAACTTCCTTCATAATTGGGTTGAGTCGTCGTTGATGCTCCACCGTCGGATTTGCATCGTCTTCCATCAGAATCTTGTGCATGCAAAAAGAAGGGTTGATTTCCTTGATATCCGTTATCGTCCATCCTATCGTTGATTTATTTTCCCTAAGCACCCTCAGCAACTTTTCTTCCTGCAAATCGTTAAGTGCAGCAGAAATAATAACAGGTAAATAATTTGCATTGCCTAAATACGCATACCTGAGGTGTTTAGGTAGTGGTTTAAGTTCAAGAGTCAGTGGCTCCTCCAACGATGGTTTCATTCTGCTTGTTGATCTTTCCTCTATGTGCACTGGTTCAAATGGTGCTCTAAATCTGCTGACTCGTGGCAGGGAGTCTAGCATATGCAAGTAGTCCACAAATTCTGGATCATCTAATTCTTCATCTCCCAATAAAGTTGTTTCCAATGGATCGTTAACCAAACTCTTTTCCATGTCATCATTGATTATCTGATCAATAATATCCATCTTGAAACACTCTTCTTCATCCGTAGGAAATTTCATGGCCTTGAACACGTTAAATTTAATTTCTTGATCTCGGACTCTCATAGTAAGTTCGCCTTTTTGTACGTCGATGAGTGTCCTACCCGTAGCCAAAAATAGTCTCCCTAGGATAATCGGGATGTTCTTATCTTCCTCAAAATCCAGAATGATGAAATCTGCGGGGAATATTAACTTGTCCACTTTGACCAATATGTCCTCTACAATGCCTCTCGGATATGTGACTGACCTATCTGCCAACTGTAGTGAAATATTCGTAGGCTTTGGCGCGGGAAAATCCAATTCTGTGTAACCTGATAACGGCATAAGGTTCACACTCACCCCCAAATCACATAAACACTTATTAAATGCGTGTTCCCGATTGTGCATGAAATAGTGAAACTCCCTGAATCTTTCAACTTCGGTGGCAACTTTCGCTGTAAAACTGCACTACACTCCTCTGTTAATGCCACTGTTTTGAAGTCTTCTAATTTCTTTTTCCTGGACAGAATCCCTTTCATGAACTTTTCATAACTTGTCATTTGCTCTAGGGCTTCTGCGAACGGGATGTTAATCTGAAGTTTCTTAAAAACTTCTAAAAACTTCACAAACTACTTATCTAATTTATGCTTGTGAACTCTCTACTGAAACGGTGGTGGAGGATACATAACTGGCTTGTTATCTGACTTCGTTTTCTCATTTTCCTTGACCTCACCCTCGTTTTCTTCACCCACTTTGCTGTCATCAATTTTATTATCCGATATAGTTGAATTTTCTGCATCTTTACCAACGAGATGTTTTCCACTTCTCAACGTGATTGCCTGACACTGTTCATGATTTCCCTTTGGATTTCTCTCGGTATCACTCAGTAGAGATCCTTGAGGCCTGTTGTTCAATGCTAAGGCAATTTGTCCCATCTGATTTTCCAAATTCTTGATGGCCATTGCTTGGTTTTTCATCGCTACCTCATTGCTTGTTATGTACTTTGACAACAACTCCTCTATGTCTGATTTTTTTTCTTGATGTTGAGTCGGTTGTTGATGATTCTGAAAAACTGGGGGGTATGATGGTCATAGAGCTTGGTGTTGCTGATTATTACTCCACGAGAAATTTGAATGATTCCTATTCCCCTGGTTGTAATTATTCTGGTACATATTCTGTGGAATTTTGTTGTAGCTGCCCACGAATTGCACGGACGCTGGGTTGATTGCGCATTGATCTGTAGGATGCTCACATGTGTACAACTCACAAATGACCGCTACCTGTTGTACATGTGCCTGTGCCTGTGTCCCCAACATAGCATCCAACTTCTTAGACAGTGCTGAAATTCGCGCTTGTATTGCCGTTACACCATCTACTTCTAACACTCCAGCTACCTTTGCCTATGTCATTCTTGCCATGGGCCACTGGTAGTTGTTAGCTGCTATTGTCTCGATTAAATTATAGGCCTCCTCATAACTCTTAGCCGTGAATGCTCCACCCGAGGCTGCATCATTACTGGTCCTGAGATTCCCTTGTAGTCCGTTATAAAAAGTATTCATTTGCAACTACTTAAGCAATCCTTGATGCAGGCACTTTCTGAGCAATTCCTTGTATCTCTCCCATGCCTCATACAGTGACTCCCTGTGTTGCTGCTCAACCATCGTTATCTCATTCCTCATATTTGCAGTTTTTGTTGGTGGAAAAAATTTTGCAAGGAATTTCTGAGCTAAGTCTTCCCATGTAGTTATCGATCCTGGTGGTAGAGAATGTAACCAACTCTTCCCCTTGTCCCATAGAGTGAATGGGAACAAGGGAAGTCTTACCGCATCATCTGACACCCCATTATACCTGAAGGTGTCACAAATTTCTAGAAAGTTAACTAGATGTTCGTTTGGATCATCATTTGCCAATCCCCCAAACTGAACTAAATTTTGAATCATTTGAATTGTCCCAGGCTTGATTTCGAATGTGTTCGCAGCTATTGCAGGCTTGGTGATACTTGACTGCAGTTTAGTCACCTTGGGTGTAGCAAAATCCCTCAACGCTTTCTGGTTTTCAGTAGCCATTACTTCTTCTTTATCAGAGTTTTCGAAGTCCTCCCTGGTTTCCTTGATCCACTTACTTAACCTCTGAAACCTTCTCTCAATGTCATCCTCAAAAGGAAGCAAGTCTAGATTTTTGGATCGAGTTTGCATAAACCGACTTCAAACACCTGAAATAAGAAGAACAAAACAAAAACAAAAAGTGTTTAAGTAAAACTGGACTAATTAAACTGATATTACAAAATAATAAAATCTATACTAATGTCCCCGGCAACGGCGCCAAAAACTTGTTGGGTAAAATCTAGTTACACACAGCACACAAGTATACGTGGTCAACAAGTAATACAGTGAAAGTAGAGTATCGATCCCACATAGACAACTTAGCAAGAAATTCAACCTCACAATTATCAATTTCCTATTAATCCTAATTTTATTAAACTATCCAATTCAATGTTAATACCATAAAAACTAAATTAAAATAAATATATAATCTCAAAATAATCACAAATATCAAAAGCTGAAATTTTAAACATTTAATGGAGAATTAGACTTATGATTTCACCCTAAGCTTCACTTTGACTTTTACACCTTTATTCCAATTCAATTCACTATCCTAGTTAATTAATCAAGAACACGAATGTAGTATTAGCCACCTCTCGATGTACTAATACCATATTAACTCATATCCACAATTAAGATAGAAACAATTTAAACACCTTAATCAACTAACTCACCATATCTCTATGTGAATTATAATTAAAGAAGGTTTAAAATTAAGTTCTCTATCTAATTATATGCGATGTCAAACATATCTCCACCTTAACATTCATCAAGATTCTGCTATTCACAAAATTCATGAACACATGCTATATTAATTAAGTCTAGATTTGTATATCCTCTCTCGAATCCATACAAATCCACAAAGAATTGTTGATCAGGCAATTCATAAATTCATGCTCAAATTAATATAGATAAACTTGAAAATAATTTATCAAATTGGAAATCAAAGTTATAAAACCATCGTTTCACTTAAGGATCCATCATAAGCCTAAAAAGTGAATTATTTCATAATGAATGAAATAATAATTGAATAATTTAAAGGAAACATTATTTCAATTACAAATATAGAACTAAGATGAAGAATAATGCAAAACACCCTTCATGTAGCCTTAATCTGCAATCATCATGAAAATCTCTTCAAAATCTCCCTCCAAAGCTTGCTATCAAAAATCTAGAATTATTTTCTATAATTAGCCTTTCATCCCCCTTTAATTCGTTGTTTTTTTGAGCCATATATGTCCCACATGAATTTCTAACCGAAATCCCTCAATAAATAGAGTCCATGTGCCATGCAAAGTCTTAATTCCCAAGTCCTAGCAGAGTTTGAATCAACACAGGAGAATCAGAAATCGGGACCCTCCCTGCCCCGGCGGGGGTATACATGCTAAATAAGCCCGTCCCGGCGGGCATGGCTCCTGTTTTCTGACTTTGGCCATTTTCCATTCTTGCTCTAATTATGCTCCAAATGCTTCCTTTTTCACTCATTCGCCACACCAACCACCCTACACACGAAACAGCAAGAAACAAGTAAGAATGAACTTGAACACAAAGAATTAACAGTGATTATGCTTAAAATGGACATCGATTCGCAGATATAAAATCCACGTATCAGTGCCTTTCCTGAGCCTCGTTGGAATTAGTCTCCCTATGAGTCCAGTAATCAAACACCGAAAGGATAGACTTCTCATGAAGGAACGACACAACATACATTCACATACAACGTGTCGCACCGTTTATGAAAATGATAACATGTGCGAAGCACTAATATCACAAGCAGATATAGTGTAAAGCATTAAGTACAGTAAGTAAATGCATTCGTACACATCCATCAAATGTAAATGCAACATCCACATACAAGCATATAACAGTTTAGAAAAGCTTGTAATAGCGGCTTAAGTCCTCTTACTGGAAGTCCCCAGCAGAGTCGCCACCTGTCAACATCGGGATATTTATTTTGTCCCTTTCTGTTCTTATCTTTTGGTGTTCTCATGTTAGGTGAGATTTGTTTAAAAAAATGAGTTGTGAAAAGGTCTGACATGTATATGTCGACGCTTGGATTGTAAGAGTCGCTAGTTGGTTTTTTAAATGGCTGTACCAACACAACCGAGAAAAGATTTTCACATTGACCCATTGATGGGACAATACTTAACGGGTTTGTGAAATCGAGATTCGTTAGGGTCCGAGAACTTGGTTATGCGGAGGGAAGGTATTAGGCACCCCCCGACATCCGTGTTGCCATGGTGACCGCTACTTTTCATTTAAACTATTATATGAATGTGTGTGTGTGTGGATTAATGTGAAATTATTTGGAAGTAGTGATATGCCTCGTTCGCACCTATATACAAAGGATTTGATTTTTTTTATAAAATTTAGTTTTAACAAGATATAGCAATGATGGTTTGTAAAAAGAGATTTTTCAAATCCTTTTGCTCAATAGTAATTGAGCCTTTGATACTTCCATTTTATTATGTGTTCGTCTTGATTGCTTTTATTTTCGAGATGCGAAGCATCTTCGAGAAAATAATATACATAGCAGTGCCAAACTCCTTGTGAGCATGAGAGTCATCTAAGGAAATTCGAACACCGTGAATAATTTACAAGTTGTGTACAACTAAAAATGTCCATCACGGGAACCGAATCTAGATTCAGTAGACTGAATCTGTGATCACATGATTCCTAGGCTCATATGATGCAGCAATTTGTATGAAAGTTGTAAATAGTTATATATATAAAAGCTGTAAATCTACATAACAAAATAGAGAAGCTCAAATCCCAAGACTTCAACATCCAACGGTCTCAAATCAATCATAAGGCTTCAACATCCAACGACCTCAAATCATTTTGGGCTTCAACATCCGACGGCTAGGAATTTATCTTTCAAAAATTCAAACCCACATCTATCATCTCACTCTCTCACTCTTTCACTTCCCAAAAAAACACCATTATTTGAACACACACATTTATAATATCTATATAATAAAATAGAGCGGCTCAAATCCCAAGACTTTAACATCCAACGGTCTCAAATAAATCACAAGGCTTCAACATCCATCGACCTCAAATTATTTGGGGCTTCAACATCCAATGGCCAAGAATTTATCTTTCAAAAATTCAAACCCACATGCATCATCTCACTCTCTCACTCTTTCACTTCCCAAAAAAACACCATTATTTGAACACACACATTTATAATATCTATATAATAAAACAAACGGCTCAAATCCCAAGACTTCAACATCCAACGGTCTCAAATCAATCTCAAGGCTTCAACATCCAACTACCTCAAATTATTTGGGGCTTCAATATCCGATGGCCAAGAATTTATCATTCAAAAATTCAAACTCACATCCATCATCTCACTATCTCACTCTTTCACTTCCCAAAAAAACACCATTATTTGAACACACACATTTATAATATCTATATAATAAAACAGAGCGGGTCAAATCCCAAGACTTCAACATCCAACGGTCTCAACTCAATCCCAAGGCTTCAACGTCCAACGGCCTCAAATCATTTGGGGCTTCAACATCCGACAGCCAATAATTTATCTTTCAAAAATTCAAACCCACATCCATCATCTCACTCTCTCACTATTTCACTTCCCACAAAAACACCATTATTTGAACACACACATTTATAATCTCTATATAATAAAACAGAGCGGCTCAAATCCCAAGACTTCAACATCCGACTGCCAAGAATTTATCTTTCACAAATTCAAACCCACATCCATCATCTCACTCTATCACTCTTTTGCTTCCCAAAAAACACCATTATTTGAACACACACATTTATAATATCTATATAATAAAACAGAGCGCCTCAAATCCCAAGACTTCAACATCCAACGGTCTCAAATCAATCCCAAGGCTTCAACATCCAGTGGCCTCAAATCATTTAGGGCTTCAATATTCGACGGTCAAGAATTTGTCTTTCAAAATTCAAACTCACATCCATCATTTCACTCTCTCACTCTTTCACTTCCCAAGAAAAACACCATTATTTGAACACACACATTTATAATATCTATATAATAAAACAGAGCGGCTCAAATCCCAAGACTTCAATATCCAAAGGTCTCAAATCAATCCCAAGGCTTCAACATCCAACGCCCTCCAATCATTTGGTGCTTCAACATCCGACGGCCAAGAATTTATCTTTCAAAAATTCAAACCCACATCCATCATCTCACTCTCTCACTCTTTTACTTCAAAAAAAAAAAATACCATTATTTGAACACACACAATTATAATATTTATATTATAAACTGGCTGCCTATTATGCCTGCCTATTCATAAACTTTTAAACCGGCTCAAGTTTATTAATATCATTTTCCTTTATAAACTATAATCACAATAAATACACCTGTTCAATGTGATGATGTGACGATATTTGAGACATTATTTGAAACTCATGCCATTGCACTTTGATAAAATATAATATTGTTGCTACTTTTTTAAATTAATTAATAAATAACTTTGAAATGAAAGGTTTATTCCCTTCACCGATTAATTAGTGGGTCCAGTTGTTCTCCTTAGTAAAAGAATGGATTTAAATTTTGTGATTAAGTTTTAGAAGCTTTTTCACATGATTTATATATAATTAAATGATTATCCATTTTATTGGATTTTTCGATTCTTTGTCATTAATAAGATCTTTTATTATTTGTCGTTATAGAAGAAATTTGATTAGTTTGAACAATCAATTAATTTCTTAAATAAGCCAAGTGATTTTGATTAATTTTCGATTTTCATACTTTACATTAACTATGTTTTATGAAGAAATTTTTTTAAAAATCTTATTAAAAAAATATAATAAATAAGTATTTTTCTCATACAAAAAAAAGAGAGGCGAAAAATAATTGTAATTCTCTAAATGGTAACATCATAGACACATTTTTTGTAAGACCCCAACTTATTAATGAATAAAATCAAATTTTCTCTAATTATTATTGTGAATAATAAGGTGTTAATTTGATATAATATTTTGGTTATGGGTGAAATGTACAAATTTTGCAAAATAAACAAGTGGTTATAAAATATTCATTTTGTCGGGGAATATTCGTTTGGTCGTGGAATATTCTTTCTGTTGGGGAATATTTGTACGACGGCGCAGCTATTTGTGGGCCCCATAACGAAAAACGGTTGGATGAAGATAATGACAAAAATTGAGTTTTTATAAATAACAGAATAGTTGTTACCGTTAACACTGTTGAAATACCCGGTGGTTAAAATACAGTAATACGCGTGGTTGCATAGTAGCACACGGATTGCACAATATTTTTGAATTATTGATTCTTACGAAGGAAGGCACTACTCAATAATTATTACAGTAGTTACTGTTCAATATTTTATTTTATTGATTCAATAATTGCTGTATTGATATTTTATATTATTGTTGTTTCAATAATTGTCACTGCACAGTATTTCCATTATCAGATCAATAATTTATATTATTTGAATAATATTATTAGATAGCATTATTGGCAATGTCTAGAAATTTCTGTCTAAGGAGAGGTTTGGTCATTTAATTGCGCGTCAGTAAGGAGAAATCCTTATTGGAAAGCCCCCTATTTCCTCGGAACGGCTTGGTTGTCATAAATGTGATTCTGTAATATTAATTGTGAATAATTAATTATTGATTTATATGATAAGAAAATATTTATTTTATGTGAATATAAATGTTGGATATATTTTGTGGTTAAAAAATGAAGGAGTTAATGTTGAGGTGTTTTATCAGTATTTTTGTCGAAATGGAGGTATTAAAAATCAATCAGGATTTTTGAGATATATTGCGGGGGTTATAATTTTTAATCCGACCGTTGGATCGTTGTGATTTTTGGATATGTTATACATATATAAGTTGAGTATATATCCACAAATTTTGAACCGTTAAAAATGAACGTATGATTTGTTATGAATTTTAAGAGATGACTGGTTCAGAAATTGTTGAAGTTTTGGAATTTATCATTTTGGTAGAAAATTCTAGAATTGGTGGACCCCACTTTTGGTTGGTGAAAATGTGCTGAGATTTTTATTCAAATGTGGTGGGTGGGAAAAGTAACAGGTAAAGCCATCAGGTTGCAGGTTAAGTTTGTTTCGGCGTGCTAACATTTTTCTATAAATAGAGGGCTAAGTTAGAATTGAAAATTACACCAGAAACAAGTTTTCTCTCTTTCTCTCTCTAGATTATTGAGTGTATTTTGTAAGTATTTGATACTTTATGAGTTTCTATTCATCAGTGCAAGTTTTCTTCAGCCGTATACCGATATTCCGATCAGAAGTACTGATATTTTGAGGTAAGGGGTGTTATATTCTTCTTAAAATGATATTTTCTTCAATATCATTATACCGAAATATTGGTATGTCAGAATTACTATTCATGTATACGTTACTATTCACGTATACGGCACTATTCACGAATACGACACTATTTACCGAAAAATAAAATTTTATTCTTTTTGTCCAATTTGTCTACTATGGTTACAATCTTTGATTGTATCCATGTTTTGATCTTTATTTTTGAATTCTACTTCAAAATTGGTTATTATGGAGTATTATTGAATTTGGATAAAATGTAATACGAATTCCTAATATTTATTATTTTATCTCACTAGATTCGATTTTTTAAAAATATTTTTCATCATCCCCAGTCCTAAATGATGATACTACTGAATATCTTTGGCCTGTAGTGCAAAGATGTATGATTACCTGATGAATATCTTTGTCCTGTAGTGCAAAGATGAACAGGTGTTGAGATGAACATGACCAACTGGTGATACAAATGAATATCTTTAGCTTGTAGTGCAAAGATGAATATTTTATTCAAGATGTATATTAATTGATGTTACAGGGATAAAATATTGATGATGGACATTTAAATCTTAGAAGATAGTAGAATTCTTTCTCTACTTGACTTTTCTAATGGATTGCTATTTCTGCTGTAGTTGTTAATCTAAAACTTGTTGTCTATTATATTTTATCAGATTTTCCCTATTGAAGACTAACGATAATTTGTTGTATATTATCTTAGTCATAATATTCCTTACTGGGCCAGTTGAGCTCACATTTTTTGTTCCATTTTCTTCTCATGCGGAGATAGTATAGCAGGAACTACCCGGGGTATGGAGTGACGGTTCTAGAAAGTTGTTTAGCAGTCCTCACTATTTTTGTAAAATTGTATATCAATAATTATAATAAGTACTCCTTTTGAGTTTTTATACTCTCTATTTGTATTCAAACTCACAATATATGTGTTGTCGTATTTTGCACGACAATTGTATTACTGAGGTTGTATTTGTTTTTGTACCATGTATTTGGCGACTCAGAATAGGTGATGTATACCTATTTTGGGGTTGTCACAGTTGGTATCAGAGCTTAGGGATATGATCCCTGGCTGAGATATGAGACAAGAACTATGAGGGGAGAGACGGGGAATTTTCTTCGCTAGTATGACCTGACTAAGTTTATTTGGTATTATTTGGTCAGTTAGAGTATAGGGATAATATGTGACTTGTCAATTAACCCTTGTTTTGTGGCAGTATTTGAGAATGGCAGCAGAGAACATTAATAATGGAGTGAATGAGACTATGGAGACACCTTTGATCACCACCCAGGGAAACGTGCAACAAGAAGGCAATATTCCTCTGGTAAACAACAGTACCGAACAAATGATGAATGATGGGATGTTTAGAAGTTTTTTGCAGTTCATGAAAAACCAGACGAGGGAGACTCGTGCACAAAATAAGGGTGAAAATGCTAGCAATGCACGGCTTGTCACAGCCAAGCAGTTCAAAGAGTTGGGACCACCAGAATTTAAGGGAAAGCCGTATCCGATCATGGCGAAATCGTGGGTCAAGCAAATTACCAAGATATTTGATGTCTTGGGATGCACGGAGGAACAAAAGGTTCCATTCGCCACCTTTATGTTCCGCGATGAGGCAGACTACTGGTGGGAGTTTGTGAAGCGTACCCAGCCTGACGCACTCAACATGTCTTGGGAAACGTTTTAGAAACTGTTTATTGACAAGTACTTTTCTGAAAGTATTCGTCATATGAAGGAGATAAAGTTTATTAGACTGGAATAAAACAACATGACGGTGTCCCAGTACGAGGCGAAGTTTGCAGAGTTATCTAGGTTTGCGCCTCATTTGGTAGAGAATGAGGAACGAATGACGAGGATGTTCCTGAAAGGTCTAAAGCCCGAGATTCGGCAATATCTTATCTCTCATAAATTTCTTTATATTTATATGTTGTAAACAGGGCTCAATTATTAGAGCGAGATAATGAGTATGTTCAATCGAGGGACCACAACCAGGGTCATATTGGTGGCAGCGGTCATCGAAGCAATAAAAACCAGCAGGGAGGAAAACATTCGGACAAAAGCGATAATCACTCTGGTAGTAATCGTGGCCGTGATAATAGAAGAGCGAGTCGGGAGGAGATTTCAAAAGAGAAGGTATAACAACGATAACGTGAAGACGTCAGCACCAACATCAACTGTTTCTAGGGGAGGAGAACGAGCACCGGTCGTATGTTACAAATGTGGAAAAGAGTGACACATCAGCCCAAACTGCCCACAACAGTTCAAGGTATGTTATAACTGTGGAAAGGAAGGTCATATAGCTAAAGATTATCTTGTTGCGAAACCATGTTCAACGGGGATAGTGACTTCAAAGGCTGTTTCGGACAAGTCAAAGTCAGTGGTTCTTGGAAGGGCGTTTATCGTGACTACCCAAAATGCGAGGAACCCGAACGAGGTGATCACGGGTAAGATAATCATAAACTCTTGCAAATTTTATACCTTATTAGATACCGGTTCTACCCATTCTTTTATCTATCCTGCTTGTGCTCAACGTTTGAACTTGACTTTGGAGAAATTAGACTTTGACTTATCTGTTGAAACTCCGTTAGGATAAACTTTTGTTACATCTACTGTTTATAAATTTTGCTTGATTCAAGTTGGTACCATCACATTACCTGCCGATCTTATTTCGTTGAAAATTCTTGCATTTGATGTGATTTTAGGGATTGATTGGTTAACCACGCATCATCCTAAAATTGATTGTTTTCGTAAGGTTGTTAGTTTTCATATTCCTAACCAACCTGTTATGCGAATTCAAACAACTAAACCATTAAAGTCAATCACTATCATTTCAAGCCATAAAGCTATTCGTTAATTGAAAAATGGATGTCAAGCTTTCTTAGCCCATGTCACGGACTTGAACAAAAACACGTCAGATTTGAATAAAATTTCTGTTGTTAATGAATTTCCTGACGTATTTCCTGAAGAACTTCCCGGTCTACCCCCAGAACGTGAAGTTGATTTCTTTATTTACCTTGAACCTGACACAAAGCCCATTTCTAAAATACCATATCGAATGGCTCCTATTGAACTTCAGGAGTTAAAGGTCCAAATACAGGAGTTGTTGGACATCGGTTTTATTCGTCCTAGTACATCTCCTTGGGGTGCTCCGGTGTTATTCGTAAAGAAGAAAGATGGTAGTATGCGACTTTGTATCGACTATCGGGAATTGAACCATGTCATCATCAAGAATATGTATCCACTACCTCGCATTGATGATCTGTTCGACCAATTGCAAGGAGCACAATTCTTTTCAAAGATCGATCTTCATTCTGGATATCATCAGCTGAAAATTAAAACTGAGAATATTCCAAAGACTGCCTTCAGAACTCAGTACGGGCATTACAAATTCTTAGTCATGTCTTTTGGATTGACTAATGCTCCTGTTGCTTTCATGGATATGATGAACCGTGTATTCAAGGAATATTTGGATCAGTTCGTTGTTGTCTTTATTGATGACATCCTCATCTATTCCAAAAGCCGTGAAGATCATGAGCATCATTTAAAGCTGGTACTACAAAGGCTTCGCGATAATAAGCTATATGCCAAGCTGAAGAAATGCGAATTCTGGCTTGAGGAAGTAGCATTCCTTAGGCATGTGGTGTCAAAACATGGAGTATCTGTCGACCCGGTGAAGATTGAAGCCATACAAAGTTGGGAGAAACCAAAGTCGGTGACCGAAGTACGTAGCTTTCTGGGCTTAGCTGGTTACTATCGGAGATTCGTGGAAGGATTTTCTCGAATCGCTACTCCGTTAACCCAGCTGACTCGTAAAGATATAAAATTCGGTTAGAGCGATAATTGTGAGAAGAGTTTTCAAGAACTCAAGAGGAGACTCATTTCGGCACCTGTTCTGACAATATCATTTGGTGAGGATGGATTTGTTATCTACAGCGATGCTTCAGGCAAAGGGTTAGGATGTGTTCTCATGCAACATGGGAAAGTCATAGCCTATGCCTCGTGACAACTCAAAGAATATGAGAGGAATTATCCTACTCATGATTTGGAGTTGGCATCAGTCATTTTCGCGTTGAAGATCTGGAGACACTACTTGTGTTGGGAGAAAGTGGAGATCTATACAGATCATAAAAGCCTCAAATATTTCTTCACCCAAAAGGAACTCAACATGCGGCAACGATGTTGGCTCGAGCTGCTAAAAGATTACGATCATACCATCCAATATCTTCCTGGAAAAGCAAACGTAGTAGCTGACGCATTGAGTAGAAGAACATATGCGGGTACGAGTGCAATGTTGTTAACACAAAGGCCCATTTTGTATGACTTGCAAAGGATGGAGATAGAGATGAAGGCTCCAAGTACCCACGTGATGATATCAAACATACGAGTAGAACCAACTTTAATCGATAAAGTTAAAGCTGCTCAAGCTACGGACATGGAGCTGATGCGTATGAAGAAGAAAGTGCAAGAAGGTGCTATTCCAGAAGCAAGAATCGATGAAGAAGGAATACTTTGAGTCAACTCCAGACTTTATGTTCCTGACGATTCTGACTTGAAACATAGAATCATGATGGAGGCACACAACACACCGTTTGCAATCCATCCTGGGAGTACCAAAATGTATCATGATCTTCGACATACATTTTGGTGGAGCAATATGAAAAGAGAGATCGCGGAGTTTATCTCGAGGTGTTTAACTTGTCAACGTTTAAAGGCAGAGCATCAAGTACCAAAGGGTGAGTTGCAACAACTTGAGATTCCAAAGTGAAAGTGGGAACAAATTACCATGGATTTTGTTACGAGCCTTCCCAAGGTTTCTCAAGGCATAGATGTGATTTGGGTTATTATTGATAGATTAACCAAGTCTGCCCATTTCTTGCCTATACGTGAGACTTATTCCGTTGAACGTCTTGCTAGTATGTACGTAAATGAGATTGTGAGATTGTATGGCATGCCAGTATCCATAGTTTCGGATCGTGACCCAAGATTCACTTCACGATTTTGGGTTAGCTTGCAGAAATCTATGGGCACGGATTTACAATTCAGTTCGGCATACCATCCTCAAACGGAAGGACAATTAGAGAGGACTATTCAAACTCTTGAAGATCTATTAAGACTCTGTGTCCTAGATTTCAAAGGGAGTTGGGATAAGTACCTACCATTGGTGGAATTCTCTTACAACAACAATTATCAGGAAAGTATATGTGTGGCTCCATTCGAGGCATTGTATGGAAGAAAATATCGTTCTCCAGTATGCTGGGACGAGGTGGGTGAAGCAACATTGTTGGGACCAGAGTTGGTACGAATGACTACAGAGAAGATCCAAACGATTCGACAACGTATACAAACGGCACAGGATCGACAAAAGAGTTATGCGGATCTTCATCGGAAGGACGTGGAATTTAATATTGGGGATCATGTATTGTTACGTGTTGCACCATAGAAGGGAGTTACAAGATTTGGGAAGAGAGGAAAGCTCAATCCACGATTTGTCGGTCCATTTGAAATTCTTGACCGAATAGGAAATGTGGCCTATAGACTAGCATTACCTCCAAGTATGTCTCGTGTTCATAATGATTTTCACATTTCTATGCTTTGTAAATATGTTAAAGACCCGAACCACGTTATTGAGTTAGAACCAGACGAGATAGCCGAAGATTTAACGTACGAGGAGGTACCTGTTAAGATCTTGGATAGGAAATAGCATGTCTTACGCACGAAGGTTATACCACAAGTTAAGGTTTTGTGGAGAAACTATGCTATTGAAGAAATGACCTGGGAGTTAGAATCAGAAATGAATGCGAGGTATCCCCACCTTTTTGAAACACCAGGTACGTACGTCAATTTCGAGGATGAAATTTCATAAGGAGGGGAGGTTGTAAGACCCCAACTTATTAATGAATAAAATCAAATTTTCTCTAATTATTATTGTGAATAATAAGGTGTTAATTTGATATAATAGTTTGGTTATGGGTGAAATGTGCAAATTTTGCAAAATAAACAAGTGGTTATAAAATATTTATTTTGTCGGGGAATATTCGTTTGGTCGTGGAATATTCTTTCTGTTGGGGAATATTTGTACGATGGCACAACTATTTGTGGGCGCCATAACGGAAAAAGGTTAGATGAAGATAACGACAAAAATTGAGTTTTTATAAATAACGGCGTAGTTGTTACCGTTAACACTGTTGGAATACCCGGTGATTAAAATACAGTAATACGCGTGGTTGCACAGTAGCACACGGATTGGACAGTATTTTTGAATTATTAATTTTTACGAAGGAAGTCACTACTCAATAATTGTTACAGTAGTTACTGTTCAATATTTTATTTTATTGATTCAATAATTGCTGCATTGATATTTTATATTATTGTTGTTTCAATAATTATCACTGCACAGTATTTTCCATTATCAGATCAATAATTTATATTATTTGAATAATATTATTTGATAGCATTATTGGCAATGTCTAGAAAGTTCTGTCTAAGGAGAGGTTTGTCACCTAATTACGCGCCAGTAAGGAGAAATTCTTATTGAAAAGCCCCCTTTTTCCTGGGAACGACCTGGTTGTTATAAATGTGATTTTGTAATATTAATTGTGAATAATTAATTATTGATTCATATGATAAGAAAATATTTATTTTATGTGAATATAAATATTGGATATAATTTGTGGTTAAAAAATGAAGGAGTTAATGTTGAGGTGTTTTATCAGTATTTTTGTCGGAATGGAGGTATTAAAAATCAATCAGGGTTTTGAGATATACTGTCGGGTTATAATTTTTAATTCGACCGTTGGATCGTTGTGATTTTTGGATATGTTATACATTTATAAGTTGAGTATATATCCACAAATTTTGAACCGTTAAAAATAAACGTATGATTTGTTATGAATTTTAAGAGATGACTGGTTCAGAAATTGTTGAAGTTTTGGAATTTATCATTTTGGTAGAAAATTCTAGAATTGGTGGACCCCACTTTTGGTTGGTGAAAATGTGCTGAAATTTTTATTCAAATGTGGTGGGTGGGAATAGTAGCAGGTAAAGCCATCAAGTTGCAGGTTAAGTCTGCTTCAGCGTGCTAACATTTTCCTATAAATAGAGGACTAAGTTAGAATTGAAAATCACACCAGAAACAAGTTTTTTCTCTTTCTCTCTCTAGATTATTGAGTGTATTTTGTGAGTATTTAGATACTTTGTGAGTTTCTATTCATCAGTACAAGTTTTCTTCAGCCTTATACTGGTATTTCGATCAGAAGTACTAATATTTTGAGGTAAGGGGTGTTATATTCTTCTTAAAATGATATTTTCTTCAATATCATTATACCAAAATGTTGGTATGAACTTTTTATCAAATTTGGAAATTTTTGTGTCAGGATTACTATTCACGTATACGGCACTATTCACGA
Source organism: Panax notoginseng (assembly GCA_016801055.1). Lineage (NCBI taxonomy): Eukaryota > Viridiplantae > Streptophyta > Magnoliopsida > Apiales > Araliaceae > Panax > Panax notoginseng. The sequence continues at coordinate 108,452,484 of CM029020.1, forward strand.
ATACGGCACTATTCACCGAAAAATAAAATTTTCTTCTTTTTATCCAAGTTGTCTATTATGGTTACTATCTTTGATTGTATCCATGTTTTGATCTTTATTTTTGAATTCTACTTCAAAATTGGTTATTGTGGAGTATTATTGAACTTGGATAAATTGTAATACGAATCCCTAATATTTATTCTTTTATCTCACTGGATTCGTTTTTTTAAAATATTTTTCATCATCCTCAGTCCTAAATGATGATACTACTGAATATCTTTGGCCTGTAGTGCAAAGATATATGATTACCTGATGAATATCTTTGGCATGTAGCGCAAAGATGAATAGGTGTTGAGATGAACATGGTCAACTGGTGATACAAATGAATATCTTTGGCTTGTAGTGTAAAGATGAATATTTGATTCAAGATGTATATTGATTGATGTTATAGGGATAAAATATTGATTATGGACTTTTAAATCTTAGAAGATAGTAGAATTATTTCTCTACTTGACTCTTCTAACTGATTGCTGTTTCCGCTGCAGTTGTTGATCTAAAACTTGTTGTCTATTATATTTTATCAGATTTTCCCTGTTGAAGACTAACGATAATTTGTTGTATATTATCTTAGTCATAATATTCCTTACTAGGTTAATTGAGCTCACCCTTTTTATTCCATTTTCTTCTTAGGAGGAGATAGTATAACAGGAACTAGCAGGGGTATGGAGTGACAGTTCTAGAAAGTTATTTAGCAGTCCTCACTATTTTTATAAAATAGTGTATCAATAATTATAATAAGGACTCCTTTTGAGTTTTTATACTCTCTAATTGTATTCAAACTCACAGTATATGTGTTGTCACATTTTACACGACAATTGTATTACTGAGGTTGTATTTATTTTTGTACCATGTATTTGGCGACTCAAAATGGGTGATGTATACCTATTTTGGGGTTGTCACATTTTTTTTATAGTTAGTCTAAAATTAAAGATATAATTATGTACTCTCATTGTTAATAAAAAGAATTTTATTTATTAACCCTTCTGTCACATAAGAGAGTTTTTTTTATATTTTTTATTTTATTGATAGTAATATAAGAAGACAAATATTCTTAAATTTGTTATCTTAATTTCATTATCATTTTATCGCACCAATCAAATAACTAATTAATTATTGTTTATAGGGTAAAGATAGAATAAAACTATATCCTTAGGCTATATTTGATTGTAAGAATTATACTTGAGATTTGATTATTAATCACAAATATGTTGCTTGTTTTTTAAAATAGACATGTGACTATTAATCCGGGATAATAAAATAACCTAAAATGAGGAAGTATTTAGTGCCATGTCCAACTATATATCTAGAGCGGCTCAAATCCCAAGGTTTGAACATCCAACGACCTCAAATCAATTTAGGCTTCAACATCCAACGATCTAAAATCATTTAGGGCTTCAACATCAGACGACCAAAAATTTATCTCTCAAAAATTCAAACTCACATCCATCATCTTACTCTCTCACTCTCTCACTTCCAAAAAAATACCATTATTTGAACACACACACTTAAAATGAATCAATTTTATAAAAAAAAAAAAATTAATCAACATTGTGAAAAGTGATACTTTAAAGTTAAAAGTAATTTTTTGTGAAACTTTGAAAGGGATAGTTTTAACCCTTAATAGAAAATTTAAAGGAAACAAGACAAGAGTGTATATTAAACTCTAAAATGACTGAAAATAAATTCACGAAAGTAGCATAAAATTTTTTATTATTCTTAAAAATAGGGAATTATATTTAAATATAAGGAATTATGAAATTAGTGTGAAAGTAACATTTTTCATAACTTAACTTACTATAATGTAGGATGTATACCAATGACGTACGTACAGTGTCTAAGACGGTGAATTCAATCTTCCATTATTCCATATTCCATATTCTATATTTCATATTTCATATTCCATATTCCATATTCCATATTCCATATTCCATATTCTATATTCCATATTCCATATTCTATATTCCATAGTCTTCCTAAGTTAGACGCACGGATAGATAGAACAAACCACTCGAATTTTAAATTTGATTATAATTTTTTATTTTAATATTACAACGTAGTATAAAATTCTTAACCTTTTTAGTGCATCACATTATCATTATTAAATTTTTAATTAAAAAATATTATTTAAAATTTATCTTTAATTTTAAAATTAAAATTAAAACTGAAGAATTTTTTTTGCCAAACTACAACCAACTTTACACTACCCAATTTACTAAATTTTGATGTTAATTTAAAATATTTGTGTGTGTATTATCTATACTAATTTATTTCTACCAAGTAATAATTAATTATTATTATTATAATAATTCAAATATCTTTGATATAATTATCATAAATTAATAAATATAGCATGTTGCCTGAAGGCACTTTATTATATGTATTTAATTAAAAATTCCAATTGAAACTTTGGACTTGTTTGGTAACTGAGAAAGTAGAATAAACTAGCAGAAATTTGATTGAAAAGTTTTTAGTCCTTTCTTTTCCCCTTTTTAGTGGTTATGGTTTTTTGTTCAGTTTTATTATTTTGATAAATGGATTTATGGGTGTTCTTTATTTTTAAAACAATAAATAGAACTATATTGATTGTTGGGTGTAGTCATTATGTTGATTCTGACTTCCCAAGAAAGAATGAAAGAAATAAAATCACAGCTTATAGTCAAAAGGCTGTGTTATGCCTCCTTGGGTGAATGTTTGTTTTCTCTGGTGTCTCAAGGCATGAAAAAAATTTAAACTTTTCTATATTGTTATTACTTTTATTGCTCATATTCTTAAGCTAACAAAATTTATGTTTGCTTGATGTTTCTTATTTTACTACTACTTCAATTATATCGAGTAATTGAGCCAGTTGAAATTTACCCATTTTTTTGAATTTGTTTGAATACATGTGATTTGAAATTGTAAATTCTTATTATTTTCCATCTTCTGTATTTTTTGATCTGGGTTGGAGGAGAACAATTATTTTTAAAATTCTTTGGCTTAAGATTATATGCTTTTACTGGCATGTCCCTATTAGAGCCCTTATCATTTTGCCTAAATGGTCAAAGTAAGACTACATGTTTACGTTTCCTCATCCTATTTCCTATTTCCCTTATTTGGAAAAGTTTTTTGTGGGTGCCCTCATCTGTTGACCTCACTGTGAGCTCTTGTGCCTTCCTTTTGGATGAATGTGTTTTTTCTTTGGCTGTTTTAAAAAGTTTTGTTTCTATATGTCCTTTTATAGTTGTTTACCATTATTTGATTGATCTAATGAAGGAATCTACATAGGTCAGCCATATATATATGGATGAAAATTCATAAAGATTTGATCCTGCAATCTGTTACATTAGCAAGTTATAAAATTGACCATATAACTTAACCATTAGTCATTCGTCACCTTATTTGTTTGACCTCTCTCTTTCTCTCTTATTTGTCTTGGTTCTTCATTTTTAAACTTCATTGCTGAGCTAATCCTAAATTTATATAACGACCTGCAATCAGTTTTTGATTCAAGTTACGGCTCTGTGAAATTGTATACCCATCTACGTGCGACCAAAAAAATAGACTTGCTATAACAAGCAAACAATAATTTTTAATTGTCAAGTTACTATTTCAAAAGTTACAATCAATCAAAAAGGCTTATAAATAATAAATAATAAATCTTTAAATATAGTTAAACTTATTTTAAATTTATGAGAATTTGACTATTAAAGTTGGATATTCTTTATTTAGTCATTGAAATTTGTCTTCATAAGAATTTTCATTTAAATGTTTTGTAGAGTATGTATGAAAAGTGCGAGTGTGTTAAGAATTAATTTAGGCCTTTAGTTTAGTGTGTGTCCATATTTAGTGCTTTATTTTTTTGTGTTCATGATTTATTTTTATTTATTTTGGAATTATACAGTGCCTTCAGGCACGGGTTATCGCTAATATATGTGTGTGTGTGTGTGTGTGTGTGTGTGCAGACAATCGACCACCACGAAGCACCTCAATGGGGGATTATAAATGTAAATAAATATGTAAAAAGCAATCAACCACCACGAAGCACCTCCAATGGGGATTGGAAATGTAAATAAAGCAGTGAATGTGATAACCTAAAAATTCATAAAATCTTGAAAGATTAGAATAAAAGTTAAAGAATAAAACCTAGAAGAGAATTTGAGGATTTATTTTAAAAAAATTTAGAAGAACATATATGGTTTGCTATTTGAATGATAATAGAGAAAATATGGGTTACAAAATTCCAAAACCCTAGAAATGAATCAATATGTACTTGAAGGAATATCGAGAATAAGGTATTACGATACCTGCAAATTCGATGTGAACTGAATAGTCTAAGAAATATTATATAAGTACATATGGAAATTTTATTAAGGAGATAAGATTTTACATGAAGAGATGCTATGAGGTTAAACGAAGATGAGTATATGTATAGAAATATATATACTTAGTAAGGTGCTATATATATTTTAGCAAGAGGAATGATGAATTAAGTTAATGATATAAGGATCAAGATAAAACTATGTTAGTAATTAACATACCTTAAACGTTGGCCTTGACTGGCAAATAAGAATTTGAATAAATATAAAGTCGTTAGTTAATACAATTAGCAATAAGAAGGGAGTAATTTAAAACTCAAAATTTGAGTTAGAGATAGAATTTTGAAGCACGGACGGCTCGGTTGCGTCCGGAACGTCAAGTTTAGTCAGAAAGGATAATAAACACAAAATGTTTAAGGGTTGACTTTTTGGTCAAAGTCAACAGTTGACTTTTTTATAGAGAAAAGTCAAAATTAGTGTGAGAAGTGAAATATGTTATGATTATGTGAATTATGTATGTGATTAAATAAATATACATTATATAATGTGAATACAATTATTTTGTATATAAAAGTGAATTAAGAATTAAGTTATATAACATAATATATATATATATATATATATATATATATATATATATATATATATATATATATATATATATATATATATATATATTAGATATGATAATTGAATAATCTAAGAGGTTATAATATGAGAGAATATTAGTATATAAATATATATACTAACATTAATAGATTTATTTTATATATCTCAAATAATTAATTTTATAACCAAGTCTAATTGAGTTATGAAATTAAAAACGCATAAGTAATTTATTTTTAAGTGTAAGAAATAAAAACCCTAATTAAATGATTAGGGTAAAATAGAATTAAAAGTATTGGACTATAATAATATCATAACCCAATATTTTATTTAGAGTTCGACTGAATTAAGATTTAATGGACTAATGAGATTATATTAAATTGTAGCCCAATTATTTTTTTAAGCAATGGATTTATGACTAATTGATTTAAGGGTGATTAAATTATTAATCTAGCCCGATATATTATGTGTGGGACAAGTATTATAATGACCCAATTAAATTTTGGGTGAATGTCCAAATTTATTTTGTTAGTAAGCAAAATAATAATAAAAAATTACAAGTCCAATGGAATTAATTAAAAGCCCAAAGCTTAGCCCATTTGTGATGAACCTTTTAATCATTAGTGTGTTTAATATAAAACAAAACTTGATGAGATAAGGAGGCTATGTGGTTGAATGGGATAAGGAGAAGAAATGGGAGAAGAACGTGACGAGTGTACTTACTTTATTAGTAAGTACTTTTTATGTGTCATTTATTTTAATGGGCCAACACTTTAGAGGTTGCTTGCAAGTTACATATTGTATAATGAGAGAGAGAAAAGCAAGATTTGGATAGATATGCTATGATTCTAATCACTTTAATTTTTGCTAGCAAACTTGGTAATTCATGTGTGCTCTCATTTTTTTTCTAACATAAATATAGAGAGAGAAAATGAGAGGGGGCAGTAACCCTTCATGGGAAAAGGAGAGAAGAATCTCCATGGTAGAAAAGAAAAAGAAGAAGAAGAAAAATAAAAAGGTATAAAATTATTATTTTTCCTCTAAGCTTTCTTCCTTTATTTTTTTTTGTAATTTGATGAAAATGGGGTTTTTGATTTGGAAGTTCAAACCCCTATAATCTATGTGTTTTTCTGGATTCAAGTATGGATTTACCTATATTGGGTGTTAATTTGGTTGGAAATCAAAAGAAAAGAAAATAATTTTTTTTTGTTTTGAAAACCTTAACTTTTAGGTGATTTGAAAATCCACCGTTTTTGATCTAGGCATTCTTTTCTCGATCTGTCGAAGAGAGGTGCTAGATATATGTGTTGACTAGTAAACCAAAGTGGTATAACTCAAAAATCACATTTCTAAAAGTCGTGGTGTGGATTTTGGTGAAAACAGTCCCGTTTTCTTAAAACTGTTTTGGATCAGTCTGAAACGGGGGTAATTTCGTCCACTTTTGGTGCTTTAAAAATTCTGGAAAAATTTGGAGTGTTAATATCAGAAGATATGAAGGTTGTGTAAAAATTTAAGCATTTTTGGCCATACTGTTTGAGAGTTATGGATTTTACAGTGAAGGGCTATTTTTATGAAGCCACCCAAATAACTCTCTGTGTATAAGTCCAAAAATTACAAAATGTGTACTGAAAGTACATGTGTATAACAGGAACATACTGCAAAAATTTTAGAATTTTTGGAGTTAATCTCAATTTATGAAAAATCTGAGAATATTTGGCTATTATGGACTATTTAATTATAGTAAATGAATTTTAAAAATTCTGGAAAAATATATGTTCAATATGGAACTATATTATGTCAAATCTCAGAAAAGAAATATTTTTGGGACTGACTTGGTATTTTTCATCTAAATGATGACAAATTGGTAAATGGACTTAATTACATATATGATGTCCAAAAATAAGAAAAATACGATTTATGACTTGAGACCCTTGAGCATGGCTTATGCAGATTTTTGATGAAGTTTTGAGTCGGGTGTGAAGTGTTGTGATGTTTATGGCATTTTAGAATGTTTAATGAGTTAATTAAGGAAAGGAAAACAATTGAACTAAATTGTTTATTAATGTGATTAATGACTTAAATTATTGTTATATGGCTAATAATATTGGATTAATATATCATTAGTAGTATTTGACTAGAATGTTATTAAAAGCTTAATAACCTTAGCGTAAAATATTATTACCCAATTAATAATATTCGACGGGAGATTAAAATAAAAGATTTATGATATTTTTTAATATAATTGTTGAATTTGGTATTCAATGAACTATATTATGCTTGTAATAGACTAAAATGAGAATTAAGGGTGCTGAATTAGATTTTGGATTGTTGAAATGATTTCAGTCTGCTGAAATATTTTGTGGTCTGCTGAAATAGTAATTTCAGGATGCTGAAATGTAATCCGGTTTATTGAAATGATATTTCATTTTACTGAAAGGTTATCTAGCTTACTAAGATAACATATAAAGGAAAAACTTATAAGTATAAGTTATAAGTGATGAAAAGATTATCAAAGTATAATGATAATATTAAGACTAAGGTGTAATGTCTAATACTTAACTTTGTGAGTGAAGGTTAGACAAGTTAATATAAGATGATGAGATTATAAGTAAATGAATATGGTGGTAATACTATCTAATATTTGACTATGTAATTAAGTGTTAGATAGTATTATGAAATAACGTATGATATGTTAATTGAAAGATCAATCTTATACCTAATAGGTCTTTTCAATAAAGAGAATAAATTAAATTGCATAGCGGTAATCGACTATGCAAGCAAGTTTCGAGTTATATTTCAAAGCATGTTAGTAAATGATTATTGATGATTATTGACGTCTAAACTGATTATTGATTTGTACTTAGTACATGTTGCATATATTCATCAGGTATGAAAGGCTGATCACGTTCATTACCATAAGGTTCAGTTAAATTATTCATGGTCATTGTTGACCTTCAAACATTATTGATTCAGTCATTCAATTATTTACATCTTGATTTATGTTCCTTCACAATTATTAAATTGTTGAAAACTTGAAAGCTTATTATTCTTTCAATCATGATATATCTTTATTGAATTTAAACTTCCTGGTCAAAGTAGTTGATCACCCTTACTATATCTTGACAATAAATTTTAGACTAAGGCGAAGGCTTGAAGAAGGACCGAGACAAAAGCAAAATACAGTAATAGATTGTAATATGAATAACAATATAGTTATCTTATTGTATACCTTCGTAATTTTGAAGGTATGTATTTAGTTAAGGTTAATAAACCTGGGAAAATGTTATAGAATTATGTAAAATAAACCATATATGTTTAATTGTTCCGCATTAGATGAGAGAGTATGTATGATGATGTAGTACCGTAACGTACCAAGTCTGAGATTCTTGGGACCCAGATTTGGGGGCGTCACAGGTTGGTATCAAAGCTATAAGCATGAATTTGCGAAGATCCCCGAGCCTTTTGTTGGTGACATCCCTTTAAAGGAAGGCACCGAAGCCAGACTTTCCGTAGGGGATGTCGAGCCAGTCGGTAGCAAGTTGATAGGTATCACTATGGGGTGCTATGGTTAGAAGTACCATGAGTGTCACAGGTTGGTATCAAAGTTGTAGGTTATAAACCTTAGGTAGGGGTGCCTTATGCTATAACCACGGAGATGAGGATAAGAAATAAACTCTGATCGAGTTTAAGTGATAAAAAATGAATTTAGGAAATTCATTATTAAGTAAAGAGTAAGATAAAAGAAGATTCAAAGAAGAATCTTGAAGAAATATAAGGATAAGAATCCGGAGTTACCTGACTCCAGTAATAGAGATGAAAAATGATACTAAATAGACGATGTCTATAAGATGAAAAGTGTAAATAAAATAATAATATAATATTATTAAGGAAAAGAATAAGAAGATCATAGTATAAAACGATCGTAAGTATAAGGAGAAATGATTTCAAAATAAGATCACGACGTGATCAGATTAAATTGTTGAATAACATATGATATGTTAAGTGATTGGTATGATAAAGCTTGATGCTATAAAGAGAAGGTACTATGAAATGGTACTATTTAAACTCAGAAAAGAGCAGTAAATGTTAAGATACGGATTAAAGAAAATTTGTATTAAGAAAAGAGAAAGTTAGAATTGTGTAGGATTTTAATTGAGGACTCAAGTCAGTAGCTAAGTTGTATGATTCCTTGTATGGGCGTGGAATTTGTATCTTATTTTTAGAACCACTTAGCTTCCTACTCGATATAGTGGTTAAGTTGAATAATTCTTTGTATGGGCGGGATATTGTCCGCTTAGCTTCCTATATTGATTAGTGGCCGAGTTTAGTTTGACAACCATTTAGTTTCTTACATTGATAATCATTAGAACCTGATTTCGCGCTATTTTCTATATGCATGTTCATAAGGTGATTATTTTCTCATGTGTATAACGAATAGGTGGAGAATAGAAAGTTAGTTGCGAGTTCTTAAAACTCATAATTATGGTAAGTTCATGACTCATAATCATATGGAATGTTTTGAACCCCTCAGCGAATGGACGCCTATGGTTTGACTAGGATAAGTTCCGAAACTCATATGATTGTGGCAAGTTACTGAACTCATAATGTGTGGTAAGTTTGACGGACTGGGGTATAGAAAAGTTGTGAATGGAGAATTGAGGATTATAGAAATAGATAAATTTATTAAGCAATGGATCAGTAGAAAAAGTGAAGTTGATGATGGAAGTATAGGTATTTCAAGTCATCTAGCTATGCTAGACTTCGAAGTTTTTGATATCAAGCTAAATTCGCATTGATGTGCCTTTCGAAATAAAATAATTTTTTGTTATTAGCAACACAGGGTTACAACTGTGTAGAAATGGGCTTTGTACCACTAACACATCGTTACCTGTTGCGGCATGATAGCATCAAAATGATTTTCAATGATTGTAAGTTGTTTAAAGAAGAGTCTATGCTAATTTATTTCGGCTAGACAAAAATGATTTGAGATGTCAAAATGTATTTTATATATCATCAATGCATCATGGAACCAGATGTAGAATGATAAAAATGATGGAGTTATCAATGCAGAATTACCTAGTGTTGGAGGAGATCTAAAGATCGTCAGTCCACTATGGAATGATGTAGTATGACAAAGTCACACAATGACGAAATCCTCAAACGGACTGTAAATAAAGTGCGGTATCATGACGTCATAAAATAATTTTAAGAATAATAAAGGTAAATTATTGCCAACTGAATTTGGCTAGCAATGTTTCGATTGAAATTCGAATTATTTGACATGCGTCTAAGCTATTTGATTCAGCTAGACAAATGTTTATGAAAATTCAAAGTATTTTTGAGAATTTATCCCAAACCAAATTATTTTCGTGCGGAATCGTATGATAAGACTGAGGTTGTGACGCCCCTAAAATAGGTTCATTCCACCCAACCCATTCTGAGTCGCCAAATATATGGTACAGAAAACAACTACAACTTTATTATTACAAGTGTCGTGCAAAAATATGATAACACATATACTGTGAGTTTAAATACAAATATTGTCATCTAGACAGTATTCAAACTAAAATGGAGTCCTCATTACAATTATTGATACACTATTTTACAAAATAGTGAGGACTACTAAAACAACTATCTTGAACCATCATTGTATACGCCGACTAGTACCCGCTATATTCTCGCCTCCTGAAAAGAAAAATTGAACAAAAAGGAAAAGGGTAAGCTCAACTAGCCCAGTAAAGAATATTATGACTAAGATAATATAGAATAAATTATCGTTAGTTCTCAACAGGAAAAAATCTGATAGAATATAATAGACAACAAATTTTAGATCAATAACTGCAGAGGAAATAACAATTCATTAGAAGAGTTAAGTAGAGAATAAAATCTACTATCATCTATGAATTTAAAAGCCCATCATCGATATTTTATCCCTGTAACATCAATCAATATACATCTTGAATCAAATAGTCATCTTTGCACTACAGGCCAAAGATATTAATCAGTCGGTAATGTTCATCTCAACACCTGTTCATCTTTGCACTACGGGCCAAAGATATTCATCAATAAATCATTCATATTTGCACTACAGGCCAAAGATATTCAGTAATATCATCATTTAGGACTGAGGATGATGAAAAATATATTTTAAAGAAAACGAATCCAATGAGACAAAAGAACAAATATTAAGAATTCGTACTTCGGTTTATCCATGTTCAAAAATACTCCATAATAACTATTGTGGAGCAGAATTCAAAAATGAAAATCAAAATATAAATCCAATCAAAGATAGGAACCATAACAGAAAATCTTAGACACAGAAAAGAAAATTTAATTTTTTCTGTGAATAGTGTCGTATTCATGAATAGTGCCGCATATGTGAATAGTGTCGTATACGTGAATAGTAACTCCGACACCAAAAGGTAGAAATTTTATAAGAAAAATCATCATGCTTCGTGAATAGTACTCGTGCATAGTAACTCGTGAATAATAACTCATATATAGTAACTCGTAATAGTAACTCATGAATAGTAGCCCCGACATGAAAAGAAAAGAATTTCATAAGAAAAATCTTACCAATATTTCGGTATAATGATATTGAAAGAAATAATATCATTTATAAAAAATATAACATCCCTTACCTCAAAAGAATAATACTTCTGGCTGGAATATCAGATATAATGCTGAAATAAACTTGCACCGTATAGCAACACTCAAGATATCCAAATACTCACAAGAATACGCTCGATAATATAGAGAGAGAAGATTTCAGTTTCTGATGTGATTTTCAATTCTAACCTAAGCACCCTATTTATAGAAAAATGCTTAGAACACCAAAGCAGAGAAATTTAATAAAATATATAATATATATATATATATATATATATATATATATATATATATATATATATATATATATAATTTTCAAGCCCACCTTAGACAACTGTTCTCAGCTCATTATGCACATGTTAGTGTAGCCCACAAAACAAAAAAAACGTTTTTCTTAATAAACATAATTAAAACTTCCAAAAATCAATTATTTCGGAACTTCAGAACTTCAATAATTCATAATAAATAGCCCTTTTGTTAGAAAAATTCGAATCTTATGACTTTTCCATAGGAAATTCCATTCTCTACAACTTTGCAGAAAAAAAATTCCAAATTCCAAACAGAAATTGACCGAAATCCACAAACGGCGATTTTACATGCTATAATCAAATTTTAGTCAAGAAATAGGGTCCACAAATATGAAAAATATGTTTTAAATATTTTTAGTAACAAAAATACTCTTCCTCCTCATTTATTCATATATCCCACATTCATTGTAAAAATATCACCATTATTTTATTATTATAATATAATAATATATTTAAATGAATTTCTATCAAAAAAATATAAAATATTAATTTTTAACAATTGTCATATTAAAAAATTTTCTCCATCTATATCCACATACAATGAATATTTTTCTCATCATATAAATCAATAATTAATTATTCATAAATAATATTACAGAATTACAATACTGACAACCAGGCAGTTCCCAGGAAAGAGGGGCTTTTCAATAAGGATTTCTCCTTACCGGCGCGTAATTAGATAACCAAACCTCTTCTTTGACAGAACTTTCTAGACATTGCCAATATTGCTATCTAATAATATTATTCAAATAATATGAATTATTGATCCGATAATAAAAATACTGTGTAGTGACAATTATTGAAACAATAATAATATAAAATATCAACGTAGTAATTATTGAATTAATAAAATAAAATATTGAACAGTAACTACTATAACAATTATTGAGTAGTGCCTTCTTACGTAAGAATCAATAATTGATGCAATACCGTGTGTTACTATTCAACAACGCGTATTACTGTGTTTTAACCACCGGGTATTCTAACAGTATTAACGGTAACAACTACGCCGTTTTTTATAAACAACTTAAACTTGTCATTTTCTTCATCCAATCGCTTTTTATTATGGGGCCCACACAAGGCTGCACCATCGTACGAATATTTCCCGACAGTAAGAATATTTCACGACCAACCGAATATTCCCCGACAACAATGAATATTTTATAACCACTTGCTTATTTAAAAATATTTGCGCATTTGTACCCACAACTTACCACATTAATCAAATAAACCCTTACTTTTTCAAAATAATAAATAAAGGAAATTCCATTTTATTAAAAAAAAATCGGGGTCTTATAACCTCCCCTCCTTGTGAAATTTCATCCTCGAAATTGACGTACGTACCTGGTGTTTCGAAAAGGTGAGGATACCTCGCTTTCATTTCCGTTTTCAACTCCCAGGTCATTTTCTCTATAGCATGGTTCCTCCACAAAACTTTGACTTGTGGTATGACCTTTGTGCGTAGGACATGCTTCTTCCTATCCAAGATCTTGACAGGTACCTCCTCGCACGTTAAATCTTCGACTTTTTCTTCTGGTTCTAACACAATAACATAGTTCGGGTCGTCCACATAATTTCGTAACTTCGATATGTGAAAAACGTTATGAACACGCGACATACTTGGCCGTAAAACGAGTCTATAGGCCACAATTCCTATTCGATCGAGGATTTCAAATGGACTAATAAATCGAAGGTTTGAACTTTCCTCACATCGCCGATTCTCGCTTTTGGAATAACAACTTCTTGCACCTCCTTCTTCATATTCATCAGCTCCGGTGTGTAGCTTGAGCGATTTTAATTTTATCGATTAAAGTCGATTTTACTCGTATATCATAACGTGATCCATAGAGTCTTTAACTCTATCTCTATCATTTGTAAGTCATATGAAATGGGTCTTTTTGTTAAAAATATCGCACTCATAACCACATACGATTTTTTACTCAACACGTCAGCTACCGCGTTCATTTTTCCAGGATGGTATTGGATGGTATGATCGTAATCTTTCAACAGCTCGAGCCAACGTCGTTGTCGCAAGTTGAGTTCTTGGAAGCTCTTCTCACATTCCTCGCTCCATTCAAATTTTATATCCTTACGAGTCAGCTGAGTTAATAGAGTAGCGATTCAAAAAAATTCTTACACGAATCTCTGATAATAACCAGCTAAGCCTAGAAAGCTACGTATTTTGATTACTGACTAAGGCTGCTCTCAACTATGACTCATATCCCAATCTTGGATAGCACGTCACAATGGTACCTATCAGTTTACTACCACAAAAATATGGCGTCCCCTACGAAGAGTCTAGCTTCGATGCATTCCACAAAAGAAGTCACCAGATAGAGGCTCGGGTACCAAATTCTATAGTTAAATTTTTAACTCCTGAAGTTTAATAGGAGCCATTCGATATGAGATTTTAGAAATGGGTTTTGTACCGGGTTCAAAGTTGATATAAAATTCAATATCACACTTTGGGAGTAAGCCAAGAAATTCTTCAGAAAATATATCAAGAAATTTACTAACAATAGAAATATCATTCAAATCTGACGTATTTTTGTTCAAGTCCATAATATAGGATAAGAAAACTTGACATCTGTTTTTCAATAAACGAATGACTTTATGGCTTGATATGAAAGTGTTTGACTTCAATGGTTTGATTGTTTGAATTCGAATAACAGGTTGCTTAGGAATATGAAAACTAATAACCTTACGAAAATAATCAATTTTGGCATGATGAGTAGTTAATCAATCAATCCCTAAAATCACATCAAAAGCAAGTATCTTTAAAGAAATAAGGTCAGCAGGTAATGTGATGGTGCCAACTTGGATCAAACAAGATTTATAAACAGTGGATGTAACGAAAGTTTCTCCTAACGGAGTTTCAACAGATAAGTCAAAGTCTAATTTTCTCCGGAGTCAAGTTTAAACGTTGAGTATAAGCATGAGAGATAAATGAATGGGTAGAACCGGTATCTAATAAGGTATAAACTTCATAAGAATTTATAATTAACTAACCCGTTCTAACTTCGTTCGGGTTCCTCGCATTCTAACTAGTCACGACAAACGCTCGTCTAGGAACCGTTGACTTTGACTTTTTTGGGATAGCCTTTTGAGTCACCATCCCCGCTGGACTGGGTTTCGCTATCGTACAATCTTGAGCGATATGACCTTTTTTCCACCATTATAACATACCTTGAAAGGTTGTGAACAGTTTGGACTTATATATCCCTCCTCTCTGCATTTGTAGCATCTAACTGGCGGTCGTTCTCCTCCCCTAGAGTTTGTTGCTAGTGCTGGTGCTGCTATCGACATCTTCCCATCATCGTTAAATCTTCTCTTCTTGAAATTTTCACTTGAGTTATTTCTTCTATTATCTTGGCCATGATTACCACCGAAGTGGTTACCATTTCTGGCACGATAATTTCCTCCACGATGGTTATCCTTGTTCTGATGACCGTTGCCATCGGTACGATTATCATCGAGTTGTAGGTCGTTATTCCTCGATTGAGCTGACTCATTATTGCGCTCCAATAACTGAGCCCTATTCACAACATCTGAATATAGAGAAAATTTATGAGAAATGAGATATTGACGTATGTCGGGTTTCAAGTCTCTCAAAAACATCTGCGTCATACATTCCTCATTCTCCACCAAATGAGGTGCAAACCTGGATAACTCCGCGAACTTCGCCTCGTACTGGGGCACCGTCATGTTGTTCTGTTCTAGTCTAATAAACTCTACCTCCTTCATATGACGAATACTTTCAGGAAAGTACTTGTCATTGAACACTTTCTAAAATGTTTCCCAAGACATGCTGAGTGCGGCTGGCTGGGTACGCTTCACAGATTCCCACTTGTAATCTGCCTCGTTACGAAACATAAAAGTAGCGAATGGAACCTTCTGTTCCTCCGTGCATCCCAAGACATCGAATATCTTTGTAATTTGCTTGACCCACGTCTCCGCCTTAATCGGATCCGACTTTCTCCAGAATTCTGGTGGTCCCAACTCTTTGAACTATTTGGCTGTGACAAACCGCGCGTTGCTATCATTTCCACCGGTATTTTGTACATGAGTCTCCCTCGTCTGATTTTGCATGAACTGCAAAAAGCTTCTAAATATCCCATCGCTCATCGTCTGTGTGACGCCCCCAAAACAGGTATACATCACCCATTCCGAATCGCCAAATACATGGTACAAAAACAAATACAAATACAACCTCAGTAATACAATTGTCGTGCAAAATACGACAACACATATACTGTGAGTTTGAATACAAATAGAGAGTATAAAAACTCAAAAGGAGTCCTCATTACAATTATTGATACACTATTTTACCAAAATAGTGAGGACTGCTAAACAACTTTCTAGAACCATCACTCCATACCCCGGCTAGTTCCTGTTATACTATCTCCTCCTGAGAAGAAAATGGAACAAAAAGGGTGATCTCAACTAGCCCAGTAAGGAATATTATGACTAAGATGATATACAACAAATTATTGTTAGTCTTCAACAGGGAAAATCTGATAAAATATAATAGACAACAAGTTTTAGATCAACAACTGCAACGGAAACAGCAATCCATTAGAAGAGTCAAGTAGAGAAAGAATTCTACTATCTTCTAAGATTTAAAAGTCCATCATCAATATTTTATCCCTGTAACATCAATTAATATACATCTTGAATCAAATATTCATCTTTGCACTACAAGCTAAAGATATTCATTTGTATCACCCGTTGGTCATGTTCATCTCAACACATGTTCATCTTTGCACTACAAGCCAAAGATATTCATCAGGTAATCATAAATCTTTGCACTACAGGCCAAAGATATTTAGTAGTATCATCATTTAGGACTGAGGATGGTGAAAAATATTTTAAAAAAAATGAATCCAGTGAGATAAAAGAACAAATATTAGGAATTTGTATTACAGTTTATCCAAGTTCAATAATACTCCATAATAACCAATTTTGAAGCAGAATTCAAAAATAAAGATCAAAACATGGATACAATCAAAAATAGTAACCATAATAGACAACTTGGACAAAAAGAAAAAAAATTCATTTTTCGGTGAATAGTGCCGTATTTGTGAATAGTACCGTATACGTAAATAGTAACGTATATGTGAATAGTAATACCGACACAAAAAGTTCTAAATTTGATAAAAAGTTTATACCAACATTTCGGTATAATGATATTGAAGAAAATATCATTTTAAGAAGAATATAACACCCCTTATCTCAAAATATCAGTACTTCTGATCGGAATATCGGTATAAGGCTGAAGGAAACTTGCACTGATGAATAGAAACTCACAAAGTAACTAAATACTCACAAAATACACTCAATAATCTAGAGAGAGAAAGAGAGAAAACTTGTTTTTGGTGTGATTTTCAATTCTAACTTAGCCCTCTATTTATAGGAAAATGTTAGCAAACTGAAGCAGACTTAACCTGTAACCTGATGGCTTTACCTGCTACTATTCCCACCCACCACATTTGAATAAAAATCTTAACAAATTTTCACCAACCAAAAGTGGGGTCCACCAATTCTAGAATTTTTCACAAAAATGATAAATTCCAAAACTTTAACAATTTCTGAACCAGTCATCTCTTAAAATTCATAACAAATCATGCGTTCATTTTTAACGGTTCAAAATTTATAGATATATACTCAACTTATATATGTATAACATATCCAAAAATCACAACAATCCAACAATCGGATTAAAAATTATAACCCCTGCAATATATCTCAAAAACCTTGATTGATTTTTAATACCTCCATTCCGACAAAAATACTGATAAAACACCTCAACATTAACTCCTTCATTTTTTAACCACAAAATATATCCAACATTTATATTCACATAAAATAAATATTTCCTTATCATATGAATCAATAATTAATTATTCACAATTAATATTACAGAATCATATTTATGACAACCAGGCCGTTCCCAAGAAAGAGGGGGCTTTCCACTAAGGATTTCTCCTTACTGGCGCGCAATCAGGTAACCAAACCTCTCCTTAGACAGAACTTTCTAGACATTGCCAATAATGCTATCTAATAATATTATTCAAATAATATGAATTATTGATCTGATAATGGGAAATACTGTGCAGTGACAATTATTGAAACAACAATAATATAAAATATCAATGCAGCAATTATTGAATCAATAAAATAAAATATTGAACAGTAACTACTATAACAATTATTGAGTAGTGCCTTCCTTTGTAATAATCAATAATTCAAAAATATTGTGCAATCCGTGTGCTACTGTGCAACCACGCGTATTACTATATTTTAACCACCGGGTATTCCAACATTGTTAACGGTAACAACTACGCCGTTATTTATAAAAACTCAATTTTTATCGTTATCTTCATCTAACCGTTTTCCGTTATGGGGCCCACAAATAGCTGCGCCGTCGTACGAATATTCCCCGACAAAAAGAATATTCCACTACCAAGCGAATATTCCTCGACAAAATGAATATTTTATAACCACTTGTTTATTTTGCAAAATTTGCACATTTCACCCATAACCAAAATATTATATCAAATTAACACCTTATTATTCACAATAATAATTAGATAAAATTTGATTTTATTCATTAATAAGTTGCGGTCTTACAACCTCCCCTCCTTATAAAATTTCGTCCGCGAAATTGACGTACTTACCTGGTGTTTCGAAAAGGTGGGGATACCTCGCTTTCATTTCTGATTCTAACTCCCAGGTCATTTCTTCAATAGTATGGTTTCTCCACAAAACCTTAACTTGTGGTATAACCTTCGTGCGTAAGACATGCTCTTTCCTATCCAAGATCTTAACAGGTACCTTCTCATACGTTAAATCTTCGGCTATCTCGTCTGGTTCTAACTCAATAATGTGGTTCAAGTATTTAACATATTTACGAAGCATAGATATGTGAAAAACATTATGAACATGAGACATACTTGGAGGTAATGGGAGTCTATAGGCCACATTTCCTATTCGGTCAAGAATTTCAAATGGACCAACAAATCGTAGATTGAGCTTTCCTCTCTTTCCAAATCTTGTAACTCCCTTCTATGGTGCAACACGTAACAATACATGATCCCCAATATTAAATTCCACGTCCTTCCGATGAAGATCCGCATAACTCTTTTGTCGATCCTATGCCGTTTATATACGTTGTCGAATCGTTTGGATCTTCTCTGAAGTCATTCGTACCAAATCTATTCCCAACAATGTTGCTTCACCCACCTCGTCCCAGCATACTGGAGAACGATATTTTCTTTCATACAACGCCTCGAATGGAGCCACACCTATACTTACCTGATAACTGTTGTTGTAGGAGAATTCCACCAATAGTAGGTACTTATCCCAACTGCCTTTGAAATCTAGGACATAGAGTCTTAATAGATCTTCAAGAGTTTGAATAGTCCTCTCTGATTGTCCGTCCGTTTGAGGATGGTATGCTGAACTGAATCGTAAATTCGTGACCATAGCTTTCTGCAAGCAAACCCAAAATCATGAAGTGAATCTTGGGTCACGATCTGAAACTATGGATACTGGCATGCCATGCAATCTTACAATCTCATTTACGTACATACTAGCAAGACGTTCAAGAGAATAAGTCTCACGTATAGGCAAGAAATGGGCAGACTTGGTTAATCTATCAACAATAACCCAAATCGCATCTATACCTTGAGAAACCTTGGGAAGACCCATAAGAAAATCCATGGTAATGTGTTCCCACTTCCGCTTCAGAATCTTAAGTGCTTGCAACGGACCCTTTGGTACTTGATGCTCCGCCTTTACACGTTGACAAGTTAAACACCTCGAGATAAACTCCGCGATCTCTCTTTTCATATTGCTCCACCAAAATGTATGTCGAAAATCGTGATACATTTTGGTACTCCCACGATGGATTGCAAACGGTGTGTTGTGTGCCTCCATCATGATTCTATGCTTCAAGTCAAAATCGTTAGGAACACAAAGTCTGGAGTTGACTCGAAGTATTCCTTCTTCATCGATTCTTGCTTATGGAATAGCACCTTCTTGCACTTTCTTCTTCATACGCATCAACTCCATGTCCGTAGCTTGAGCATCTTTAACTTTATCGATTAAAGTCGGTACTACTCGTATGTTTGATATCATCACGTGGGTACTTGGAGCCTTCATCTCTATCTCCATCCTTTGTAAGTCATACAAAATGGGCCTTTGTGTTAACAACATTGCACTCGTACCCGCATATGATCTTCTACTCAATGCGTCAGCTACTACGTTTGCTTTTCCAGGATGATATTGGATGGTATTATCGTAATCTTTCAACAGCTCGAGCCAACATCGTTGCCGCATGTTGAGTTCCTTTTGGGTGAAGAAATATTTGAGACTTTTATGATCTGTATAGATCTCCACTTTCTCCCCATACAGGTAGTGTCTCCAGATCTTCAACACGAAAACGGCTGCTGCCAACTCCAAATCATGAGTAGGATAATTCCTCTCATATTCTTTGAGTTTTCACGAGGCATATGCTATGACTTTCTCATGTTGCATGAGAACACATCCTAACCCTTTGCCTGAAGCATCGCTCTAGATAACAAATCCATCCGAACCAGATGGTATTGTCAGAACAGGTGCTGAAATGAGTCTCATCTTGAGTTCTTGAAAACTCCTCTCACAATTCTCGCTCCAACCGAATTTTGTATCTTTATGAGTCATTTGAGTTAACGGAGTAGCGATTCGAGAAAATCCTTTCACGAATCTCCGATAATAACTAGTTAGCCCAGAAAGCTACGTACTTCGGTCACCAACTTTGGTTGCTCCCAACTTTGTATTGTTTCAATCTTCATCGGGTTGACAGATACTCCATGTTTTGACACCACATGTCCAAGGAATGCTACTTCCTCAAGCCAGAACTCGCATTTCTTCAGCTTGGCATATAGCTTGTTATCGTGAAGCCTTTGTAGTACCAGCTTCAAATGGTGCTCATGATCTTCATGGCTTTTAGAATATATGAGGATGTCATCAATACAGATAACAACGAACTAATCCAAATATTCCTTGAATACACAGTTCATCATATCCATGAAAGCAGCAGGACATTAGTCAATCCAAAAGACATGACTAAAAATTTGTAATACTCGTACCGAGTTCTGAAGGCAGTCTTTAGAATATCCTCAATTTTAATCTTCAGCTGATGATATCCAGAACGAAGATCGATCTTTGAAAAGAATTGTGCTCCTTGCAATTGGTCGAACAGGTAATCAATACGAGGTAGTGGATACCTATTCTTGATGCTGACATGGTTCAATTCCCGATAGTCTATACAAAGTTGCATACTACCATCTTTCTTCTTTACGAATAACACCGGAGCACCCCAAGGAGATGTACTAGGACGAATAAAACTGATGTCCAACAACTCCTATAGTTGGACCTTTAATTCCTGAAGTTCAATATGAGCCATTCGACATGGGGTTTGAAAAATGGGCTTTGTGCCATGTTCAAGGTGAAAAAAGAAATTAACTTCACGTTCTGGGGGTAGAACGGGAAGTTTTTCAGGAAATACGTCAGGAAATTCTTTAACAACAGAAATTTTATTCAAATCTGACGTGTTTTTGTTCAAGTCTGTGACATGGGCTAAGAAAGCTTGACATCCATTTTTAATTAACGAATAGCTTTATGACTTGAAATGACAGTGATTGACTTTACTGGTTTAGTTATTTTAATTCGCATAACAGGTGGGTTAGGAATATGAAAACTAACAACCTTACGAAAATAATCAATTTTAGCATGACGCGTGGTTAACCAATCAATCCCTAAAATCACATCAAATGTAAGAATTTTCAACGAAATAAGATCGGCAGGTAATGTGATGGTACCAACTTGAATCAAGCAAGATTTATAAACAGTAGATGTAACGAAAGTTTCTCCTAACGGAGTTTCAACAAATAAGTCAAAGTCTAATTTCTCTGAAGTTAAGTTCAAACGTTGAGCACAAGCAGGAGAGATAAAAGAATTGGCAGAACCGGTATCTAATAAGGTATAAACTTCGCAAGAGTTTATGATTAGCTTACCCGTGATCACCTCGTTCGGGTTCCTCGCGTTTTGGGCAGTCACGACAAACGCCCTTCCAGGAACCACTGACTTTGACTTGTCCAGAACAGCCTACGGAGTCACTATTCCCGTTGAACTTGGTTTCACAACAAGATAATCTTTAGCTATATGACCTTCCTTTCCACAGTTATTACGTACCTTGAACTGTTGTAGATAGTTTGGGCTGATGCGTCCCTCTTTCTCGTATTTGTAACATACGACCGGTGCTCGTTCTCCTCTCCTAAAAACAGTTGATGTTGGTACTGACGTCTTCACATTATCATTGTTATACCTTCTCCTTTTGAAATCTTCTCCCGACTCGCTCCTTATATTATCACAGGCACGATTACCACCAGAGTGATTATCGCTTTTGTCCGAATGTTTTCCTCCCTACTGGTTTTCATTGCTCCGATGACCGCTGCCACCGGTAAGACTCTGGTTATGGTCCCTTGGTTGAACATACTCATTATCTCGCTCTAATAATTGAGCCCTGTTTACAACATCAGAATATAAAGAAAATTTATGAGAGATAAGTTATTACCGAATCTCGGGCTTTAGACCTCTCAGGAACATCCTCGTCATTCATTCCTCATTCTCTACCGAGTAGTTCCCGCAGGTCCACTTCTGGTGTACAGAGGAGGGTTTTTAAAGTGCCTAAACCCCATTCTGTTAGACAGCCTCGTCGTTTGGTAGAGGCGGTGATACGTCCACTCGGGGTTGATGTGCCAGACATTGAGGACAAGGAGGAGGATATTCCGATTGCAGACCCCGCTCCTGCTGTACATGTTCCCCGTAGGGACCTCCCGAGTATTCAAGTGGCAAACCTAGAGCTTCTGGGTGATCAGAGTTGACATCCCTCGATGTATTTGCACGCTAACGAGTATGAAGTTAGATCTTAATCTTCCTTCTTTCCTATTGATGAGGAGTAAAGGATTGTGATATCGATATGCATTTTATATAGGTTCCCTGCTTTACACAGCATCGAGAGAACTGGTTCAACATTCACTCCATGTACCAGGCTCTGCATCCTGACTATAGAGCGATTGTGCATGATTGGGTATTTGGGGCGTTCTTTTCCATCCTTCCCCGCCGTTGTCCCTGGGGTTACCTCAGGGCATTATCTGAGTACTGGTTTCACTAGACTCAGTCTCTCCATTTATTGGATTGTGAGGTGATGATGACGCCAATGGATTGGCTATATATCACGGGTATAGAGTTTAGAGGGGCACCAGTTCCTTGCACATCGGATATTACCCCGACTACCGTCAGATCCTTGTTAGGAGTTTCGGCAGAGGTGCTTAAGGGCAGGACTGTTCGTACGGGTCCTTTGAGAGTAGATGCTATGAGTGGGCTGTTGAGTGAGCCCATACTAGCTGATGTTAGAGTTAGGGATCGCATCCTTCGGTGATTGTTCTTAATGATCATTAGAGGCTACTTCATAGCAGATAACTCTTCTACGGTGTTGTTCGCTTTGATCAGTGCCACGCGACATGTGGATCATATTGGAGAGTATGATTGGGGTTCCTACACCTTTGCCTATTTCCTCAGGGGCATGTGTATGCGCTCGCAGGGCTTGACCGAGGCTTGGTTAGGATTTTACCCATTTCTATTGGTGCCCATTTCTCTTATAATTTACCATATACAGGTTAAGAGTGTTAACTGACAGCAGATGTTTGCCATTGTGTTGGCAGTTTTGGGCCTGTGAAGACCCCAAACTCAGGTACTTGAAACCCGAACTCGGTTCGTCACGATACCATTTCTATGAGCAAAATAATACTAATAATAATAACAATAATATAAATATCAAACTTAACTTACATTTTTCAGAGTTTAATCCCAATTACGTAACCTTTAAACATTCATTACAAACCATGATAGATAATATATATCATACTTGTCTTAATAGTATTAAACTATTACATAAGATAACGTTCATTCATTCATTCAGCAACCTTTTCCCTTTCCCTTGTTCTTAGCAGAGATCTCTGATCATTCACACTTAGCTGAAAATATTTAAATTAAGCAAGGATGAGCATTTGAGTGCCCATCAAGTAATAGCAATTATATATATATATATATATATATATATATATATATATATATATAAGCTGAAAGGATTTAAATGTTTTCTTTGTACTATTCTTCTACAACAAGTCAATAGTTGTGAAGTATTCTGAACCGATAATAATAACACAACAACTCTCTTTCAAATTTTTGAAGCTATATATTGACTATAACTGGGGTTATGGTGACATGCCATGAAATTTTTTTTCATTTTCGAACAGATTAAACAGAAATTCATCTGTAAACCGACATAACTTACGGGCACGGGGGGTGATCAGCCCGTTATACCCTGCATTGATCAATACTACATTATAAGAACGATAGGATCGTTCACCCTGTTCTGCCTTGGGCGCATAAAAGTTTTCCTGTGTAGGGATGTTCATACTTGTCTGGGTTCCAAATCAATGGTTTTATCTTGTTTCAACAATAATCTATAATTCAATATATATATATATATATATATATATATATATATATATATATATATATATATATATATATATATATATATATATATACGGGTAATTGACAAAGGTATATCAACATGTGATTAAATACAATGATTATCCAAGTGGGGACACTTGTTTAACCATTTACAGAAATTAACGAACAGAATATATATATATATATATATATATATATATATATATATATATATATATATATATATATATATCTGAATTACCATATACTAACATGTTGATAAGCAATGAGCGTATATAATATAAGGTTAATAATCTGTACAGTAATAATATAGTTTAGAAACATTCTTACTCATATCAATTGCATAAAAAAAATACAAAGGTAAGATACTTGCCTGAAGCGCTGCTTACAGTTTGTAATTTAGATTTATCGCTTATCTCACGACCTATCCTTAATAAGATCGTTCGTTCTATTAGAACAACATACTATAACACATAACACTGCTTATTGCAGTCAGTACATACCCTAATCACATTGGCACATAGGTTTAACAACCATTGAATCACAAATAATTACTTATCTAATCACCTTATCTAAGTCCAGATCAATTTTTGAAATATATCGGTGTACCGACAACTTTATCGGATAATTATCGAGTCTAAGACTCTATTCTGTAACTTAATATCAGTCATATTATTTTTAAATGACTAAATATAATTTTAAAACATTTATTATAATTTATCACGAAATTTTAAACATCGGAATCACATTAAAATGATTTAAATACTAATCAATTCTATTATCATTAATATTTAATTAGTATTAAACTATTAATGAAATCATTTCTAAAATATTAAAGTTATTTATAATAACTTGAAATATTTTTAAAGTATTAAAATTACCCTTAAATGATTTTTAAAACATTTAAAATTATTTTTAAATAATTACCATTATTATCAAAGTATTAATGTCCTATTTATCAAAATATTAAAAGTCATTATTCATAACTTAAAATATTTTTAATTCATTTCTATCCTTTTTAAATGATTTTTAACTTAATAAACCCATTTTTAAACTATTTATTTAATATAATTATTAAATAAATTTAATATCAATAGTAATAACTTAATAATCATTAATATTTAAATATCAATGAAATTATCCTTTAAATATTAAAAGTTATATTTTATAACTTAAAATATTTTTAAACACTTTATTGTCATTTAAAATGATTTTTAATATAATAAAACCATTTTTAATTAATTTATTTAATTCATTTAGTAAATAAATTAATTACCATTAATATCAACTTATTAATGAAATTTATCACAAAATATTAAAAGTCATTAAAAATAACTTAAAATATTTTCTTATATCGAAATATAATTTTTAATGATTTTTCTAATATTAAAATCATTTTTAAATAATTTATTTAATATTATAATTAAATAAATTAAATACTTTTAATATTCCAAAAATATTAAATATCTATGAAATATATTTAAAATAATTAAAAACTAATTTTCAGAATTTAAAATAATTTTTAATAATTTATTTTGTATTTTTAATAATTAAAAACTATTTTTTTCTATTTATTAATTAATTTCTGGAAAATAATATATTATATGTCGCTAAGACCACCTATAGCGACAGAACCGTCGCTATAGGTGTTCTTCATGTTCTTGGCCAAACTTAGAAACTCATAGGCAGTTACTGAGTAAGCACGTTTGACCTCCAATAATTCAGTGTATAGTGTGATTCTGGACCAACTAAGCATTAGAGCGTGTAGTAATAGTGTAACACTTCAGGTTACAACAACAATCATGACCATAACACCTATAACCAAGGAGATCTGAGCCTCCAAAAGTGTTGTCAGAGGCTGTTCTTCATTTCTGGGTTACCCAGAAATGAAGAACAGTTCGACTGTTCACTTTTGGGTTCCCATAACTTCTGATTCAGGTATTGCTTTTGTGATCTAAAAGTTCCAGGTTGTAGCTAGCATGTAGGTCAACATTTCTATTACAACACATAAACAAAACAACAACATAATACCAAGATCTTGTTTGGTCAAACGTTGTCACAAACCACGCTCATGGACTTTTTGGGTTACCCAGAAAATTCATCCGTGGACTTTCTGCCTAGTTTCACCATCCTCTAATTCCTGTTTGATTGTGATATAAGCTATATAAAAGCATCAACATGTAGTACATATACAACTCTACAACTTAGATAACACAACAACAATAAAACCTTAATACACTGACAGATCAAGACGGTTTAAAATGTTGTCAGGCCGGTCTGGGCTGTTTCTTGGTTACCCAGAGACTCGGCAAGTCATGGTCGGTCAACGTAGTTTGACCTTCCATAACTTGCAATCTACATCTGGTCTAAGCCTGATTTCAAGTTCAGATCACAAAGCACATATCAGACTATAACTACACAGTTTCAAAACACAAAATTCGTAACAGATCACAAAGATATAAGGTCTTACATTTCTTGTCAGACTTTCTGGGCAAACACTGGGTTTCAAAAACAGCCGGTCAACCCACTTTGACCTTAAATAACTTTTAATTTACAACAGATATGACTTTGATTCTTTTTGCAGATTAAAGACAACATTGCAGGCTACTACTAACAACTTAAAAACAACACAAAATATAATCGAGCAAGGATTTGTGGCCTCTGACATTCGTTGTCAGACCACAGAACCAAGTTTTTTTCATATTTCTAAGATCCTCAAATCTGAGCTTCTAGATGTTATGGATCTAACATATAGCAACTCAGATCATCCATAGACACTAGATTTAACATGTTTAACACAAAAAAATCTAACAACTAACAACAGATCGTTAGACAAAAATCATGACTATGGTTTATACCTTCTATGAACGATTCTTGATTCTGGCTACTGATATGTTATGGTTGATCGTGGGGCTTTGATTTGGGACTAATATAGCTTATATTTTTGGAGGTTTGGAGCTTGAGACAGAAGGTTTGGGTGTTGGACAAAATAAGTGAACAAAATAATTTTTTTCTCTCTCTCCAATCTATTTATAGAAGGTTAGATGCATTGTATGGCTGAGATATATTGCTTGTTGTTGTTATTTTGAGCACATGGGGTGGTTGAAGTGGTTCACCCACTCAACCTATTGTCAAAACCTACAAGGTAGCCAAAAATAATAAACTAAGGGCAAAATGGTCAATTGATAAATCATTTAATGGCAAAATTGGAACATGGCAAACCCTTAGGGTTTAACCCTTAGGGTTTAGCATAAAATGAAGGATTTTCCCACTAGGGTTTACACAAAATAAAAATTAAATAAATTTTAGTTTCTAAAATTTTGAAATTTGGGTTTTCTAATTATGATTAATTTTCTAATTACGCTATGCAGGAACATTAGGGTTTAATATCATATAATTATCATTAACATTGCTAAAATAGCAATTAGGGTTTACGATTTTGATAATTAGGGTTACTAATTTATAATTAGGTTTTCTAATTATCAAATGAATGTTTAAAATTTTAGGATTTTCAAAATTAGCAATTGAGATTATAATACTTGTTAATTAATCACATTAACACAATTACAACCAATCTCGAACTCTAATTTAAATTTCAAATTAGGGTTCCTCATTTTCAAAAATTATTTAGGGTTTCTAGATTATAATTAGGGTTTTCTAGAAATTAGGGTTTCTAGAATTTTAATTAGGGTTCGCCTAATTAATACATTTAATACACAACATAAATTATATAACACACTTATAAAATAATCTTGCACTCTAATTTGGATCTCAAATTAGGGTTTAGCATTATTACTAGGGTTTGATCATAATACACCGTAATTGACCTACCATTATCAATGCGGAAATACAGTACATATTCATAGCACTAAAAAATCAAAATATAATTAATATTATATTATTATTCTCATACCTTGACAATAATCCAAAATTAGGGTTTGGATTCCATATCTGATTTATCTGTCATATTTAACCTTAATAATTAAGGTAAAATAATTAACTTAATAACTTGTACTAAAATTCAAATAATAAAATAATTATTATAATTATTCTAAAAATCACTCCATATATTATTTAAATAATATATGACTATATATTCATGAAAAATAATTAATAAAAATATTTCTACTATAAAATTAATTATTATAAGAATGTACTTTATAATAATAAATAATTCTAAAATAAAATTATTTGTAAATATTTATGTAATAAATATATATTTATTTACCACATAAATACACATACACATTATCTTGTATAAATCCTCAACCTTAAATAAATAATAAAAAAATTTATACGCAAAATTTCTTATTTATTTACGTAGAAAATATCGGGTTGTTACATTCACCATCCCTTATAAAGATTCCGTCCCCGGAATCACCGTTTTAAAACCTTTACATACAAGGGTACATAACATACACAATCATCGCAAGTAGATCTCGATCAACTTTGATCGAACTGATCTTTAACTGTTCACATAAAGCTTGTCTTTCTGATTAAACAGAAATTTAATTTCTAAAAGAACTCAAATTCCTACTCAAAATTTCTTTATAAACTAATTTACTAAAAATAGGAAAATCATGTATAATAAAATAAAAGTTATACGAATAATACCTGGAGTTGCATTGCCAGCTGTTGCCGTGTCCTGGACTGTCATGTTGTAGACCCTTGCCGTAGATTTTGTCGGCTTGCTCGACGAAATAGGTCACGTGATTACTAACGTCCCACTGCCAGTGCTCATGTTCACACTTCCTGTCTCCACCCTCTTCTTCGGACAACCTTTTACCCTGTGCTCTGTCGATCCGCATATAAAACATCCACTATTCATCCTAGGATTGGGGCAGTTGGGAGAGATATGGCCCTCCTGCCTGCACTTGTAGCAAACAAATTTTTCTTTCAAACACTCCCCCGAGTGATTTTTCCCACATGTCTTACATGGCACTATCTGTTTCTTAACACCTTCCTGTTTCACTTGTACACTTACAAAACTGCTCACCTTCCTCTTGCTATCTCCACTCCTGCTCCCACTATTAACTCCTACTTTTCCAGCTCCTTCGGTCTTACCCTTATTCTTCCTCTCCTTATTGTAAAGGCTCATGGCCTCACTTCCCTCCTCATCTATGATCGCTTTCTCCATGAGTGCTGTAAATTTAAGAATTTACAACACCGCCACTTTGTTGTAGAGCCAGGGTTTCAATCCCAGCTCAAACCTTCTCGCTTTCCTAGCCTCCGTATCGACTTGATGCGAGGCAAACCTAGCTAACTCATTGAATTTGGCGACGTATTCAGACACCGTCATATTCTCCTGCTTCAACTCTAAAAATTTCACCTCCATCCTAGCATGCATACTAGGGGAAAAAATAATTCTCGAAAAAAAAAGTTTTAAATCTATCCCATGTGACTAAACCTTCTCCTGCCCTTGCCTGATTTGCTTCCCACCAAAAGTTTGCCTCACCCTTCATCATGTAAGTGGCAAAAGCAGTCTTCTGCCCTTCATCTACCCTAGCTACCTCAAACGCTTTTTCAATTTTCTTAACCCAAGTTTGGGCTTCAACAGGGTCAGTTGTACCTTTGAATTCCAGTGGTCCTACAGCCTTAAAGTCTTTGATGTTTGTCGATCGATTATCTGGCTGATCTTCCAGCGACTGGTATTCCGTTCTGCATAGCTTGATCGTCCATATTCGCAAAATTCTGTATTGGGTTTAGTTGTCTTCCAACTTTGTTGACAGGTTCTTCTGTCTGGGTACTTTGTTTTCGTCTCCTTGGCGGTATTTTCACAATTTATTCTTTATTCTAAGCCTTATCGTATACGCTTATCATATAACACAAGTCTTTCTATTTGAAATAATCATGTACTCAAAATATTAGATTTTGAAATTTTGGTTTTCTGCATTAACCAGTACTCATATAATTAACTACTATCTTTATACCAACTTATTTCATTAATCCAATATAGATTCATACTCATATCACTTGACATACCATAGCACATATTGCTTTAATCATTCGCTATCCCTTTGTGACTCAAAAGTCAGGAATCGCTACCACAACTTATACAAAATTTGAGAAAAATTATCTTATACAAAATACCTATTATATACATAGCATAGAATCATACCAATTCAAGTAATACTAGTACTACTTATTTCTTACGCATTCACTAATGATCAGTTGCTTAGTATTCTATATAGTCCCATCATCCTCAGTAATCCATTCACACCTAACTACACCTAGTTCGTTCAACTTACCATACATTATGAGTTTAAGAACTCACCACAAACATATGAGTTTAAGAACTCGACATTGACCACACATTCTTGAACTATACTTTACCTATCAAACATATTATCGCCTCTAGGTCTGGTACTACACTTTTCAAATCAACGACCTCATTGAGGTAGCTTTCAATGTGAGCCTCTATTTCAGCTATTGGCTTTGATATTGGCTCAAGTATGGAGATTGACTTCTTCTTGACGATCTGAGGGTATCCTAATCCTTTCTATCTGACATTTACACACATAAATTATCCTGATTATCTTTTATTTAGTTTGACGATGAATTTAGTCAATTCATCTCTTTTTAAACTCTATATGAGTTATTTATATTTTCAACGTTTCCCTCTGTTCTAAGGTTATAGCCTAAGGTCTAACCCACCTAAGGTTTTTAAACCCTAAGCTCTGATACCAACCTGTGAAGACCCCAAACTCAGGTACTTGAAACCCGAACTCGGTTCATCACGATACCATTTCTATGAGCGAAATAATACTAATAATAATAACAATAATATAAATATCAAACTTAACTTACATTTATCAGAGTCTTATCCCAATTATGTAACCTTTAAACATTCATTACAAACCATGATAGATAATATATATCATACTTGTCTTAATAGTATTAAACTATTACATAAGATAACGTTTATTCATTCATTCAGCAACCGTTTCTCTTTCCCTTGTTCCTAGCAGAGATCTCTGATCATTCACACTTAGCTGAAAATATTTAAATTAAGCAAGGATGGGCATTTGAGTACCTAGTAAGTAATAGCAATTATATATATAAGCTGAAAGGATTTAAATATTTTCTTTGTACTATTCTTCTACAACAAGTCAATAGTTGTGAAGTATTCTGAACCGATAATAATAACATAACAACTCTCTTTCAAATTTTTGAAACTATATATTGACTATAACTGGGGTTATGGTGATATGCCATGAACATTGTTTTTATTTTCGAAAAGGTTAAACAGAAATTCATCTGTAAACCGACATAACTTACGGGCACTGGGGTGATCAGCCCGTTATGCCTTGCATTGATCAATACTACATTACAAGAACGATAGGATTGTTCACTTTGTTCCGCCTTGGGCGCATAAAAGTTTTCCCGTGTAGGGATGTTCATACTTGTCTGGGTTCCAAATCAAAGGTTTTATCTTGTTTCAACAATAATCTATAATTTAACATATATATATATATATATATATATATATATATATATATATATATATATATATATATATATATATACGGGTAATTGATAAAGGTATATCAACATGTGATTAAATACAATGATTATCCAAGTGGGGGCACTTGTTTAACCATTTACAGAAATTAACGAACATAATATATATATATATATCTGAATTACCATATACTAACATGTTGATAAGCAATGAGCGTATATAATATAAGGTTAATAATCTGTACAGTAATAATATAGTTTAGAAACATTCTTACTCATGTCCATTGCATAAAGAAAATGCAAAGGTAAGATACTTGCCTGAAGCGCTGCTTACAGTTTGTAATTTAGATTTATCGCTTATCTCACGACCTATCCTTAATAAGATCGTTCGTTCTATTAGAACAACATACTATAACACATAACACTGCTTATTACAGTCAGTACATACCCTAATCACATTGGCACATACGTTTAACAACTAT
Source organism: Panax notoginseng (assembly GCA_016801055.1). Classification (NCBI taxonomy): domain Eukaryota; kingdom Viridiplantae; phylum Streptophyta; class Magnoliopsida; order Apiales; family Araliaceae; genus Panax; species Panax notoginseng. Next base: position 108,484,869 of record CM029020.1, read on the forward strand.
TGAATCACAAATAATCACTTATCTAATCACCTTATCTAAGTCCAGATCAATTTCTAAAATATGTCGGTGTACCGACAACTTTATCGAATAATTATCGAGTCTAAGACTCTATTCTGTAACTTAATATCAGTCATATTATTGTTAAATGACTTAATATAATTTTAAAACATTTATTATAAATTATCACGAAATTTCAAACATCGGAATCACATTAAAATGATTTAAATACTAATCAATTCTATTATCATTAATATTTAATTAGTATTAAACTATTAATGAAATCATTTCTAAAATATTAAAGTTATTTATAATAACTTGAAATATTTTTAAAGTATTAAAATTACCCTTAAATGATTTTTAAAACATTTAAAATCATTTCTAAATAATTACCATTATTATCAAAGTATTAATGTTCTATTTATCAAAATATTAAAAGTCATTATTCATAACTTAAAATATTTTTAATTCATTTATATCCTTTTTAAATGATTTTTAACTTAATAAACCCATTTTTAAACTATTTATTTAATATAATTATTAAATAAATTTAATATCAATAGTAATAACTTAATAATCATTAATATTTAATTATTAATGAAATTATCCTTTAAATATTAAAAGTTATATTTTATAACTTAAAATATTTTTAAACACTTTATTTTCATTTAAAATAATTTTTAATATAATAAAATCATTTTTAATTAATTTATTTAATTCATTTAGTAAATAAATTATTTACCATTAATATCAACTTATTAATGAAATTTATCACAAAATATTAAAAGTCATTAAAAATAACTTAAAATATTTTCTTATATCGAAATATAATTTTTAATGATTTTTCCAATATTAAAATCATTTTTAAATAATTTATTTAATATTATAATTAAATAAATTAAATACTTTTAATATTTCAAAAATATTAAATATCTATGAAATATATTTAAAATAATTAAAAACTAATTTTCAGTATTTAAAATAATTTTTAATAATTTATTTTTTATTTTTAATAATTAAAAACTATTTTTTTCTGTTTATTAATTAATTTCTGGAAAATAATATATTATCTGTCGCTAAAGACCACCTATAACGACAGAACCGTAGCTATAGGTGTTCTTCATGTTCTTGGCCAAACCCAGAAACTCATAGGCAGTTACCGAGTAAGCACGTTTGACCTCCAATAATTCAGTGTGTAGTGTGATTCTGGACCAACTAAGCATTAGAGCGTGTAGTACTAGTGTAACACTTCAGGTTACAACAACAATCATGACCATAACACCTATAACCAAGGAGATCTGAGCCTCTAAAAGTGTTGTCAGAGGTTGTTCTTCATTTCTGGGTTACCCAGAAATGAAGAACAGTTCGACTGTTCACTTTTGGGTTCCCATAACTTCTGATTCAGGTATTGCTTTTGTGATCTAAAAGTTCCAGGTTGTAGCTAGCATGTAGGACAACATTTCTATTACAACACATAAACAAAACAACAACATAATGCCAAGATCTTGTCTGGTCAAACGTTGTCAGAAACCACGCTCATGGACTTTCTGGGTTACCCAGAAAGTTCATCCGTGGACTTTCTGCCTAGTTTGACCATCCTCCAATTCCTGTTTGATTGTGATATAAGCTATATAAAAGCATTAGATAACACAACAACAATAAAACCTTAATACACTGACAGATCAAGACGGTTTAAAATGTTGTCAGGCCGGTCTGGGCTGTTTCTGGGTTACCCAGAAACTTGGCAAGTCATGGTCGGTCAACGTAGTTTGACCTTCCATAACTTGCAATCTACATCTGGTCTAAGCCTGATTTCAAGTTCAGATCACTGAGCACATATTAGACTACAACTACAAAGTTTCAAAACACAATTCGTAACAGATCACAGAGATATAAGGTCTGACATTTCTTGTTAGACTTTTTGGGCAAACACTGGGTTTCAAAAACAGCCGGTTAATGCCGGTCAACCCACTTTGACCTTAAATAAGTTTTAATCTACAACAGATATGACTTTGATTCTTTTTGTAGATTAAAGACAACATTGCAGGCTACTACTAACAACTTAAAAACAACACAAAATATAATCGAGCAAGGATCTGTGGCCTCTGACATTCGTTGTCGGACCACAGAACCAAGTTTTTTTTTCAGATTTCTAAGATCTTCAAATCTGAGCTTCAAGATGTTATGGATCTAACATCTAGCAACCCAGATCATCTATAGACACTAGATTTAACATGTTTAACACAAAAAAATCTAACATCTAACAACAGACCGTTGGACAGAAATCATGACTAAGGTTTATACCTTCTATGAACGATTCATGATTATGGCTACTGATATGTTATGGTTGATCGTGGGGCTTTGATTTGGAACTAATATGGCTTATATTTTCGGAGGTTTGGAGCTTGAGAGAGAAGGTTTGGGTGATGGAAAAAATAAGTGAACAAAATGATTTTTTTCTCTCTCTCCAATCTATTTATAGAAGGTTAGATGCATTGTATGGCTGAGATATATTGCTTGTTGTTGTTATTTTTAGCACATTGGGTGGTTGAAGTGGTTCACCCACTCAACCTATTGTCAAAACCTACAAGATAGCCAAAAATAATACACTAGGGGCAAAATGGTTAATTGATAAATCATTTAATGGCAAAATTGGAACTTGGCAAACCCTTAGGATTTAACCCTTAGGGTTTAACCCTAACGTTTAGCACAGAATGAAGGATTTTTCCACTAGGGTTTACACAAAATAAAAATTAAATAAATTTTAGTTTCTAAAATTTTGAAATCTGGGTTTTCTAATTATGATTAATTTTCTAATTACGCTATACAGGAACATTAGGGTTTAATATCATATAATTATCATTAGCATTGCTAAAATAGCAATTAGGGTTAACGATTTTGATAATTAGGGTTACCAATTTATAATTATGTTTTCTAATTATCAAATTAGGGTTTAAAATTTTGGGATTTCCAAAATTAGCAATTGAGATTATAATACTTGTTAATTAATCACATTAACACAATTACAACCAATCTCGAACTCTAATTTAAATTTCAAATTAGGGTTCTTCATTTCCAAAAATTATTTAGGGTTTCTAGATTATACTTAGGGTTTTCTAGAAATTAGGGTTTGTAGAATTTTAATTAGGGTTCACCTAATTAATACATTTAATACACGACATAAATTATATAACACACTTATAAAATAATCTTGCACTCTAATTTGGATCTCAAATTAGGGTTTAGCATTATTACTAGGGTTTGATCATAATACACCGTAATTGACCTACCATTATCAATGCGGAAATACAGTACATATTCATAGCACTAAAAAATCAAAATATAATTAATATTATATTATTATTCTCATACCTTGACAATAATCCAAAATTAGGGTTTGGATTCCATATCTGATTTATCTGTCATATTTAACCTTAATAATTAAGGTAAAATAATTAACTTAATAACTTGTACTAAAATTCATATAATAAAATAATTATTATAATTATTCTAAAAATCACTCCATGTTTTATTTAAATAATATATCACTATATATTCATGGAAAATAATTAATAAAAATATTTCTACTATAAAATTAATTATTATAAGAATGTACTTTATAATAATCAATAATTCTAAAATAAAATTATTTATAAATATTTATGTAATAAATATATATTTATTTACCATATAAATATACATACACATTATCTTGTACAAATCCTCAACCTTAAATAAATAATAAAAAAATTTATACGTAAAATTTTTTATTTATTTATGTAGAAAATATCGGGTTGTTACAGGGCCTATGAGAGGCTCCCTTGCTTACGTCCTGTAAGTGTATTAGGGTTGGATACCTATCCACGGGGATAATGATGGCATCATTCTATACTGGCGGAGGTCCCTGTATTTGAGGGTTTCACTCATTGTCGCCTACAGCTGGAGTTGTTGACAGTTGATGTCATCATATAGATTCCCTACTCTGGGGAGCACTTGGCCATTGGATTTGAGGATGGGTACCCAAATGGAGTCGAGTACGTGATTTCCACCCGTAGGGTTCCTCTTTTCACAGATGGAGGATGGAAGCTCTATTTAGGAGAGCGTGCTATTAGGAGCACCACCGGAGAGATCCGTATACCGACACCCATCATTGATATCCCATTGTTAGGTGTTGATGGTTTTGCATTGTCAGAGGGTCCTTGTACTCAAGATGTATTCCAACACTGGTGGATCCCTCGTACCATTGGAGCCCAAACCCGCGCCACTCAGTTCGTGGGGGATATGGTTCCAGGATACGTGATGATAACGGATTGGCTAGCATGTGTCCAAGATTTGACACATGTGATATAGATTGACAGCTTGACTCAGCGACTGGACCGGGCACATTTCTTTATACGGTATTTGGGCAGAGATCTAATAGAGGCAGATTCGTTTGATCCTTCCAGCGTAGGAGTTGGCCCCTCAGATGACCCATTTGGCTTCGCAGGCACAGATCCTCCTTTGTATAGGTCTGACATCCCTATTGATAGAGATCCAGTGACTCATCAGGAGTTACATCAGGTGGAAAGGATTGATGTTGTAGATGTTGACACCATTGTCTTCTTCTGATGTGTATTCTCATTATCTCTTTTGATAGGCCTCTTGTTAGTTATTGGGTGGATGTGCCCCATTCTCGCTATATCTTTTGATAGGCCTCAGTTAGTAGTAGGGCGTCTGTGCCCCATTTCCCTGTATTTTTAGCTGTACAAAGATGATGTATATAGATGATGATGTATTTAGAAATGTATGTACTATCTTCTATCCCCTGCATCATATTGCCATCTATTATCTGTTATGCATGTATCATGTTATGCATGTGTATATATGTCCAGAGATATACAGCATTGAGCCTTGGATGGTATTATGATACGACCCACATAGATGTCTTCTTCGACAGTCAGCCGCATTGATCACACCCCGCCATTATTGGTGGCATCCCGTTTAAGATATTGGTTTGATAGTATGTCACCCTCAGATAGGGTGATCATAAATCAGCTATTGCAGCATACCATAAACCTTTTGATGTTTCAGGTTCCTGCAGGATTTGTGGAGGGTATGCTGGAGCACTGGGTACCGGAGAGGCAGGTTTTTCGGCTTGGGACCCAGGAGTTGACTCCTACTTTGGAGGAGTATGCACGTTTGACGATGTTGCCACTTGATAGACCTTGCGTGCATATGGCCATTAGTGACATGAGCCGACAGTTTATGACTCTCACTAGGCTGAGGTGGAAAGTTGTGCAAGATGAGATCACATTCGGCCACGTGATATCCCAGTGTTTTCTGATTGATAGATTTGACTATGAGGATAACTATGCTCGACATTCTAGGGATTTCACCATACCAGAGGATCATTGGCATTTGGCAAGAGTAGATGTATTGCTACTGTGCGTATTATCATATGTGTACATGCCACGATATATGGATGAGTAAGACATCGGCGTTATTATGGCAGTGAGAGCTCTCAGGGAGGGTCGTACCATTATTCTGATGATCATGGCAGAGATAATATGGTCGGCCACATTCTACAGGACTTACCCTGCAAGGGTATTCACAGGTGATTCGGTCATGCTATACGTGTGGTTTATGTCACAACTGAGACCGATTGGCACATTTAGACGACACGGGTATTGTTTTACCCATGAGATAGTTATGTCGTATTCCTTCCAACCTATAGAGTGTACAGATCCTGCACCTTGGTCTGTTTTCCTAGTTGGGATTGGAGATTCGTTTGCTATCTTACAATGTACAAGGGCTTAGTTTGCCCTATAGTTTCATTACTCATGCTTCGGGTATTGATTATCTCCCTCTGGCTAGTTTGAGGGGCATGAGTACCTGCCACCCACTGGCCGTGATGTCGCAGTTTGACCAGTTCCAGGATTTTCATCCTTTTGATGGGGCATTAGGTCACCGCTTAGCTTCTCGCCACTTGTCAGTAGAGGACCGATCCCGAGTGTATGCTTGTTAGGATCAGCGTGATATAGCTACTTTTTCTGTCAGCCATCCGGGTTATTCGCTAGAGTATGATGTGTGGATGGAGACAGAGACTTCATCGACTGCGGTAGTATCCACAGTGCCGGGTAGTGATTCAGATAGTGGAGAGCCCATGGAGGACATTGATTCTCACACCGAGGAGGAGCCATTTAATGGGTTGTCAGCAGCTCTCTTAGATTCTCCCAGTACTAGTACTGTTGTGATCCAACATTCGACACAGTACTTTGAGCAGAGTCTTCATTTGATGATCTTTGAGAGAGATCAGGCTAGAGCCCTGATGTTGACACCTCTTGATGGGAGAGACGCAGCTCTGTTAGAGAGAGATGAGGCATTAGCTCGTAGAGATGCTGCTATTATTGAGAGGATGCAGTGATCGTTGAGCGGGATAGCGCCATATCTTCCCGGGATGTAGCCGTCACAGATAGTACCACAGTGAGATCCCTGACCACTGGTATGCTTGCCAAGATGAGTGCGTACATGGATGAGCACTACGTCACCATGCAGATGGCCTTAAACTTGCTGGCTCGTGTGGATATCCTTGTACAGGAGACCACGGAATTACCTCCTTCTTCTAAAAGAGATGCTATGTTAGACCTGCTAGCCCGCATGCATACCGATCTGTAGATAGCCTTGTATTTTCCTGCACAGACTAGCTTAGCCATTTTGTCATGTACAGTTTATATTGTGTATATCAAACAGTATTATATATAGTAGGGAAATATATTTTTGATCACTTCCCTTTTAGATATGTCTGAATACTTGCTTGATATTTCTCTGCTTCTTCAGCCCTTGTGAACTTGATGTATTCTGAATTCCTCCTTACTAGATGGACATTGAGTTATCCCTGGACAGTTCAGAATGGATCATTGATCTGTGTGTATCCCTACCATCTTTGGTGTCTTGGGACTGGTTTCTGTATGGAAAAATGGAGAGGAATGTGGCTTTCCTCTCTGAGATTGATTGCACCACAAATGGTCACCAGTACTCCTATTTAGGAGGAGCCTAGTTAATTCCATCTCTAATGGATTGGTATTGCTCTTCAAGGAACAACCGCAGTTTAGATGGTCAGCGAGTCTCCCGTTTAGGTGGGGAGGTCAGATAATTCAATCCCTTTGGTTTAAAGCCTATGAAATGTGGTGGATTGAAATTTGATCCCAATACCATTGACAAGTATTTGTGTTTTGGTAGGGGGTTAGACCGAACCATAAATGGATGCCTACGTACTCCTGTTGAAGAGGAGATCAAGTCTGCTTAGTTCAAACTTGGTGTAAAAGGTTCAACGCTGTATGTGGCAGAAAGGGTGTAGGAATGTTTTTGTTATTTTTATTTTTGTAAGGAGAAGGGTGTAGAATTTTTTTTTGTTATTTTTGTTTTATTGCGACCGGGCCATATAAAATGGTTTCCTATGTACTCCAGTGTATCAAGGATATCAGGTCGACGTAGTTTGCCCCTCAGGACGATTTATAGCCAATGAAAAGTTTGATCTTATGTGGAGGACAAACTGCGGTGGGGAAGAAAGTTTAATCATAAGTTCAGGATAAACTGCAGGTGTGAAAAGTTTGATCCTATGTTTGGGGACAAACTGCAAGTGTGAAAGGTTCAATCCCTAGTGGGATAACCGAAGTTGAGTAAGGGTTAAAAAATCGAGTGAAGAGGAAAGGATCTGATGATCCGAAAACCAGGCTGTTGGCTTGAAAAGTGTGTTTCCTTGAGGGGCGCAGTGTGGAAAAAGAGTTGTATAGTGAAGGGTTAAAGAACCAGAATGACTGGTGATCTGATGATCCAACACCAGGATGTTTGTTTGATGGTAACTTCAGATATAGTACCGTTTCACGGTGTCCGTGTTGATAAGCTGTGGAAATTCATCGTCATCCATTTCCTACAATCTGAGAGCACCTCCTTTCAATACATCCTTGACAATAAACGGGCCTTCCCAGTTAGGAATGAATTTACCCTTAGACTGATCTTGGTTGTCAATGATCTTCTTCAAAACTAAGTCATGTTATTTAAACTGCCATAACCAGACTTTTCTGTTGTAGGATCGGGCGATCCTTTGTTGATATAACTGACCATGGAAGATAGTCGTGGTTCGCCCTTCGTCTATTAGAGACAATTGGTGATACCTGTCTTGTACCCATTGGTCTTCATCCAGCTGAGCGTTTATCAGCACTTTGAGGGATTCCATTTCCACTTCTACGGGTAGCACTGCTTCCATCCCATAGGTTAATGCATACGGGGTTACCCCAATTGAAGTGCACATTGATGTTCTGTAGGCTAATAGAGGAAGAGGCAATAAGTCAGGCCAGTATTTGTGGTTGGTGAACATCTTTTGCATGATCTTCTTGATGTTTTTGTTAGCTGCTTCAACAGCATCATTCATCTTTGGATGGTAGATGACGGAGTTAAGATGTTTGATGTGGAATTTACTGCATAACTCCTCCATCATTTTGTTGTTGAGGTTCTTAGCATTGTCTGATACAATTACCTCTAGTTGTCCATATCGACAAATGACATTGTTTCTACTGAAAGCAATGATGACTTATTTAGTAACCTTGGAGAAGAAGGCTGCTTCTACCCACTTGGTGAAGTAGTCGATTATGGTGAAGATAAATCGATGCCCATCACTGGTTTTGGGCTCGATGGGCCTAATCACATCCATTCCCCACATTGAGAAGGGCCAAGGCAAACTCATATTGTGGAGCTCCCGTGGAGGGGCGTGGATAGCATTCCCATGAATTTGGCATTGACAACATCTCTTGACGTAGTCATTGCAGTCAGCTTTGAGAGAGAGCCAGTAATGTCCCGTTCTGAGGATCTTCTTTACAAGTAAATGGCCGCTCGTATGTGGGCCACATATTCCACCATGGACCTCATCCATGAGTCTTTGAGCTTGGTCCTTGTCTAGGCATCTGAGGAGACCTAGTCCTACATCGCTCTTGTAGAGTACATCTTCGCTCAGGTAGAATTTCATAGCAAGTCGATGAATCCGCCTTTTCTCAGTCAGGCTCGCCTCAGTGGGTGTAGATCCATCTCGCAAGTACTCCTTGATATGCTGATACCAAGGTTGTTGGATGGGAGGTAGCTCATCTGATACTTCTCCAACATAGTTCCCATAAGCTGGCGCCTTTTGCAGGATAAATGTGACGCTTGGCATGTGTTCCTTGTTAGGTATGTGAATCAAGGAGGCCAAAGTTGCTAGCGCGTCTGTAAAGTCATTCCTATTACGAGGAATGTATAGAAATGAGATCTCTTCAAACTCCGAAGCCATCTATAAAACTTGCTGATGGTAAGGCAGCAAATGTAGCTCTTTGGTTTGATAGATTCTCGTGGATTATTTGACTACCAACTCTGAATCCCCAAAGACAGTTAACCACCTGATGCCCATTGAACGGGCAAGTTTTAGCCCCATGATACAGCCTTCATACTCAGCTTTCTTGTTGGTGCTGACAAACTACAATTTGACGATGACAGGATACTGCTCCCCCGTACCTGATACTAGAACTGCTCCAGCTCTAGAACCTTCCATATTAATATCTCCATCAAAATACATGTTCCATGTTTGGCGTGTATCGTACTGACGGTATTGCTGAATTGTCATTACCCCTTCATCGAGGAAGTATGTTTCCAAGAGTTTGAAATCCCCTGAAGGTGTGGCGGCCAGTTGATCCGCGATTCCTTGACCTCTAATGGACTTCTGCATCACGTAAACGATGTCAAATTATTGCAGAATCAATTACCATCTGGACAGTCGACAATTCAGTATGGGCTTGCTAAACATATACATGAGAGGATCCACGTGGGATATGAGATGGGTTATGTGCCCATGGAGGTAATGCTGTAACCTCATGGAAGCCCATGCTAAAGCAGAACAAGTCTTCTCAATCATAGTATACTTGTGTTCACTGCTGCTGAATCTTTTGTTGAGAAAATAGATAGCTCATTCTCGGCCTCTATCGTCTTTCTGATACAGCATGCAGCCCATGGCATTGTCACTTATGGATAGGTACATGAACAGGGGAACATCATCTCTGGGTGGTACCAAAATAGGAGCTTTGACTAGCTGCTCTTTGATTGTAAGGAAGGCCTTCTGGCACTCATCATTCCATTTCATGGAGGAGTTTTTCCTTAACAGCTTGAAGATAGGCTCACAGGTTGCTGTGAGTTGAGAAATGAACCTACTAATGAAGTTGACTCTTCCCAAAAATCCCTGTATTTCCTTCTCTGTCTGAGGAATGGGCATTTTCGTTATGGCTTGGATTTTGGTGGGATCCAGCTCAATCCTTTTGTGGCTGACTAGGAATACTAGCAACTTGCTTGATTTAACGCAAAAGGCGCACTTAGCTGGATTTAACTTCAAGTTATACTTTCGCAACATGTTGAAAAGCTTTCTGAGATGGTCTAGGTGGTCTTCCTCCCTTCGGGACTTGACAAAAATGTCATCCACGTAGATCTTTATCTCTTTGTGCATTAAGTCATGGAAAAGAGCCATCATGGCTCGCTGGTAGGTAGCTCTAGCATTGATGAGGCCGAAACACAACCGTCTATAGAAAAAGGTTCCCCAAGGCGTGATGAAAGCAGTTTTCTCACGATCCTCTTCAGCAACCATGATCTGATGGTACCCCGCAAAGCAATCAGCAAAGGAGTACATGTCGTATTTAGCAGTATTCTCAATGAGAATGTGAATAAATGGCACGGGAAAGCTATCTTTAAGGAAAGCTTTATTCAGATCCCAATAATCCACACAAACTCGCACCTTTCCTCCAGGCTTAGGCATGGGAACGATGTTGGATATCCATTCAGGATATGTGGACACCATGATAATACCAGCTTAAAATTGTTTCACAGTTTCTTCTTTCACCTTTAAACTTCACTCGGGTTTCAATCGCCTGAGCTTCTGCTTGACTGGCTTGAATCCCTCTTTAATGGGAAGGCGATGAAGGACAACGTCAGTGGACAAACCCACCATGTCTTCATGAGACCATGCAAACACATCCTAGAATTGGGCTAGTAGCGTAACCATGTCATTCCTCTGGTTTTGGGTAAGGTCTGAACCAATCTGGATTAACCTGGGGTTTTCTAAGGTTCCGAGATTGAAGGAGGTGGTCTGATCGAGGTTGGGTTTAGATTTGTCTTCGACCCATTCTTTGATCTCTGGAGGCACCTCAATGCGCTTTGTATTTCCATCAAGTCTGAGTGCAACTTTTCATCAAAGTTTCAATCCTTGTGGAGAAGAGGCACCTTATCAGCAAGTACAGGCACATCTAAGTTCAGAGTCCTGAAACAAAATATGCTTTCACTTAATATATATGACACTGTTTAATCATAGAAAGTGTTAACATGTACGGACAAAACAACTGCTAATACTGTATAGAAAAATAAGCAGTTATTATATCTACAGGGCAGAAAGAAGTCCTGCCCATTTTACCCTTGTCGACCAATGCAATGAATGTTGCTCCAATTGGCAAGGGCAAAGTCTTGGTGAACTGCAGCGATGGAGGGGCTGCCATCATCCTCCTTCTCTCAAATGATGACCATTATGTCTGGGCAATTATCGTCTAGGGTGTATCTGTTTGTATGTTCATCATGGACAATGATGCTTATGCCCGACATCATTCGGACGATGTCTTGTTTAATTCATCGTTCCTCTTCTTCCAACTTGGGATCTGGAACAAAGACTTCCTTCTCCTTTACCAGTATCGGCATAGGAAATAACATAGCCATTACATTGGCTGGCACCTTTACCGGAGATTGTGCGGACTCTAGATTTATAGGTGGAGATAATCGTCGTGTGGCTAAAGTTGAAGGAATATGCTTCTGCTTATGTGGATTCTTGTGACTGGAACTGGTAGAATATCTTAGTCCGGCCGTTCCAGTTTGACTGGCCACTTGAATCGGTTGTTTAATACCCTGATGACTTTTACCCAGCCCTTGTCTCGGCTGGTGTCCCAATGACATCATTTCTTGAGTAGCTGCTATTACTTCGGCATAAATCTTGGGTGCGGGAAATGGCATCCCAATGGAATGGTATTGAGTGTTGCTCACTTCCAAAGCGTGGAAATTGACCGGCTCAACAACAGAATTGAAACTGATGAGTGACATGTCACCTTGTTGAGGACATTACGGTTCAACGTTGACTGTGACTGGGCTATTATTGATAATGTATTTAAGTTGTTGATGAAGAGTGGAGGGGACTACCCCGGCCATATGAATCCATGGTCTCCCCAGAAGTAGGTTGTATCCTGTATCTATTTTGAGTACGTGAAAAGTTACACAGAATGTATGGGGATCAATCTCAATTGGCAGCTTAATCTCTCTGACTGAATTTCGGCGGGATCCATCAAAAGTTGTAATAACCGTATGGCTGCTTCACATCCGTTTAAGATTAACATTCATCTTCAGCAACGTAGCGTAAGGACAAATATTCAGAGATGAACCTCCATCTATCAAGACTCTAGCTAGCATGTATCTGGAGGACAAAACTGCAATGTGTAACGGCTTACAATGACCGGTCCCTTCGGGCGGTATGTCATCATCAGTGAAAGATATCACATTGTTGTTGAAAATGTGATCAACCAGATGTTAAAATTTTTTCACATCCACTGATTTTGGCAAGTATGCTTCTTCCAAAACCTTCAATAGAATCTTTTGGTGATTCTCGGAAGTTAAAACCAAGTCAAATATTAAAATTTGATGTGGATCTTCTTTTAAGCTTAAAACCACCTTGGCTTCATTATGACCCATGGCATGGAGGAATTTTTTAATCTTCTACATGAGAATCTTCCCATTTAATTTGATGGTAGGCTTCAATACCCGTTGTGGAAGATACAGTAGATTTTCCTTCGACACTGCAGCAGTCGTATGAGAGGTGGATCCTTCAGCTTCTCCATAATTCCAAGGAACATTTTGTAAGCTGATAATAGGATATTGTGGTCTGAATGGTAAGTTGATTGGCTCTGGAGCAGCCACTTTTAAAGGATTGTCAATTCCTTTGAGTTGAATTGCTTGTATTGTGAATGGTTTAATAGTCCCATCAGCCTCAGTGGGTATACCTGCTACCAGTCCCTTCCATTTAGTAGGACAAGTATTTTCACTCTCAAATAGCACAATATCATTGTCTGCCAGTTGCAGGACACTGCTATCAATTAAATTTTGCATAAGGTGGCGGAGTGCCCAGCATTCTTCTATGTTGTGACCGCGAGAATGGGAGTGATATTGGCATACTCCATCAGAATTAAACCGTCCTAAACGGGGATTGATTGGAGGTAGAAGGGAAGTAATCCTTCCTTCATTGATTAACATCTGAAGTATTTCCGCCATAGGTTGGCCCAGGTATGTAAATTTCCTTTTATTGGCAAAATCCCGACGGGCTTTGGTAGTTGCTCTCTTCGTCACTTTATCCTCTAATGTTTCATAGTTTGAAGGTGACGAGGGAGTATTCATAACCAAGGGAAGGACACTAGCATGCTCCTGGCTAACTAATTGGCGTGAGACTTGAAGTTGATAGGTCACCAGTTCTGCCCAATTGCTCAATCTGTTTACATAGAGCTTTCATCTTTCGTTCCATCATAAACTGGAACTTTGCATAATCCCATTTGTCAACACTGTCTTTGATGATCTGGGATGATTCACAGTTTAATTCAGAACTCTGTCCATTGCTCCAATTAATCATGTTGATCTCTTCCTCTTTGTGTGGAGGACGAGGGTTGTCTTGTACGTGAGGTTGATCTGGTTTGGTGACCACGATCTCACCATTGTCTATTAAATCTTGGATCTTATGTTTCAAGGCCCAACAATCTTGAGTATTATGTCAAGGTGTACCGGCATGATAAGCACATTTTCGAGCAGCATTGAAACCCGGTTGGCTGGTGGAAGAAGATGCGTAATTTTCTTCTGAGTGGTCAGAAAATTGAGAATGTTCTCGAGTGAGTCCCATAGGGGTGTGAACACTCGAGGGCGTTTTGCTTCTCCACTTTTAGGCAATGAAGGGTTTGAAGACTATGCTTGAAAGGGAGTGTAATTTCTCCTCTGAATAGGCATGTTCTGATTGCCCTTTTGACCTTGTAGTATCAAGAAAACATCATCCTCTTTCTTTTTATGGACCCTCCTGGGGTTGTTTCTATAAGTTCCAGATTGGATGTGCTCAGAAACAACTTTAAGAGAGGCTAGGTCTTGAATCTTTCCTGACTTCAACCCCATCTCAGCCATCTCTCCATGTTTAATCATTTCAGAAAATGGTTTACCAATGCCTACTTAAACTCTCTCATAGAAAGGAGCTTCTTATATGTCGACAAAGGTCATGACCATTTCTGATTCTGTCATAGAAGGAATCACTTGAGCAGCAAGGCGCCTCCTCCTTTGAGCATACTCTCTGAAAGACTCATTAGATTGTTTCTTGACCTTGGTAATCTGGTACCGGTCAGGAGCCATCTGAGACTGGAAGATGTATTGTGTGAGGAAGGAATGAGCTAGTTCTTCCCAACTATGGATCATTGAATTATCTAATCTGGTATACCACGAACGGGCTTCTCCAGTCAGACTCTTTTGGAACAGTTGCATTCCGAGCTTCTCATCCTCTGCATAAGATCCAAGTTCTCCAATGAACACCTTTAAATGTGTGTAAGGATCTCCTAACCTATCGTATTTTTTGAAGTTTGGAGTTTTGAACTTCTCTGGATAATGAACACCAAGGAATATACAAAGGTCAGCATATGAGACACTCACATGTGCTCCAATTCCTTTGATAGAATGAAGGGTTTCTTCCATTTGAAGGACTTTTTTCCTGATGTCACCGGTGTCCAGATCTCTGTTGAGATGGGTGGTATCATGAATTTTGTTGGTTGTATCCAACTGGAGCTCAGGTACTGTAATGACTTTATCAGAACCTGGATTCCTCCTTGTTCAATGGATTCATCATGTATAGGTTTCTTCGTACCTTGAGTAGACTGATGTAGTTCTTCAAGTAAAACAGCCAAATCTGTATTTTGTTTACTTAATCCGTCAAATTCTTCGTGAGAAACTGGATTAGATTGGTCAGATGAAGACATGATTGGCTATAGGCTTGTGGCCTTTTTGGATTTTGACCGGGTAATAGGCCTGAATGCTTCCTTACGACAAAACTTGCATAGTTTAGTATTAGGGATTGTGTAAATGTTTACATGCTATGTGATGTGTCCATTTTAGGATAATTATCCTACAAAACGGATGTTAGCTGTTTATAATACAGGATAGCATGTTAATTTAAATATGCACATTTTTCTTCAAATTTCTCATTGCATGGAGATGAATATGGAATGAAATTACAAGTAATTTGAAATGAGAAAGCATGAAGAGACTTTCCTTCGCGTTTGGTTTATCAGAGGCTGACCTATCTTAGGTTACTCTCGCGGCTTTTTGGCATGAAGGTTCCCAAATCATTACAATTTACTCAACGGGAAGTTTATTCGGTCTTTCAACTGGTGCAAATTTGGGTGGTGCCTGTGACAACCCGAATTTTTATAAGTTATTAAAATAGGAATTTAATAATTAAAATTCTTATTATGAGATGTTTTGAGTTTGAGTATGTATATATACGTGCTATATATTTTGAAATATATGATCTAGAGTGAAGAAAATTATATATTCATATATTGGGAGAGTGAGGTTTAATAGTTAAATTAACTATTGAAGAAATTAAATGAATTTATAATTAATTTTAAATATTTATTAAATTAAATAAATATTTTAAATAATTTATTTATTGAGAAAAATAAATAATTTATGAAATTATGGTATAATAATTTAGTTACGTGTGTATGATAATTAAATTAAAGCAAAAGTAAATTTTATTCTTTGAAGATTTAATTTAATGAATTAATTAAATTAAATGAGTTGTTTAATATTAAAGAAAATAAGTAAATTAAATAAAGCGATGTTTAAGCATAATTTATTAATTAAATTAGATATATGATTATTTATTAATCATTAGAAGAATTATAACAAAAATTATAATTAATATAATTATCATTGTAAGTTATGTAAGTTGGTTACAAGTGTAGCAAATAAAAACTATATAATATAATATTATTAAAATAATTTAGTATGAGAGAAATTGTGTGTGACCAAACGCAGCCATATGGCTTTTGGTTTATTGTAACTGACGCCTTTTTATTTTCTTCACCTGACGTACGTTGGGGGGGAGAGGGAGTCAGTTATATGTTACATGTTCTTTTTCTAAGGCTAGTACTGCGCTTGGTGAGGAAGAGAGGAAATACAGAGGTTTTGACAGAGAGAGAGTTTTCTGTGATTTTGTGTGACACCCCCAAAATAGGTATACAACACCCATTTTGAGTTGTCAAAATACATGGTACAGAAACAACTACAACTTTATTAATACAACGTAAAAAACTGTGAGTTTAAATACAAATATTGCCATCTAGACAATATCCACACTCAAATAAGTCATCATTACAATTATTGATACATTATTTTACAAAAATGGTGAGGACTACTAAAACGAATTTCTAGAACCTTCATTCCACACCCCGACTAATACTCGCTACATTCTCGCCTCTTGAGAAAAAAATGGAACAAAAGGAAAAGGGTGAGCTCAATTAGCCCAGTAAAGAACATTATGACTAAGATAATATAAAACAAATTATCATTAGTCTTCAACAGGGAAAATCTAATATAATACAATAGAAAACAAGTTTTAAATCAATATTCGCAGCGGAAATAATAATTCATTAGAAGAGTTAAGTAGAGAATGAAATCTACTATCTTCTATATATGAATTTAAAAGTTCATCGTCTATTTTTTTTCCCTATAACATCAATCAATATATATCTGGAATCAAATATCCATCTTTGTACTACAAGCCAAAGATATTCATCAGTTGGTCATGTTCATCTAAACACCTGTTCATCTTTGCACTACGGACCAAAGATATTCATCAGAAATCATTCATCTTTGCACTATAGGCCAAAGATATTCAGTTATATCATCATTTAGTACCGATGATGATGAAAAATATTTTAAAGAAAACGAATTCAGTGAAACAAAAGAATAAATATTAAAGATTCGTATTTCAAATAATCCGAGTTCAAAAGTACTTCATAAATAATCATAGCGAAGTAAAATTCACGAATGATTAAAATATGGATACAATCAAAGCTAGTATCCAAAATAGATATCTTGGACACAGAAAAGAAAATTTAATTTTTCTGTGAATAGTGTCGTATTTGTGAATAGTGCCGTATACGTGAATAGTAACCTCGACATTAAAAGATAGAAATTCCACAAGAAAAAAAATTATCATGCTTTGTGAATAGTACTCATGAATAGTAACTCGTGAATAG
Organism: Panax notoginseng; assembly: GCA_016801055.1. Classification (NCBI taxonomy): domain Eukaryota; kingdom Viridiplantae; phylum Streptophyta; class Magnoliopsida; order Apiales; family Araliaceae; genus Panax; species Panax notoginseng. The sequence goes on from CM029020.1 coordinate 108,502,229, forward strand.
TAACTCATGAATAGTAATTCGTGAATAGTAACTCGTGAATAGTAACCCCGACATGAAAAGATAAGAATTTCACAAGAAAAATCTTACCAATATTCCGGTATAATGATATTGAAAGAAATAATATCATTGATAAAAAATTAACATCCCTTACCTCAGCAAAATAGTACTTCTAGTTGGAATATCAGATATAGTGCTGAAGGAAATTGCACCGTATAGCAACACTCAAAGTATAAAAATACTCACAAAATACGCTCGATATTGTAGAGAGAGAAAGAGAGAGAAATCTTTAGTTTCTGGTGTGATTTTCAATTCTAACCTAAGCACCCTATTTATAGGAAAATATTTAGAACACCAAAGCAAAAAATTTAATATAATATTAATATATTATATAAAAATTCTTACGCACACCAAATCAGATCCAAATATTAGCCACCAATAGTCAACTAAATCAAAAAAACGTTTTTGTTATTAAAAATAATTAAAACTTTCAAAAATCAATTATTTCAGAACTTCGGAACTTCAATAATTCATAATAAATAGCCCTTTTATCAAAAATTTGAATCACACGACTTTGTATAGGAAATTCAATTCTCTACAGCTTTGCAGAAGAAATTTTTTCCAAATTCTAAACAGAAATTGACTGAAATCAACAAACGGGTGATTTTATAGGCTATAATCAAATTTAAGTCAAGAAATGGGCCCACAGACATGTTTAACATGTTTTAAACAACTTTTGCTACAAAAATACTCTTTCTCCTAATATACTCATATATCCCACATTCGTTGTAAAAATATCATCATTATTATATTATAATAATATAATAAAATATGATTTTATTAGAAAAGATAAAATATCGATTTTTAACAATTGTCACTTTAAAAAATTTTCTCCATCTATATCCACATAAAATGAATATTTTTCTCATCATATAAATCAATAATTAATTATTCACAAATAATATCCATGAATGTCGCAGGAGCATTAGTCAATCCAAAAGACATGACTTAGAATTCATAATGCCCGTACCGAGTTCTGAAGGCAGTCTTCGAAATATCCTCAATTTTAACCTTCAGCCGATGATATCCAGAACGAAGATCGATTTTTGAAAAAAATTGTGCTCCTTGCAACTGGTCAAACAGGTCATCAATACGAGGTAGCAGATACCTATTCTTGATAGTGACATGGTTTAATTCCCGGTAATCAATATAAAGTCGCATACTCCCATCTTTCTTCTTTACAAATAAAATAGGAGCGCCCCAAGGAGATGTACTAGGACGAATGAAACCGATGTCCAACAACTCTTGTAGTTGGATCTTTAACTCCTGAAGTTCAATAGGAGCCATTCGATATGGGGTTTTAGAAATGGGCTTTGTACCAGGTTCAAGATCAATAAAGAATTTAACTTCACGTTCCGGGGGTAGACCGGGAAGTTCTTCAGGAAATACGTCAGGAAAGTCAATAACGACAGGAATATTATTCAAATTTGACGTGTCTTTATTCAAATCCATAACATGGGCTAAGAAAGCTTGACATCCGTTTTTTAATAAACGAATGACTTTATGGCTTGATATAATAGTGATTGATTTTAATGGCTTAGTTGCTTGAATTCGCACAACAGGTTGGTTAGTAATATGAAAACTAACAACCTTACGAAAAATAATTAATTTTGGCATGATGAGTAGTTAACCAATCAATCCCTAAAATCACATCAAAAGCAAGTATCTTTAAAGAGATAAGGTCAATAGGTAAGGTGAAGGTGCCAACTTGGATCAAATAAGATTTATAAATAGTGGATGTGATGAAAGTTTCTCCTAACGGAGTCTCCACAGATAAATCAAAGTCTAACTTCTCCGTAGTCAAGTTTAAACGTTGAGCACAAGCAGGAGAAATAAATGAATGGGTAGCACCAGTATCTAGTAAGGTATAAACTTCGCATGAACCGTTGACCAGTCACGATAAATGCTCTTCCAAGAACCGTTGACTTTGACTTTTCTGGGATAGCTTTTTGAGTCACCATCCCCGCTGGACTTGGTTTTGCTACAGTGCAATCTCGAGCGATATGTCCTTCCTTTCCACAATTATAACATACCTTAAACTGTTGTGGGCAGTTTGGGCTGATATGTCCTACTTTTTTGCACTTATAGCATATGACCGGTGGTCGTTCTCCTCCCCTGGAACCAGTTGCTGCTGGAGTTGACGTCTTCGTATTATCATTGTTGAATCTCTTCTTTTTAAAATCTCCTCCCGACTCGCTTCTTCTATTTTCATGGCCACGATTACCACCAGAGTGGTTGTCGTTCTTGTCTGTATTTTTCTTTCTCCACTGGTTATCATTGTTCTGATGACTGCTGTCACCGGTATGATCCTGGTTGTGGTCCCTCGGTTGACCGTACTCGTTATCTCGCTCTAATAATTGAGCCCTATTGATAACATCTGAATAGAGAGAAAATTTATGATAAATGAGATATTGACGTATGCCGGGTTTCAAACCTCTCAGAAACATCCGCGTCATACGTTCCTCATTCTCCACCAAATGAGGTGCAAACCTGGACAACTCTGCAAACTTTGCCTCATACTGGGACACCGTCATGTTATTCTGCTCCAGTCTAATAAACTCTACCTCCTTCATATGACGAATACTTTCAGGAAAGTACTTGTCATTGAACAGTTTCTGAAATGTCTCCCAAGACATGCTGAGTGCGGCTGGATGGGTACGCTTCACAGACTCCCACCAGTAGTCTGCCTCGCCACGGAACATAAAAGTGGGGAATAGAACCTTCTGTTCCTCTGTGCTTCCCAAGACATCGAATATCTTGGTAATTTTCTTGACCCACATTTTCGCCATGATCGGATCCGGCTTTCCCTTAAATTATGGTGGTCCCAATTCTTTGAACTGCTTGGCTGTGACAAACCGTGAATTGCTATCATTTCCTCCTATATTTTGAACACGAGTCTCCCTCGTCTGGTTTTGTATGAATTACAAAAAGCTTCTAAACATCCCATCGTTCATTATCTGCTCATTGGTGTTGTTCACATGAGGAACATTTGCTAGCCTATTGCACGTTCTCCTCGTTGGTGAGCACAGGTGTCTCCACAGTCTCATTTACTCCACTGTTAACATTCTCAGTCGACATTCTCAAATACTGCCATAAAACAAGGGTTAATTTAAGCAATTAACATATCACATAATATCCCTATATTATGACCGACCAACAAATAAGCTTAGGTAGGGCACACTAGCGAAGGATTTACTCGTCTCTCCCCTCATAGTTCTATTCTCCGATCTCCGCCAGAGATCATGTCCCCAAGCTCTGATACCAACTGTGACGCCCCCAAAATAGTTATACAACACCTATTTTGAGTTGTCAAAATACATGGTACAGAAATAACTACAACTTTATTAATATAACATAAAAACTGTGAGTTTAAATACAAATATTGCCATCTAGACAATATCCACACTCAAATAAGTCCTCATTACAATTATTGATACATTATTTTACAAAAATGGTGAGGACTACTAAAATGACTTTCTAGAACCTTCATTCCACACCCCGACTAGTACTCGCTACATTCTCGCCTCTTGAGAAGAAAAATGGAACAAAAGGAAAAGGGTGAGCTCAATTAGCCCAGTAAAGAATATTATGACTAAGATAATATAAAACAAATGATCATTAGTCTTCAACAGGGAAAAATCTAGTAGAATACAACAGACAACAAGTTTTAAATCAATATTCGCAGCGGAAATAATAATTCATTAGAAGAGTTAATTAGAGAATGAAATCTACTATCTTCTATATATGAATTTAAAAGTTCATCGTCTATTTTTTTATCCCTGTAACATCAATCAATATATATCTGGAATCAAATATTTATCTTTGCACTACAGGCCAAAGATATTCATCAGTTGGTCATGTTCATCTAAACACCTGTTCATCTTTGCACTACGGGCCAAAGATATTCATCAGAAATCATTCATCTTTGCACTACATGCCAAAGATATTCAGTTATATCATCATTTAGGACTGAGGATGATTAAAAATATTTTGAAGAAAATGAATCCAGTGAAACAAAAGAATAAATATTAAGGATTCGTATTTCAAATAATCTGAGTTCAATAATACTTCATAAATAATCATAGCGAAGTAAAATTCAAGAATGATCAAAATATGGATACAATCAAAGCTAGTATCCATAATAGATATCTTGGACACACAAAAAGAAAATTTAATTTTTTTGTGAATAGTATCGTATTTGTGAATAGTGCCGTATACGTGAATAGTAACCTCGACACTAAAAGGTAGAAATTCCACAAGAAAAAAAATCATCATGCTTCATGAATAGTACTCGTGAATAGTAGCTCATGAATAGTAACTCATGAATAGTAACTCGTGAATAATAACCCCGACATGATAAGATAAGAATTTTACAAGAAAAACCTTACCAATATTTCGGTATAAAGATATTGAAAGAAGTAATATCATTGATAAAAAAAATAACATCCCTTACCTCAACAAAGTAGTACTTCTAATTGGAATATCAAATATAGTGCTGAAGGAACTTGCACCGTATAGCAACACTCAAAGTATAAAAATACTCACAAAATACGTTCGATATTATAGAGAGAGAAAGAGAGAGAAATCTTTAGTTTCTGGTGTGATTTTCAATTCTAACCTAAGCACCCTATTTATAGGAAAATGCTTAGAACACCAAAGCAGAAAATTTAATATAATATTAATATATTATATAAAAATTCTTACGCACACCAAATTAGATCCAAATATCAGCCACCAATAGTTAACTAAATCAAAAAAACATTTTTGTTATTAAAAATAATTAAAACTTTCAAAAATCAATTATTTCAGAACTTTGGAACTTCAATAATTCATAATAAATAGCCCTTTTATCAAAAATTTGAATCTTGCGTTTTTTTTATAGGAAATTCAATTCTTTACAACTTTGCAGAAGAAAGTTTTTCCAAATTCCAAATAGAAATTGACCGAAATTCACAAACGGGCGATTTTACAGGCTATAATCAAATTTCAGTCAAGAAATGGGCCCACATACATGTTTAACATGTTTTAAATAATTTTTGCAATAAAAATACTCTTTCTCCTCATATACACATATATCCCATATTCATTGTAAAAATATCATCATTATTATATTATAATAATATAATAAAATATTATTTTATTAGAAAAAGATAAAATATCGATTTTCAACAATTGTCACTTTAAAAAATTTTCTCCATCTATATCCACATAAAATGAATTTTTTCCTCATTATATAAATTAATAATTAATTATTCATAAATAATATTACCGAATCACAATACTGATAACCAAGCAGTTCCTAGGAAAGAGGGGGCTTTCCAATAAGAATTTCTCCTTACTAGCGCGCAATTAGGTGACCAAACCTCTCCTTAGACAGAACTTTCTAGATATTGTCAATAATGTTATCTAACAATATTATTCAGATAATATGAATTATTGCTTCGATAATGAAAAATACTGTGTAGTGACAATTATTGAAACAACAATAATATAAAATATCAACGTAGCAATTATCGAATCAATAAAATAAAATACTGAACAGTAATTATTATGACAATTATTCAGTAGTGCCTTCTTACGTAAGAATCAATAATTGGTGCAATACCGTGTGCTACTGTGCAACAACGCGTATTACTGTGTTTTAACCACCGGGTATTCCAACAATATTAACGGTAACAACTACACCGTTATTTATAAACAACTTATACTTGTCATTTTCTTCATCCAATCGCTTTCCGTTATGGGCCCACAAAAGACTGCACCGTCGTACGAATATTCCCCGACAACAAGAATATTCCACGACCAAACAAATATTCCCCGACAACAATGAATATTTTATAACCACCTATTTTTTTTAAATATTTGCGCATTTTACCTTATTAATCAACTCAACCCTTACTATTTCAAAATAATAAATAGAGGAAATTAAATTTCATTTATTAATAATTTGGGGTCTTACATTTTGCCAAGAGGAAGGAGAGTTCACCATCACTTACTAAGCCTATAATTAGGGTTTGAAGGTATACTTTACTTCTAATGTTTATAGTTTTGAGTTCTTATGATCATCTTCTGTAAATTGCTTATCACAGGGGAGTTATACATGTATGTATATGGTTTATAATCTGTTAATCATCGTTTGTGAGTGCTATTTGATGATTAAGTTAGAAGAGATTGGTTTGTAGGAAGAAATTGAAATAACAGTGGTTATATATGAAAATAGCTTAAGAAAGTACAAATTTTTATGTCTAATATGTGGTATAATATGTAAATTGGTATTGGATTATGTTAGTATGTGAAGAAAAGAAAACGGCATAGTTTGAATCATGTCAATTGGTTAAGAAACGAAGTCGTAGCGATTGAATTCGCTAAATGTGTTTAAAACATGAAAATATAGTATGAACACTGAATTGGAACCCTTAAAATAATTTGTTAATATGTTTGAAGTGTTATAATTATTCTCTAGATGAGTAGCTAAGAGTTTAACGAGTCCAACGAATCGAAAATCAACTAATTCGAACTTAAAATGAGAAAGTTACATCAAAAAAAAATTGTAATTTGTGCGAAGCCTCGCGCGGGCGCGCCGCCCGTACGCGAGGATGCGCAGCTAGGGCTGGGGGATGGTACGGTTGTGCTGGAAGTGGCGCGGGTGCGCCCAAGGTGTGCTAACTTTGACTGCTTTGACCTATTTTGGTAAAACAAATATAACATTTTCATATGAACTCCGATTAAAGCGATTCAAGATGATCCGAAACGAGAACGAATAGACCTACAACTTTTATTCTTTAAGTTTTTCAATTTGAGGTCCTTAGACGGGGTCAATATTGTCATTTTTTGAACTATTGTGTTTTCGGAGGCAATCGGATGGCGTCGGGCATGCACGTATGCAAGTGTAGTGCTTCTGACAATAAAAGATTTTGTTCTAAGTCATAAAATATGAATGTTAGTAAATATAATGATACTTAACATTAACAAATGATGTATTAGATAAGTTGTATAAGCATACTAAGCACACACAAGAGAGACAAATTGGGTGTGTGACGAATAAACGTCGTAACACCGTGACAAGTGTTAATGAACGTAAAAAGTCTTTTAAGTTAAATGAAATGAATATTATAATATATGAAATGCGGTTAATATAAAACCAATAATGATTCCTAGCAATACTTAAACACTAGTATGAACTTTGAGTATGAAATATAGTGAGATATAAGATAAAAGTTAACACAATCAAATTGAACATTGTGTATGGATAATAGGAAGGATTATGAGGTGTAGAGTAAAGTTTACATTACAACTACTATGCGTGGCTATGTGACAAATAGTTGATGTGCATGATTATATAATTGTGTAAGGTACGTGAAGTGCAGATTGCTGTAAGTTGTTAAACTATTGTTGGTAAACAACGATCAAGGCAAGTCTTTCAGTTCCTATTTGCTATGTGAACTTGATGATTAACTGTTTTAAGACTTTATTGCAAAGAGCATAATGTGTTATATATATGTTGAAAGTATGAAATGTTAAAGTCAACTTATGACTACGTTGATTGAGTAAAGCATGCTGATTCAGTAAGTAACTAAATCTTTATACTTGTTATATGAACTGTAGTATGTATGTTATGTTAGTCCAATGTTTATAAGATATATGTTCAACATGTTATTATATGCTACGTGATGCATGAAAACTATTAGATTTTGCTGGGCTGTCGAGCTCAACCTTGCAAATAACCATTTTTGCAGGTCAAGATTTCAAGGTAAGGATATGTGCTATGTGAATTATAGAGATCCATATTCGCGAAGATCACTTATGTTTTATGAGAAATGTATTTAATATTTTGAATGTAACATATTGTTGATTTGTAAGTTGAGCTATCCGGTGTATTTGGACATCTATTTATGATGTAAGACTTTGTATAGTCATTTTGTTGTAATGATTCATGATATAAATTGGAATCGAAGAGACGTAATGTAAAGGTTGCGATTTAGGGCAATACAGAAGGAAATGCATAAAAGTTTTAAATATTCTGCATTTTTAGTGATTTTAATATCGAATAATGATATAAAGATAGATTAAAGTTGTATTGTTAACGATCGAGAAGGAGAATATTATTGTATGAATTTTGGGGTCGTTATAGTTGGTATTAAAGCTGATAGGTTAGAAACCTTAGGTAAGAGTACCTTAGGCTATAACCTTAGAGAAAAGAGGTGAAGATAATGAACGAATAAGCTCAAATAGAATTAAAACAATAAGAAGTAAGTTAAGAAATTTATAAATAAGGGATTAGAACATGCATGAAAAGATTCAAAGAAGAATCTCGCAGAGTTATAAGGAATATGATTGTGGGGTTACCCAACTCCAATAATAAGAATGTAAGGTGATAATAAATAGACAATGTCTACAATAAGAGAAAGGTAATGAAGTTAAGAATAAAATGTTATATTTAAGTATGGTACAATTGTACTCTTTAATAGTTGATGTATAGTATTTGGGCTACACGATTCCTTCACAGAGCGGATGTATATACGAACTAGCAACTCGGAACCTAATTTGTTGGTTATTTGTGGGAAACCACTCAGCGTACCAGGTTGAAACTAATAGAGACTCGATGTGTACCAAGTGTAGAAAATGGATATGTATGATGAAATGTGGAACTCGAATGAAATGTTGAGCAATGTAAATGAAGTTAGAAATTCTTAAATGAAGAAGTGTTATATAAACAAGAAAATTCAAAGAAGAATCTTGAAGAGATATAAAGATAAGAAATGAGAGTTACCCTAACTCCAATAGCCAAGATAACGAATAATGTCGTAAATGATGAAAAAGGAAAAAAAGGGGATCGTAAAACAAAACGATCACGAGTTAAGAAAAGACTTTTAAGGGAGATGATTATAGAATAAGATCACGACGTGATCTGTTTAAGTTATGAAAGAAAGATGGTTTGTAATGTTTGAATAATTATAGCTTGATGCTATAAAGATAATGTACTATGATATAGTACGAGATAAACTCATGAGGAGTTATAGATGATGAGGTACGAAAAATTCGTATCGAGGAAAGAGCAAGTTATAAGCAAGATAGAGTTAGGAGGGATTTCAATTGAGGACTCATGTGATGGCTGAGTTGTACAAACCTTTGCATGGGCGAGGGTTTTGTGCTTGCGCTTAGTTTATCACATTGATAATCATTGGAATGTTGGTGTCGCGCTAAAAATGTATATGTGGCCAAAAGGTGATTCTTTTTTCACGTGTATATTTGATAGTTAGAAATTATTAAGATTAGTCAGATATTATTAGGATTAGGTGTGGTTCTTAAAACTAATGCATATGGTAAGTTCGTGACTCATAATAATATGGTATGTTTTGAACCCCTCAGCGAATGGACGCCTATGATCTGGCTAGGATAAGTTATTAAACTCATATTATTGTGGCAAGTTCCTGAATTTTCGATGTGTAGTAAGTTTGATGAACTATATTGGGTAGAAAATGATTATAGTATAGAGAGCATTGATGAAGTTGAAGATTGATATAATGGTTAAGTAATGAAGTAATGGAGTAAAGATTGAAGTTGATAGATACCTGGATGTTCTAAATCTACTAGCTATGCTAGACTTTCGAGATTTATTGACTTCGTGCCGATGGTTGTACTTTTTATTTTTGAAAAATGTTGGATTACACTAATGATCCAAAGAATTTTTAAAATAATACTATTATTCGCGTATCTATTCTATTTATTTCGGCTAGATAAAATAATAATAATAATAATAATTTTTAAATTTTCAAAATATATTTTAACTGTATGTATCGGGTGATATGATAAACGATGGAGTCATCAATGCAATGGAACCTGGTGTTGGATGTGATCATATGATCGTCAGCCCACTATGGTGAGATGTAGTATGACAACATCATAATCATGACGCCATTAAAAGATTTTTGAGATTTCTTTAAGACATGAGATATATATATATATATATATATATATATATATATATATATATATATATATTTTGATTGATGTCCGAATTGTTGTAGAAGTCTATGCTATTTGATTCAGCTAAACAATTATTGAAAGATGTTCATGAAATTCAAGCGTTTCTCGAGAAGTTATGCCAAACCAAATTGTTTCGGTGCGGATTCAGATGTTAAAAAGATTATATGAACAACCCTTTTATAGGGGAGTACGCGGAAGTGTTTAGATGTTTGTTCACAATACATTGTACGAAAGGGCTGATCCCCCTAAATAAGAGGAGTCCTTATTGTCTTATGACAGTTAAAGTTTAAGTTGAAAGAATACTTATAACTATGGATATATACAAATAGCATTTAGATGTTTGTGCACAATACATCGTACGAAGGGCTTAACACCCTAAGTACGGGAGTCCCTATAGTCTAATGACTATTAAGTTTTAAGTTAAAAGAGTATTTATAATCGTGGACGTGGTTCAAGGTCTTATGACACCTCAGCATGATTTAGAATCTTTTAAATTCCTGAGTTATTCATACTACTTCCCAATTATTAAGCAATTGTAGAAGATTATTGTTATTCTAAAAGGCGAATGTGGTAAAGATGATATTCCTTAGAAAAAAGTAAGTCGTAGAATGCGACACTAAATGATGAATATATTGAATAAGTGAGAAAAAAAAATTTGAAGTGAGAAGCAGATGAGTTATCAAAGAATAATGTAAAACTTTTAATAGAAAAAATAATAATTGTAGAAAGATCTTTATGAAAATAAAGTGGTTATAGATCCCAATGAATGAATAAAGTATTAACGCAAAATCTATTCTGATAGATTGAATGAATGAAGATTAATAAATAAAATTTCGAGGATGAAATTCTGAGAAGAACGAGTGAATGTAATATCCCAAGTGTTTATGAGTTGAGTGTACGATAACGATCCTTAGAAAAGGAAATGAATGGGTTAAATGATATATAATATTAAAAATATAATTGAGTTCAAGTGAAAGTTATAAAATAAAACCTAGAATTTGTTGAAGTAATGAATGTAGTAGGAAATATAAAACCTATATTAAGGTAATGTGTTGAAGATATTCAACGATAAATTTTGAAAAGAGATTTGGTGAAAACCGAGTAAGGGAGGTTTCGTTGATTCCGAGGACGGAATCCTTATAAGGGGGGAAGGATGTGACAACCCGAATTTTTATAAGTTATTAAAATAGGAATTTAATAATTAAAATTCTTATTATGAGATATTTTGTGTTTGAGTATGTAGATATACGTGCTATATATTTTGAAATATGTGATCTGGTGTGAAGAGAATTATATATTCATATATTGAGAAAGTGAGGTTTAATAGTTAAGTTAACTATTGAAGAAATTAAATGAATTTGTAATTAATTTTAAGTATTTATTGAATTAAATAAATATTTTAAATAATTTATTTATTGAGAAAAATAAATTATTTATGAAATTGTGGTATAATAATTTAGTTACATGTGTATGATAATTAAATTAAAGAAAATGTAAATTTTATTCTTTGAAGATTTAATTTAATGAATTAATTAAATTAAATGAGTTGTTTAATATTAAAGAAAATAAGTAAATTAAATAAAGTGATGTTTAATTCTAATTTATTAATTAAGTTAGATATATGATTATTTATTAATCATCAGAATAATTATAATAAAAATTATAATAATTATAATTATCATTGTAAGTTATGTAAGTTGGTTACATGTGTAGCAAATAAAAACTATATAATATAATATTATTAAAATAATCTAGTATGGGAGAAATTGTGTGTAACCAAACGCAGCCTTATGGCTTTTGGTTTATTGTAACTGACGCCTTTTTATTTTCTTCACCTGATGTACGTTGGGGGGGGGGGAGGGAGTCAGTTATATGTTACGCGTTCTTTTTCTAAGGCTAGTACTGAACTTGGTGAGTAAGAGAGGAAATACAGAGGTTTTGAGAGAGAGAGAGTTTTCTGTGATTTTGCCAAGAGGAAGGAGAGTTCACCATCTCTTGCTAAGCCTACAACTAGGGTTTGAAGGTATACTTTACTTCTAATGTTTACAGTTTGAGTTCTTATGATCATCTTCTTTAAATTGCTTATCACATGGGAGTTATACATGTATGTATGTGGTTTATAATCTGTTAATCAACATTTGTGAGTGCTATTTGATGATTAGGTTACAAGAAATTGGTTTGTAGGAAGAAATCGAAATAACAGTGGTTATGTATGAAAATGGCTTAAGAAAGTACAAAATTTTATGTCAAATATATGTTATAATCTGTAAATTGGTATTGGATTATGTTAGTATGTGAAGAAACAAAAACGACGTTGTTTGAATCATGTTAATTGGTTAAGAAACAAAGTCGTGGTGATTGAATTAGCTAAATATGTTTAAAACATGAAAATATAGCATGAACACTGAATTGGAACCCTTAAAATGATTTGTTAATATGTTTAAAGTGTTATAATTATTCTCTAGATGAGTAGCTAAGAGTTTAACGAGTCCAACGAATCGAAAACCAACTAATTCGGACTTAAAATGAGAAAGTTACGTCAAAAAAATTGTAATCTGTGCGAAACCTTGCGTAGGCGCACCGCCCATGCGCGCGGGTGCGTAGCTGGCCTGGGCTGGGGGATGGCGCGGGCGCGCTAGAAGTGGAGCGGGCGTGCCCAAGGTGTGCTAACTTTGACTGCTTTGACCTATTTTGGTAAAATAATCATAACATTTTCATGCGAACTCCGATTAAGGCAATTCAAGATGATCCGAAACGAGAACGAATAGCCCTACAACTTTTATTCTTTAAGTTTTTCAATTTGAGGTCCTTAGACGGGGTCAAAGTAGTCATTTTTGGGACTGTTGTGTTTTCAGAGGTAATCGGAGGGCGTCGGGCATGCACGTTTGCAAGTGTAGTGCTTCTGACAATAAAAGATATTGTTCTAAGTTATAAAACATGAATGTTAGTAAATATAATGATACTTAACATTAACAAATGATGTATTAGATAAGTTGTGTAAGCATACTAAGCACACACAAGAGAGAAAATTTGGGCATGTAGCGAATAAACATCGAAACGCCGTAACAAGTGTTAATGAACGTAAAAAGTGTTTTAAGTTAAATGAAATTAATATTATAAGATATGAAATGGGGTGAATATAAAACCAATAATGATTCCTAGCAATACTTAAACACTAAAATGAACTTCGAGTATGAAATATAGTGAGATATAAGATAAAAGTTAACACAATTAAATTGGACATTGTGTATGGATAATAGGAAGGATTACGAGGTGTAGAGTAAAGTTTACATTATAACTACTATGCGTGGCTATGTGACTAATAGTTGATGTGCATGATTATATAATTGTGTAGGGCACGTGAAGTGTAGATAGCTGTAAGCTGTTAAACTATTGTTGGTAAACAACAATCAAGGCAAGTCTTTCAGTTCCTATTTGTTACGTGAACTTGATGATTAACTGTTTTAAGTCTTTATTGCAAAGAGCATGATGTGTTATATATATGTTGAAAGTATGAAATGTTAAAGTCAACTTATGACTACGTTGATTGAGTAAAGCATGCTGATTCAGAAAGGAACTAAATCTTTATACTGGTTATATGAACTGTAGCATGTATGTTATGTTAGTCCAATGTTTATAAGATATATGTTGAGCATGTTATTATATGCTATGTGATGTATGAAAACTGTTAGATTTTGCTAGGCTATCGAGCTTAACCTTGCAAACAATCATTTTTACAGGTTAAGATTTCAAGGCAAGGATATGTGCTAAGTGAATTATAGAGATCCATATTCGCGAAGATTACTTATGTTTTATGATAAATGTATTTAATATTTTAAATGTAACATGTTGTTGAATTGTAAGTTGAGCTATCCGGTGTATTTGGACATCTATTTATGATGTAAGACTTTGTATAGTCATTTTGTTGTAACGATTCATGATATAAATTGGAATCGAAGAGACGTAATGTAAAGGTTGCGATTTAGGGCAATATAGAAGGAAATGTATAAAAGTTTTAAATATTATACATTTTTTGTGATTTTAATATCGAATAATGATGTAAAGATAGATTAAAGTTGTATTGTTAACGATCGAGAAGGAGAATATTATTGTATGAATTTTGGGGTCGTTACAGTTGGTATCAAAGCTGTAGGTTATAAACCTTAGGTAGGAGTATCGTAAGCTATAACCTTAGAGAAAGAAAGTGAAGATAATGAAAGAATAAGCTCAAATAGAGTTTGAACAATAAAAAGTATTTTAAGAAATTTATAAAGAAGGGATTAAAACATGCGTAAGAGGATTCAAAGAAGAATCTCGCAGAGTTATAAGGAATATAAGTGTGGGGTTACCCAACTCCAATAATAAAAATGTAAGGTGATAATAAATAGACAATGTCTATAAGAAGAGAATGATAAAGAAGTTAGGAATAAAAAGTTATATTTAAGTATGTTACAATTGTACTCTTTAATAGTTGATGAATGGTATCTGGGCTAAACGATTCCTTCGTAGAGCGGATGTATATACGAACTAGCAACTCGGAACCTAGTTTGTTGGTTGTTTGTGGGAAACCACTCATCGTATTATATTGAAACTATTAGAGACTCGATGTATACCATGTATAGAAAATGGATATGTATGATGAAAATGTAGAACTCGAATGAAATGTTGAGCAATGTAAATGAAGTTAGAAATTCTTAAAGGAAGAATTGTTATATAAACAAGAAAATTTAAAGAAGAATCTTGAAAAGATATAAAGATAAGAAATGGGAGTTACCTAGCTCCAATAGCTAAGATAACGACTGATGATGAATAAACAAAGTTTGTAAGATTAAAAGCTTAAATGATGAAAAAGGAAAGAAAGATGATCGTAAAACAAAACGATCACGAGTTAAGAAAAGAATTTTAAGGGAGATGATTATAAAATAAGATCACGACGTGATCTGTTTAAGTTATAAAAGAGAGATGGTTTGTAATGTTTGAATAATTATAGCTTGATGCTATGAAGATAATGTACTATAATACAGTACGAGATAAGCTCATGAGGAGTTATAGATGATGAGGTACGAAAAATTCGTATTGAGCAAAGAGCAAGTTATTAGTAAGATATGGTTAGGAGGGATTTCAATTGAGGACTAATGTGATGGCTGAGTTGTACAAACCTTTGTATGGGCAAGAGTTTTGTGCTTGCACTCTGTTTATCACATTGATAATCATTGGGATATTGGTGTCCCGCTATCAATGTATATGTGGCGAAAAGGAGATTCTTTTCTCATGTGCATATTTGATAGTTAGAAACTATTAAGATTAGTCAGATATTATTAGGATTAGGTGCGGTTTTTAAAACTAATGCACATGGTAAGTTCGTGACTCATAATAATATGTTATGTTTGGAACCCCTCAGCGAATGGATACCTATGGTCTGACTAGGATAAGTTCTTAAACTCATATTATTGTGGCAAGTTCCTGGATTTCCAAAGTGTGGTAAGTTTGATGAACTATACTGGGTGAAAAACGGTTATAAAATAGAGAGCATTGATGAAGTTGAAGATTGATATAATGGTTAAGTAATGAAGTAATGGAGTAAAGATTGAAGTTGATGGATACTTAGATATTCTAAATCTACTAGCAATGCTAGACTTTCGAGATTTATTGACTTCGTGCCGATGGTTGTACTTTTTATTTTTGAAAAATGTTGGATTACACTAGTGAACCAAAGAATTTTTAAAACAATGATATTATTCGCGTATCTATGTTGTTTGTTTTGTCTAGATAAAAAATTAATTTTTTTAAATTTTCAAAATATATTTTAATTATGTGTATCGGGTGATATGATAGACGACAAAGTCGTCAATGCAATGGAACCTGATGTTGGATGTAATCATATGATCGTCAGCCCACTATGGTGAGATATAGTATGACAACGTCATAATCATGACGCCATAAAAAGATATTTGAGATTTCTTTAAGATATAAGAATATATATATATATATATATATATATATATATATATATATATATATATATATATATATATTTGATGTCCGAATTATTATAGAAGTCTATGCTATTTGATTTAGCTAGACGATTATTGAAAGATGTTCATGAAATTCAAGCGTTTCTTGAGAAATTATGCCAAACCAAATTATTTTGGTGCGGATTCAGATGTTGAAAAGCTGAGATGAACAACCCTTTTATAGGGGAGTACGCGGAAGCGTTTAGATATTTGTGCACAATACATGGTACGAAGGGCTGATCACCCTAAGTACGGGAGTCCCTACAGTCTAATGACTATTAAGGTTTAAGTTGAATGAGTACTTATAACTGTGGACAAAGTGCACACTACATCGTACGGAGGGCTTAACACCCTAAGTACCGGAGTCCATACAGTCTAATGACTGTTTAGGTTTAAGTTAAAAGAAATACTTATAACCGTGGACGTAGTTCAAGGTCTTATGACACCTCAGCATGATTTGGAATCTTTTAAATTCCAGAGTTATTCATACTTGTAACAATCCATTTATTAATTATAATTTTAAATATTTATTAAAATATATAAATATTTAATGGATGTGTTATCATTGAATACATATTTATATTTGTTTAATTTGATTTGATTTAATTTGGTTAATTATTTTAATTAATGAGTTAAGGAAATTATTATTATATTGATATTTCAATTTGATAGTTAATTAATTGTATTGAGTTATGTGATTAAATGATTTATTCAGTAAACGGTTATTTGAATTAATTAAATTAAGTATGAAAACTTAATTAAATAAATTATGACAAATACCTATTTTATAAAGGAGTTATTAAAATAAATGAAAGTAGTTTAATGTAGTTTTGCTAAACAAGACTTATATATAATAAGTGTTTAATTTGAAAGGGTTTTGCCAAACGGAGCCTTATGGCTTTTGGATTTCTTTTGAATTTTGAATTATAAATAAAATAAATTAAATAAACAAAATATAAATAATATATAATAATTTTTAGGTAACTGATAACTTATTAGTGTATTAAGTGTAGCGTCGGTTTTAGACGTTTTAAAATCGTACGTTGATTTTATTTTTATTATATGCATATTGTTAATTGGCTTGGTTATTAGTTTTACGCCTTTGAATTATTTGTTAAACTGAGAGAAGAAAGAAAAGAGTTCTCAGAGAGTTTTGAGAGAGACTTGTCAGAGTTTGAGAAAGGCTGATGAGAGAATTGTCTGCTACTAACAACGATATCTTAAGCAACAAAAAGGTATGATCATAACCTTATTATATATATATATATATGTTCTAACTACTTGAGTTTTAGTTTATATGTTCACGAGTTTTATGCTTGATGTGAATTCCAAATTTCTGTTATTTCTGTTATACAATTGAATTATTGGATTATATGTGGTGATAAAGATTGTATGCTAAATTAAGTCAGCAAGAAAAGGAATTTGTTTGACAGTGAACACGTGTATAAACGTGGTTTGTATGTATCAAAATTGATATAATGTAATTGTCTGCAATTGTTTGTTTGTGAACTAATTGTAAAATTGAACTTCGAATTTGTTAATTCGGTAAAAAATACAGAGAACATAATTTAAAGGAATCAAATTGGTTTGTTATTAGGATTTACAGTGTCATTGTGTCAAGAAATATCAAACACGGAGTTTTGGTTTTAAAACACTAATTTCAAGGAATTTATTTTCTTAAGTTGTATTAAGTTAATATATGCATGTTGAGTAATGTGTGCGAGTAATTTATGTATGTTATGCATGATGACTTAGTGTTAGAAATTAAGTTATAGACAGAAATTTAGTTGTTCTGCTATTTGTGTGTTGGTTCTATAAGTTTCGGCGCCCTAGCGCTAAAGTCAGAGTCGCAGCCCAGTAACCCGTGCCGCATCGCCGAAGTTAGCGCCACAACGCCACACTTCGTGCCGCAGCATCGCAGCCTGACATAGTTCTCGCGCCGAAGCGTGACCCACAGTTCAAACTGTGACGTCGCGGCGCCACTTAGCAGAAAGTCCAGAAACGACTTTTGTTGTGCACAAAAGTCTGTACATGTTAATGTAATGTAAAATGATGATTGTTAACATGCAATATTATTATTATGGTATTATAGTGCTAAGAACAAACATGTTATTAATACTTAATGAGTGTTGTTATTATTTATTGATGTAATTTGATTAAGTGATTTATAAATCAAACCATACGAGATGTGGATATGTAGAGTATGGGTAATGACTGATTATGTCATGATGACATGTATATAGGATAATTGTGATACAGATTATAACGGTTTAGCCTACAAGCAAGATAGGTTTTCTAACTCTATACTTCGTTGTGCAAGTTTATTTTCGTTGAACAAGTTTCTTGTATCTAGATTGTTTATAATGATGCAAGTTTTCTAAACTCAATCTCGAGTTGTTATCTTTCAAGTACGTTAGTGGATAATTACTGTTGAAGATTCCACATCTAATATTACTATTGAATATTCGCATTATTCTTATGTTAAGCAAGTTATTTTTGTCTTTAACTTGTTATCTAGCATACAAGTTTATATATTCTCATCTATTAATGTTGAACAATTTTTATCGTTCAATTTATTATTTGTTAAGCATGCTTAATATTCAATTTTAAGATTTTAACCTTAGCTTAGTGTTATTCAAAGCAAGTATGTTATGATTATTCAATGTTTATGCTATTAGATTATTCCTAAAGCATGATCTTAAATTTACAATGTCTATTCAGTTATGATTATTCCATAGCATAACGTTATTAACTTTTCATTCAACTAATCCTTAGTTGATGACCGTTGATTTCTAA
The DNA here is from genome assembly GCA_016801055.1 of Panax notoginseng. NCBI lineage: Eukaryota > Viridiplantae > Streptophyta > Magnoliopsida > Apiales > Araliaceae > Panax > Panax notoginseng. Next base: position 108,521,083 of record CM029020.1, read on the forward strand.
TTTACCTTGAAACGTATCCAAACCAAACTTACTTTGGTGCGGACTTATATTCTAAATATTGAGATGAACAACCCTATTATTAGGGGTTTACGCTTAGCATTGAAATATTTGTGCACAATACATTGTACGAAGGGCTGATCCCCCTAAGTACGTGGAGTCCTTATAGTCTTATGACTGTTAAAGTTTAAGTTGAAAGATTACTTATAATTGTGGACATGGTTCGTGGTCATAAGACCCTCAGTAATATATTTTAGAATGTTGATAGAACATATTGTTCTGTTCTATTGAGCCTATTATTTGGCAAATATTGTAAATGTTTTATTCATTATCGTTTCAAGTGAGCTTTGTTTACTCACTCTGGCTTATATAACTATTACAGCTAAAGTTGAGAAGGTCGATGTACCTAGCACCAGTAAAGGGAAAGGAAAGATGAACAAGTATTGAAGACTTGTAATCATGTTAATATTTTATTATCAGACTTTATTTTAGTGATTGTAATGGGGTTATTTAATTTTTCGCATTTGACTGATTGCACGTAAAGGTTAGATAACCTGGGAGATTTTGTTAATGTAATCCTTTATGGGAAAGTTTATTATTCAATTTTATTCTGATTGGGTAGTTAGATATGAATGCTTTTAGAAAGTGAACACCGAATCATGCGCGAATGAAGAACTCAGATTTGGGGGTGTCACAAGTTGATATCAAAGCCTTAGGTTATGAACCTTAGGTGGGGGAAAAGCCTTAGGAAGTAACCTTTGAAAAGATAGTGGTGATAAACTCTTATTGAGTTTTAAGGAAGAAGTAATAAAACACTTATATGCTGATGTGTTTCCAACTTATGTGCTCGTGAGTGTCAAGTAATAATGATTAGTAATTAAAACTTAAAAATTTTGTTGTCAGGATGGTTAATGTCGGAGAATCCAGTCAGGCTAGGGAGGAAGGACCTCATATGCCTAGAGAGGAGGAGTCTCATGACATTCAGGTGGTTTGGGAACAACTACTTCCACAGGAGTCGGCTCCTTTGGTCACAGTGGTTGAAGATGAGGATGATGATGTGGAAACAGATGAGGAGGATCCCGTTGAGCTACCACAGGCGAATGAGGATGAAGAGGAATAGGAGGAAGAGATTCCACTGAACTCGATAGTTGCTTGTATGTACGATGAAGTTAACGACCGAAATGTGGAACTTTAGGATATTGTCGAGGAGTTGCAAGAGATAGTAGCTGAACAACAGACCTCGATGGCTCAGAAGGACAACGAGATCCTAGATCGAGAGGAACGTCTGAATAATGTCGAAGAGAAGCTAGTTCACACTAAAGGAGAGAATGAACAACTGATCGAGGACATCGCAGAACTGAAGAACAAGCTGAAGGAAGAATCTACTACGAGGGCAAGAGCCGAAGACACATATGAGGAAGCTTTTCAACGAGCTGGGATAGCAGTGAGAGATGCACAAGCAAAGAGGATGAAGAAGGAGGAGATGAATAATGTATTCAACACCGTGATTAATCGAGCTCAAGATCAGGTTATGGGTTATTCGATCCAGTTCGAGAATTTGCCATCATATATATTAGATCGCCGAATAATGTTCCGTATTTTGGAGGAAGAGCGTCAAAAGGCTACGTAGTATCTTAGTAGGACATCGTAGTGAATATGCCTACGAGTAATAATATGATAAATAATATGTAAATCCCTAGTGATATGTAATCGATGGGATATGATGATGATGTTATCCTGAAACTTTAGTAGTTCAGGAAAGTAGTGTAGATAGCAGTGATGATATTGTTCGTATGTGTTTAAAAAAGGATTATGAATGAATAAAAGTTATTATTTTATTTTATTCAAAGTGTTATGTGTTATGTGATGAGTTATTTTTATGGGATGCAAGTTAAGTAGAAAATACTTACAAGAATTGAGAAACTATCTAATGGGTGTATTTTAACAGAAAATACCTCCAAGACGTCAACCACGACAGAGAACCACTGAGGAAACTAACAATAACAATACTGAAGCTAACCCCATTCAACAACTAGTGACATTACTGATTGGAGCATTGCAGAATCAACCTCATAATCAAGGTACAACTTTTAAGGAGTTCAAGGCGGTTGGACCACCAGAATTCCGTGGGTCCATGAATCCAGTGGAGGCACAGACCTGGATCATGGAGATAGAGAAAGTATTCAATGTTGCGAGAGTATGGGAAGATCAGAAGACTGCTTTTGCAACATTTATGTTGAAAGAATAGGCTAGTTATTGGTGGCAGGCCAATAAAACTCGAGAAGGATAAGGGGTTATGACTTGGGACAGGTTTAAGGAGCTATTCTTTGAGACTTATTTCCCATAGAGTTCGAAGAGTCAGCTAGAAGTGCAGTTTTTAGAATTGAAGCAGGGAACGATGACGGTGTCTAAGTATGCCACAAAATTTAACTAGTTGGTAAGGTTTACGCCATATCAAGTCAGCACTGACGAACGCAAGGCGAAGAGTTTTGAGCAGGGACTGAAGCCCTGGTTGTACAGTAGGGTCTCCCTGTTCCAGCTAAAGGCATTCGCAGCGGTAATAGAGAAGAAAATTCTCGCTGAAGGTGGAGGTGAGGCAGTAACAAAGTTCAATCAAGAACAGAAAAAGAAGAAGAATGAAGTGGAGATTAAGAATGGAGGTAGTGTTAGTGGAATCGGAAACAATAATTTGAAGAGGAAATGGAACGAAAATGTGAGTGCTGGGAACCAGTAGGGTAACCATCAGAATAAAAAGTTCGAAGCATGTGCTACATGCGGGAAATTTCACAAGGGTGTTTGTTTATTGGGAAAACGTGTATGCTTCAATTGTGGTCAGAAGGGTCACATCACCCCAAATTACACTCAGCCAAAGAAGAACGTTTGCTTCACGTGCGGGTCCAAGGATCACTTTGCTCATGAGTTCCCTAAGAAGAAGGCTGGAGAGATAATAGGAAACAAGGGAGGTAGCAGTGGAGGTACATGGGCCATTGCTGGACCAACGGCATCAAGCAAGCCTACAGCCAGAACCTTCGACATGACTGTATAAGATGTTGTGCAATCAAAGGATATTGTGTCAGGTATTATCCCAATAAATTGTATTGATTCTTATGTATTATTTGATTCGGGTGCTACTTGCTCATTTATATCTGATGAATTTGCTAAGAGGTTAGGATTGCCTAGTGAAGAGTTGAATTTCCCTTTGAACATAGAAACTGCGAATAAGGAAGTAATTCCTGTTAGATTCGTATACAAGAACTGTAGGGTGAACATTAAGGAGAATATCAGATGGTAGATTTAATCCCGATTAGACTTGGAGAGTTTGATGTTATTTTGGGAATGGATTGGCTGTTCAATTATGGAGCGGTAATTGATTGTCAAAAGAAATGCGTAAACCTTATAACTCCGTCAAAGGTAGTTTTCTATGGTAGCAAGTCGCCTAGAAAAATGAGATGTCTGACGATTATGCAGGCCTATAAGTTGTTGAGTCAAGGCTGTGTGGGTTATTTAGCTTACATAGTCGATACTCAGAAGAAGGGTGTGAAATTGGAAGAGATACCAGCGGTTAGGGAATTTGTAGATCTGTTTCCAGAAGATTTGTCAGGACTTCCGCCTGACAGAGAGAATGAGTTCGTGATCGACTTAGCACCAGGAACAACAACGATATCGAAAGGCCCGTACAGAATGGCTCCGATAGAGATGAAGGAACTGATGGTCAACTGCAGTAGCTGTTAAACAACAAATATATTCAACCAAGCGTATCACCGTGGGGAGCGCCGGTGTTATTCGTGAAAAAGAAGGATGGAACAATGCGTCTTTGCATTGATTATAGGGAGTTAAACAAAGTCACTATTAAGAATAAATATCCGTTGCCAAGAATAAATGACTTGTTTGATCAGTTGAAGGGTGCTAAATACTTCTCTAAAATAGATTTTATAAGTGGGTATCACCAATTGAAGGTAAGGAAGGAAGATATACCTAGAACGACATTCAGAACTCGATATGGACATTACGAGCTTTTGGTGATGTCTTTTGGTTTGACCAATGCCTCTGCAACATTCATGGATTTGATGAACAGGGTGTTTAAACCATTCTTAGACAAGTTTGTGGTGGTATTTATCGACGACATTCTGGTGTATTCCAAAACTCAAGAAGAACATGTGGAACATTTACGTTTGACGTTGGAAACACTAGGGAAGGAAAAGTTGTATGCAAAATTCTCTAAGTGTGAATTTTGGTTAGATCGTGTACAATTTTTGGGTCATGTGATTGAAAAGATGGGATTTCAGTGGATCCATCAAAAGTGGAAGCCGTAATCAATTGTAAACAACCAAGAACACCTTCAGAGGTGAGGAGTTTCTTGGGACTGGTCGGTTATTATAGAGGGTTTATTTAAGATTTTTTCAAGATAGCCACGCCATTAACAAATTTGACAAGAAAGCTATAAAATTTGTTTGGACGGAGAAGTGTGAAGAAAGTTTTCAAGATTTGAAGAAGAAGTTAAGTGTGGCACCTGTGTTGTCATTACCAGATAGTAAAGGAAACTTTGTGGTGTATAGTGATGCCTCACATAAAGGGTTGGGTTGTGTCCTTATGCAGAACGACAAAGTTATTGCATACGCATTAAGGCAACTGAAAGACTATGAGAAAGGGTATCTGACTCATGATATAGAGTTGGCTGCAGTAGTATTTGCTCTAAAGATATGGAGACACTATCTCTATGGAGAAAAATGTGAGATTTACACACACCATAAGAGTCTGAAGTATATTTTCACTTAGAAGGACCTAATCATCCGTCAAAGAAGATGGATGGAATTGATAAAAGATTACGATTGTGAGATCTTTTATCATCTAAGCAAAGCAAATGTGGTTGCAAATGCGTTAAGCAGGAAAATGTCAGGAAAAGTTGATGCTGATAACCACTCAAAAGGAGCTTATTTCAGCAATGACAAAGCTAGAATTGGAAATAAAATTTCCAAAATAATGTGATGAACGTCTATTCCAGATAGAAGTTGGTCCAACTTTGGTGGACAAAGTGAAGAATGCTCAACTACAAGATGAAGAGTGTGAGAAAATCATAGAGAAAGTGGTTGAGGGTGGTGATGTGAAATATAAGATCGATACCGAAGGGTTACTACGGTTCGAGGGAAGAATTTGGGTTCTAGCAGTACCAGATATTAAAGATGAAATCTTAACCGAAGCTCATAATTCAAGATATTCGATTCATCCTGGAAGTACAAAGATGTATCAAGATTTACGACTTCATTTTTGGTGGACAAACATGAAAAGAGACGTCGCAGAATGTGTCACAAAATGCTTGACATGTTAAAGAGTCAAGGCCGAGCATCAAAGACCAAGCGGATTACTTCGACCGTTGGAAATACCGGAATGGAAGTGGGAACACATCACAATGGACTTTGTGGTGGGTCTTCCAACTACTCAAAGAGGATGCGATGCGATTTGGGTGATAGTGGACAGACTGACAAAATTAGCACACTTTTTGCCAATAAAGATTAGGTTCAATCTTAATCAGTTGGCAAAGTTGTACGTTAAAAAGATCCTTTTAAGACATGGAGTGCCAGTGTCCGATGGAGATCCGCGATTCACGTCAAACTTCTGGAAGAGACTACAAGAATGTATGGGAACACAGTTGAGAATGAGTACGGCTTATCATCCATAAACAGATGGCCAAAGTGAACTAACAATCTAGACATTGGAAGATATGTTGAGAGCATGCTTCATGGACTTCAAAGGGAGCTGGGATGAACATTTACTGCTGGTGGAATTTTCCTACAACAACAGTTACCACATGAGCATTGACATGCCGACTTACGAAGCATTATATGGCAGAAAGTGCAAAACTCCATTGTGCCGGGATGAAGTCGGTGAACGCCAACTGTTAGGACCAAAATTGGTATAACAAACTGCTGAGGTTGTCAAACTCATCAGGACAAGATTGGTAACTGCTCAAGATAGAAAAAAAAGTTTGTTGATCAACACAGACAAGATCGTGCATTCGACGTAGGAAATTTCGTATTCCTAAAAGTTTCTCCTTGGAAGGGGAAAATTTATTTCGGTAAAAAAGGAAAGCTAAGCCCAAAGTTTATTGGACCATTTGAAGTGCTGTGAAGAGTTGGAGAAGTGGCTTACGAGGTAGCTCTACCTCTAGAGTTGAAAAATGTTCACAATGTTTTTCACTTTTTGGTGTTACGACCATACAAACCCAATTACTAGCACGTGATTGAGTACAAACCATTGCAGCTCGATAAAGACTTATCTTATGAAGAGGTTCCTAACCAGATAGTCGACAGGAAAGAATAAGTGCTCAGGAATAAAGTCATACCTTCCGTGAAGGTGATATGGAGGAACCACAATGCTGAAGAAGCTACGTGGGAATTCGAAGATAAAATGATGAAAGATTATCCTGAGTTATTTGTTTAATCGGTGTCTTCGATTCTGGGGGCAGAATCTTTGTAAGTAGGGCAGAATGTAACGAATGATTTGTTTGAATGGTGATTCTGGGGACAGAATCCTTATAAGAAGGGAAGGATGTAACAATCCATATTTTAATTATAATTTTAAATATTTATTGAGTTATATAAATATTTAATGGATGTGTTATCATTGAATACATGTTTGTATTTTTTTAATTTGATTTGATTTAATTTGGTTAATTATTTTAATTAATGAGTTAAGGAAATTATTATTATATTGATATTTCAATTTGATGGTTAATTAATTGTATTGAGGTATGTGATTAAATGATTTATTCAGTAATCTGTAATTTGAATTAATTAAATTAAGTATAAGAACTTAACTAAATAAAGTGTGACAAACAACTATTTTATAAAGGAGTTGTTAAAATAAATGAAACTAGTTTAATGAAATTTTGCCAAACAAGACTTATATATAATAAGTGTTTAATTTTTAAAGAGTTTTACCAAACGGAGCCTTATGGCTTTTGGATTTCTTTTGAATTTTGAATTATTAATAAATAAAATTAAATAAACAAAATATAAATAATATATAATAATTTTTGGGTAACTGATACCTTATTAGTGTATTAAGTGTAGGATCAGTTTTAGACATTTTAAAATCGTACGTTGGTTTTATTTTTTATTATACGCATATTGTTAATTGGCTTGGTTATGTGTTTTACGCCTTTAAATTATTTGCTAAACTGAGAGAAGAAAGAAAAGAGTTCTCAGAGAGTTTTAAGAGAGACTTGTCAGAGTTTGAGAACGGCTGGTGAGAGAATTGTCTGCTATTAACAACGATTTCTTAAGCAACAAAAAGGTATGATCATAACCTTATTTTATATATATATATATATATATATATATATATATATATATATATATATATATATATATATATATAAATGTTTTAACTACGTGAGTTTTAGTTTCTATGTTTACGAGTTTTGTGCTTGATGTAAATTCCAAATTTCTGTAATTTCTGTTATACAATTGAATTATAGGATTTTATGTGGTGATAAAGATTGTATGCTAAATTAAGTCGGCAAGAAAAGGAATTTGTTTGACAGTGAACATATGTATAAACGTGGTTTGTATGTATCGAAATTGATATAATGTAATTGTCTGCAATTGTTTGTTTGTGAACTAATTGTAAAATTGAACTTCGAATTTGTTAATTCGGTAAGAAATACAGAGAACATAGTTTAAAGGAATCAAATTGGTTTGTTATTAGGATTTACAGTGTCATTGTGTCAAGAAATATCAAACATGGAGTTTTAGTTTTAAAAAACTACTTTCAAGGAATTTATTTTCTTAAGTTGTATTAAGTTAATATATGCATATTGAGTAATGTGTACGAGTAATTTATGTATGTTATACATGATGACTTAATGTTAGAAATTAAGTTATAGACATAAATTTAGTTGTTCTATTCTTCGTGTGCTAGTTCTGTAAGTTTTCGCGCCTCAGCGCCAAAGTCAGAGCCACAGCCCAGCAACCCGCGCCGCAGCGCCGAAGTCAACGCCACAGCGCCACACTTCACGCCGCAGTGCCGCAGCCTGGCATAGTTCTCGTGCCGAAGCACCACTTTCATGCTGCAGCGCGACCCACAGTTCAAATTGTGGCGCCGCGGCGCCAATTAGCAGAAAGTCCAGAAATGACTTTTGTTATGCACAAAAGTCTGTAATGTTAATGTAATGTAAAATGATGATTGTTAAACATGCGATATTATTATTATGGTATTATAGTGCTAAGAACGAACATGTTATTAATACTTAACGAGTGTTGTTATTATTTATTGATGTAATTTGATTAAGTGATTTATAAATCAAACCATACGTGATGTGGATATGTAGAGTATGGGTAATGACTGATTATGTCATGATGATATGTATATAGGATAATTGTGATTCAGATTATAACGGTTTAGCCTACAAGCAAGGCAAGTTTTCTAACTCTATACTTCGTTGTGCAAGTTTATTTTCATTGAACAAGTTTCTTGTATCTAGATTGTTTATAATGATGCAAGTTTTCTAAACTCAATCGCGAGTTGTTATCTTTCAAGTACGTTAATGGATAGTTACTGTTGATGATTCCACATCTAATATTATTATTGAATATTCGCATTATTCTTATGTTAAGCAAGTTATTCTTGTCTTTAACTTGTTATCTAGCATGCAAGTTTATATATTCTCATCTATTAATGTTGAAAAAGTTTTATCGTTCAATTTATTATTTGTTAAGCATGCTTAATATTCAATTTTAAGATTTTAACCTTAGCTTAGTGTTGTTCAAAGCAAGTATTGTGACGCCCCCAAAATAGGTATACATCACCCATTCTGAGTCGCTAAATACATGGTACAGAACTTAAATACAAACTTAATTATACAACATGAGCTGTGAGTTTTAATACAAATATTGTCTTCTAGATAGTATTCAAACTCAAAATAAGTCCTCATTACAATTATTATCACACTATTTCACAGAATAGTGAGGACTACTAATGCAACCATCTGGACCGTCAATCAATTCCCCGTCTAGTCCTAGCTATATTCTCATTTCCTAAAGAGAACAGTGAAAGAAAGGGTGAGCTCAACTAGCCTAGTAAGAAATATTATGACTAAGATAATCCAGAATAAATTATCCATAGCCTTCAATAGTATAACAACTGATAGAATATAATATACAACAAGTTTTAGATCAACAACTGCAGCGGAATAAGCAATCCATTAGAAGAGTCAAGTAGAGCATAATATCTACCATCTTCTATGATTTAAAAGGTTTTTCATCACTTTTATCGCTGAGACTCGGCTTAATAAATAATCCACATCATCGAATCATCCCTGCACTACGGGCCAAGGATATTCTTTAGTATCACGACCACAAATTATCCTTGAACTACGGGTCAAAGATAATCATGTTTTCATCAATAGCCATGATTATGTCATAAAACAACTCATCTTTGCACCCTTGGCCGAAGAGAATCCATGGTCATAATCATACCAAAAACTTTCCATCAATGCACTAGGGGCCAATGAGGACTTTTACCACATCATTTGTAGCATTACGGTCATAATTATACCGAATAATCCCTGGTCATAATCATACCAAGTCCATCTATGCACTACAGGCCACAGATGACTTTCAACAGAATAAAACATGAGGATGACGACAATGATATAAGAATTCAATAAAATAAGTTCAATGATAAATTTTTAAAGATTTATAATTTCATTTATCCAAAAATCAATAATGTTCAAATTGTCAACATGATACTGCTTTGTGGAGTAAAATTCAAGAATAATATTGTACCAAAAATAATTTGGACCGAAACGAATCAATTTTTTTTCATGAATAGTACCCCAGGTGAATAGTAACTGAGTGAATATTATCCAGTGAATAGTAATTTTGGGAATGTTAACCCTGTAAATAGTACTCCGGCATGAAAAAGTTAAAACTTATCAAGAATACTCAAAATAATATTTTCATGAAAAGATACTGGATGAAGAGCAAATATCAAGGATATTCTACTAATTCATGGAGTATAGAAGCCAAAATTTTAACAAAACAAGTATAGAATGAAGATCAAAACATGGATACAATCAATGATAGTAACCATAATAGACATCTGGGAAAGAGAACATTTCATTTTTCGGTGAATAGTGTCGTATTCTTGAATAGTGTCGTATACGTGAATAATGACGTATACGTGAATAGTAACCCCGACACAAAAAGGTAGAAATTCCACAATAAAACTCATATCAATAATTCGGAATAATGATATTAAAGAAAATAATATCATTTACGACGAAAATAACATCTCTTACCTCAAAAGAATAGTACTTCTGGCTAGAATATCAGATATAACGCTGAAGAAAACTTGCACCGTATAGCAACACTTGAGATATCAAAATACTCATAAGAATATGCTCGATAATATAAAGAGAGAAGATTTCAGTTTCTGGTGTGATTTTCAATTCTAACCTAAGCACCATATTTATAGGAAAATGCATAGAACACCAAAGCAGAAAATTTAATAAAATAATAATATTTTTAAGAAAAAATTCCTACGCACACTTGAAATCTGATTTCAGCATCTTTCACCAACCAGTGGGGCCCACCAACAAACAAAACATATTTTTATCATTTAATGCAACAAAATCAATTCAGACCCAATATTCTAAAACTTCAATAATTCATAATAAATAGCCCCTTTATTAGAAAAATTTAAATCTTATGTCCAGTCCATAGGAAATTTAATTCTCTACAACTTTGCAGAAGAAAGTTTTTCTAAATTCCAAACAGAAATTGACCGAAATCCACATACGGACGATTTTGCAGGCTATAATCAAATTTCTGTCAAAAATAGGGTCCGCCAACACACAAAACTTGTGTTAAATATTTTTTGTAGCAAAAATACTCTTTCTCCTCATTTATTCATATATCACACATTCATTGTAAAAATATCACCATTATCATATTATTAAAATAATAATATATTTAATTAAATTATTTTATCAAAAATGATAAAATATCAAATTTTAACAATTGTCACTTTTCTAAAAATTCCTTCATTTATATCCACATAAAATAAATATTTTTTTTATCATATAAATCAATAATTAATTATTCACAAATAATATTACAGAATCACAATACTGACAATCAGGCCGTTCCCAAGAAAGAGGGGGCTTTCTAATAAGGATTTCTCCTTACTGGCACGCAATTAGGTGACTAAACCTCTCCTTAGACAGAATTTTCTAAATATTACCAATAATGTTATCTAATAATATTATTAAAATAATATAAATTATTGATCTAATAATGAAAAATACTGTGTAGTGACAATTATTGAAATAACAATAATATAAAATATCAACGTAGCAATTATTAAATTAATAAAATAAAATATTAAAAAGTAATTACTGTAACAATTATTGAGTAGTGCATTCTTATGTAAGAATCAATAATTGGTGTAATACCGTGTGCTACTGTGCAACAACGCGTATTACTGTGTTTTAACCACCGAGTATTCCAACAGTATTAACGGTAACAACTACGCCGTTATTTATAAACAACTTATACTTGTCATTTTCTTCATCTAATAGCTTTCCGTTATAGGGCCCACACAAGGCTGCGCCATCGTACGCATATTCCCCGATAGTAAGAAAATTCCACGACCAAACGAATATTCCCTGACAACAAGAATATTTTATAACCACTTATTATTTAAAATATTTGCGCATTTTACCCATAACTTACCACATTAATCAAATCAACCCTTACTATTTCAAAATAAAAAAATAGAGGAAATTCAATTTCATTTATAAAAAGTTGGGGTCTTACAAGTGTGTAATGATTATTCAATGTTTATGCTATTAGATTATTCCTAAAGCATGATCTTAAATTTACAATGTCTATTCAGTTATGATTATTCCATAGCATAACGTTATTAACTTTTCATTTAACTAATCCTTAGTTGATGACCGTTGAATTCTAAATTACCTTGAAACGTATCCAAACTAAACTTACTTTGGTGCGGACTTGTATTCTAAATACTGAGATGAACAATCCTATTATTAGGGGTTTACGCTTAGCGTTGAAATGTTTGTGCACAATACATTGTACGAAGGGCTGATCCCCCTAAGTACGTGGAGTCCTTATAGTTTTATGACTGTTAAAATTTAAGCTGAAAGATTACTTATAACTATGGATATGGTTCGTGGTCATAAGACCCTCATTAATATATTTCAGAATGTTGATAGAACATATTGTTCAGTTCTATTGAGCCTATTATTTGGCAAATGTTGTAAATGTTTTATTCATTATCGTTTCAAGTGAGATTTGTTTTCTCACTCTTGCTTATATAACTATTACAACTAAAGTTGAGAAGGTCGATGTACCTATCACCAGTAAAGAGAAAGGAAAGATGGACAAGTATTAAAGACTTGTAATCATGTTTATATTTTATTATCAGACATTATTTTATGGATTGTAATGGAGTTATTTAATTTTTTACATTTGAATAATTGCATGTAAAGGTTAGATAACTTGAGAGATTTTATTAATGTAATCCTTTATGGGAAGATTTATTATTCAATTTTATTATGATTGGGTAGTTAGATATGAATGCTTTTATAAAGTGAACATCGAATCTTGAGGGAATGAAATACTCGAATTTGGGGGTGTCACAATACTACATCCCAATTATTGAGCAATTGTGGAAGATTCTTTCTATTCTAAAAGGTGAATGTGGTAAGGATGGTATTCCTTAGAGGGAAGTAAGTCGTAGAATGCGGCACTGAATGATGAATATATTGAATAAGTGAGAAAAGATAATTTGAAATGAGAAGGAGATGAGTTATCAAAGAATAATGTAAAACTTTTAATAGAAAAGTTAATAATTGTAGAAAGATCTTTGTGGAAGAAAGTGGTTATAGAACCCGAGGAATAAATAAAGTACTAACGTAAAATTTATTTTGATAGATTGAATGAATGAAGATTAATAAATAAAATTTCGAAGACAAAATTCTTAGAATAATGGGTGAATGTAATATCCCGAATGTTTATGAGTTGAGTATACGATAATGATCCTTAGAAAAGAAAATGAATGGGTTAAAGAATATGTAATACTCAAATATAATTGAGTCTAAGTATAGGTTATGAAATAAAACCTAAAATTTGTCAAAGAAATGAATGTAGTAGGAAATATAAAACTTATATTAAGGTAATGTGTTGAAGATATTCGATGATAAATTTTGAAAAGACATTTGGTGAAAACCGAGTAAGGAAGGTTTCGTTAATTCCGATGAGAGAATCCTTATAAGGGGGGAAGGATGTGACAACTCGAATTTTTATAAGTTATTAAAATAGGAATTTAATAATTAAAATTCTTATTATGAGATGTTTTGAGTTTGAGTATGTATATATATGTGCTATATATTTTGAAATATATGATCTGGTGTGAAGAGAAATATATATTCATATATTGAGAAAGTGAGGTTTAATAGTTAAGTTAACTATTGAAGAAATTAAATGAATTTTGTAATTAATTTTAAATATTTATTGAATGAAATAAATATTTTAAATAATTTATTTATTGAGAAAAATAAATAATTTATGAAATTGTGGTATAATAATTTAGTTACGTGTGTATGATAATTAAATTAAAGCAAGGGTAAATTTTATTCTTTGAAGATTTAATTTAATGAATTAATTAAATTAGATGAGTTGTTTAATATTAAAAAATATAAGTAAATAAATAAAGTGATGTTTAAGTCTAATTTATTAATTAAATTAGATATATAATTGTTTATTAATCATCAGAATAATTATAATAAAAATTATAATTATTATAACTATAATTGTAAGTTATGTAAATTGGTTACATGTGTGACAAATAAAAATTATATGATATAAATAATATAAAAATAATCTAGTAGGGGAAAGTTGTGTTTGCCAAACAAGGTCTTGTGGCCTTTGGCTTATTGTAACTGGCGTAACCTGTTTGGGTTGTATAACCGAAGTACGTGAATACGTGAGTAGCTTCTGTTTATTTCTACGCGTCCTATTTTTTTGCCTAAGGCTAGATAACAGAGTATAGATAGAGAGAGCTTGGTAAGAAGAGAGAATCACAGAGAGAGTTGAGGGTTGTGCTGTGTATTGGCCCAGAAGAAGGTTTCTAGAACTTTGTTTACATTAAGAACTAAAGGTATAACCTACTCTAATCTTAACTTTTATTCTTGAAATTGCTAGTGATAGTTATGTTGGATTGATATGCATATATAGGTGTGTATAATTTATAACCTGTTAATCATCTTGTGTGGGTGATATTTGATGATTAGAATGCACGAAATTGGGATTGTAGGAAGAAATTGAAATAACAGTGGTTATGTATGAAAAAATGGCTTAAGAAAGTACAAAATTTCATGTTTAATATTTGTTATAATCTATAAATTGATGTTGGATTATGTTAGTATGTGAAGAAACGAAAACAACCCAATTGGAATGAACTAAAACGAAGTTAAAATGAATTCGTGATGTAAGATTTCGTTAAATATGTCGAATTATGAAAATATAATATGAACACTAAATTGGAACCCTTAAATTGATTTTTTAAAGTTTTTGAAATGTTATAATTACTTTGTAGATGAGTAGCTAAGAGTTTAACGAGTTCAACGAATCGAAAACCAACTAAGTCGGACTTAAAATGAGAAAGTTATGTCAAAAACTGTAATCTGTGCGAAGCCACGCGCGAGCGCACCGACCGTGTGCGCGGGCGGGCAACTGGGGCTGGGAAATGGTGCGGGCGTGCTGGAATGGTGAGTGCAAGGGCACAGCCGCGCCCAATGTGTGATAATTGTGACTGCTTTGACCTATTTTGGTAAAATGGTCATAACTTTTTCATACGAACTCCGATTAAGACGATTTAAGATGATCCGAAACGAGAACGAATAGACCTGCAACTTTCATTCTTTAAGTGTTTTAATTTGAGGTCCTTAGAAGGGGTCAAAATGGTCATCTGTAGGACTATTGTGTTTTCATGGTCAATCGGTGGGCGTCGGGCATGCACGTATGCAAGTGTAGTGCTTCTGACGATAAAAGATGTTGTTCTAAGTTATAAAATATAAATATTATGAATCATAATGATGCTTGACATTAATAAATGATATATTAGATAAGTTCTATAAGCATACTAAGCACACACTAGAGAGACGAATCGGGCGTGTGATGAATGAATGTCGAAACGTCGTGCCAAGTGTTAATGAACTTAAAAAGTGTTTCAATTCAATTGAAATAAATATTATATGATATGGAAAATGGTTAATATAAAACCAATAATGATTCTTAGCAAGACTTAAGCACTTGAATGAACTTCGAGTATGAAATATAGTGAGTTATAGGTTAAAGGTTAACACAATCAAATTGAACATTGTGTATTGATAATAGGAAGGGTTATAAGATATAGAGTAAAGTTTACATTACAACTACTATGCGTTGCTATGTGACTAATAGTTGATGTGAATGATTATACAATTGTGTAGGGCACGTGAAGTGCAGATAACTGTAAGATGTTAAACTGTTATTGGTAAACAACGATCAAGGCAAGTCTTTCAGTTCCTATTTGTTATGTGAACTTGATGATTAACTGTTTAAAATCTTTATTTCAAAGAGCATGATGTGTTATATATATATATATATATATATATATATATATATATATATATATATATATATATATATATATATGTTGAAAGTATGAAATGTTAAAGTCAACTTATGACTACGTTTATGGAGTAAAGCATGTTGATTGAGTAAGGAACTCAATCTTTATACTTGCTATATGAACTGTAGCATGTACGTTATGTTAGTCTAATGTGTATGAGATATATGTTGAGCATGTTATTATATGCAACGTGATGCATGAAAACTGTTAGATTTTGCTGGGCTGTCGAGCTCAACCTTGCAAATAACCATATTTGCATGTCAAGATTTCAAGGTAAGGATATGTGCTAAGTGAATTATAGAGATCCATATTCGTGAAGATTACTTATGTTTTATGAGAAATGTATTTAACATTTTGAATGTAACATGTTGTTGAATTGTAAATTGAGCTATCCGATGTATTTGGATATCCATTTATGATGTAAGACTTTGTATAGTCATTTTGTTGTAACGATTCATGATATAAATTTGAATCCAAGAGATGTAATGTAAATGTTGTGATTTAGGGCAATACAGAAAAAAATATATAAAAGTTTTAAATATTATGCATTTTTAGTGATTTTAATATCGAATAATGATGTAAAGATAGGTTAAAGTTGTATTGTTAACGATCGAGAAGGAGAATATTATTGTATGAATTTTGGGGTCGTTACACAACCACTACCATTTATACTGCCTTTTGAATAAATCATCATCATAGATATATCAATTCCGTAAACCATGTAATAGATTTAAACAAAATAATTATGATAGCTATTTTCAAGGATAAGCATGCATGACATAATATAAATACTAACCGCTAAGAATTGAGCATTAAAAATAGTTTAGCAAAGTACTATAAATACTCTAAGCATGCACAAAATATTAATCACTTTTAATGCACAAATAAAATGTCCTAGATCCTTGTATTAAAAAATCAAATATTTGCAATGACCTTACATATTAATCTTTGGACTCAAATCTTCAAAGTCTTTAGATAATAATCCTTTCATCAACTTCCTGAAATTTCATAATAAACAAATTAGTCCAAAATATCAATTCATTATCAAAACAATAAGGTTAGAATATTAATAAGCCAACAAAGAAGAAGAGTGTTCTGCTACATCACTATTCCAGTATCCAGTCTTCTATTAAGGTAAGGGATATTATTTTTGTGACGCCCCCAAAACAGGTATACATCACCCATCTTGGGTCGCCAGATACATGGTACAGAAATCAAATACAAACTTCTTTTATGCAACTGTCGTGTAAAAATACGACAAAACATAGATGAGAGTTTACATGAATATTGTCTCGTAGACAGTATACAAACTCAAATTCAATCCTCATTACACTTATTATCACACTAAGTAGTGAGGACTACTAAAACAATCATCTCGGACCGTCACTCCATTCCCCAACTAGTCCAAGCTATATTCTCATTCCCTGAAGAGAAAAAGAAAGCAAAAGGGTGAGCCCAACTAGCCCAGTAAGAAATATTATGACTAAGTTAATGCAGAATAAATTATCATTAGCCTTCAACAGTGTTAAACTGATAAAATACAATAGACATCAAGTTTAGCTGCAGCGGAATAAGCAATCCATTAGAAGAGTCAAGTAGAACATAATGTCTACTATCTCCTCTAGATTAAAAGTTCATCGTTAATATTTCATTCTTGTAATACTCATCAACAATTCTTTGTTATACCCAAGACAAAAAGAACTATCATCACCTGTCTTCACCTGAACCACCAAAGATTATAGTTAAATCCACAATTCACATTTATAATCATGTAAATCAACAGTTTCTCCTTGCCACAAAGGCTTAATAGCACTTTTACTCCATATCCTTACCCCAAAGGCTAAAGATATTCAAATGTAATAATAATGATCATACCAATCAGTTGTCTACCTTTGCACTACGGGCCAAAGATATTCAACTGTAAAACTAATGGTCATGATCATACCAATCAATTGTCTATCAGTGCACTATGACCAAAGACATTCAACTGTTAACTAATGGTCATGATCTTGCCAATCACATCATCGAATTGTCCATGCACTACGGGCCAAGGATATTCTTTATTATCACCAGTGGTCATGATCATGTCATACATCTATCCATCTTTGCACTACGGGCCAAAGCTATCAATCAACAGTTCGTCTTTGCACGTAAGCTAAAGATATACAACTGTAAAATCAATAATCAACAGTCCATCTTTGCACGTAAGCCAAAGATATACAATTGTAAAACTAATAATCAACAGTCCATCTTTTCACGTAAACCAACTATGACTTTCATCACAATATAAGCATTAGGATGATGACAATGATATAAGCATTAATCAAACGAATTAAAGGATAAATATTAAAGACTTTAAATTTATCCAGAGTTTAAAAACATCCAAATTATCAACATGATACTGTTTTGTGGAGTGAAATTCAAGAATAATATTCATGTATCAAAAATAATTTGGACAGAAAAGAAATATATTTTTCGAGTAAATAGTACCCCGCAATAGTACCCTATGAATAGTACTTCGGGAATAGTATCTCGTGAATAGTACCCCAACATGAAAAGTATCCCAAATACCCGAGTGAATAATATTCAGGTGAATAGTAACTCGTGAATAGTACTCCGACACGAAAAGTACCCCGAATACCCGAGTTAATAATACTAGAGTGAATAGTAATCAGGTAAATAGTAACCCGTGAATAGTAACTCGTAAATAAAATACCAAATAAAATGATATTTCATGACGAGTAAAAAAGAAATGATTTCTCATACGAGTATAATAGAATATACGAAACTACAAATAGATTTTCATCCGCCATGCGGTAATTCACGTAGACAGATCATTTCCACAATTTATTAAAGAATGAATACGAATGATCATTCACCATGCATGATGTGACAAACGAGATTTTGTAATTTAATTTTAATATTTATTGAATTAAATAAATATTTTTGATGATGTAATTATTAGATTGAATAATTAATTGATGCAATTGTGATAGATTAATTTAATTATATGTGTTATATTTATTAAATTAATGTGGAGAATTTTATTATTCAAAGTATGTAATTATATGAGTTTATTGAATTAAAAGAAATATTTAATAAGCCTAATATTATTTTATAATTAATGAGAAAATTAATTATATGACTATGTGAATTAATGAAAAATTATTATATTTATTCAAACTAAATTAAATAATATATTTGAGTTACTGTATAAATGGGTGTGGCATTATTAAACTATGGTATGAAGGATTTATTAAATTAAATAGATTTGAGCCATTTAAGATTAACCAAACGAAGCCTTATGGGGAGTTAATAGCAGTTGTGGTTGCTTCACTTGTGGTTCAAAGGATCATCTAGCAAGAGACTGTCTTAAGAAGGGATCTGGAGGGGCAGGGTTAGGAGGAAACTGGGGAAATAATGGTGGAAGCGCTCTAACCATCACATAACCAACTGCAACCAACTGACCGACCGTCAGGACTTTCAATATGACAATGCAGGATGCAGTGTAGTCGCGTGATGTGGTGTCAGGTATCATTCTGATCAATTGAGTTAATGCTTATGTATTATTTGATTCGGGTGCTACTTGTTCATTTATATTCGATAACTTTGCTAAGAATTTAGAATTGCCTAAGGATGAGTTGGAACACCCCATGAACATAGAAATCGCGAATAAAGAAATAATCTCTGTTAAGTACGTGCATAAGAACTGTAGAGTGGACATTAAGGGTAATATCATGAACGTAGATCTTATCCCTATTTGACATTGAAGTTATCTTGGAAATGGACTGGTTATTTAATTACGGAGTTGTAATTGATTATCAGAAGAAGCGTATTAACCTTATGACTCCGTTAAAGGTTGTGTTTTATGGTAGCTAGTCGCCTAGACAAGCGAGTTGTCTGACAATGATGCAGGCCAGGAAGTTACTAAGACAAGGCTGTGTAGGATATTTAGCTTACATAGTCGACAGTCGTAAAGAGAATCCGAAAGTAGAGGAGATACCAGTAGTGAGAGACTTCACCGACGTATTTCCAGACGATTTTCCAAGACTTCCGCAAGATAGAGAGGTCGAATTTGTGATCGATTTGGGTCCAGGAACGGCTCTAATATCGAATGCACTGTATCGAATGGCACCAATTGAGATGAAAGAATTGATGCTACAACTACAAGAATTACTGGACAATAAGTACATTCAACCGAGCATATCGCCGTGGGGAGCGCCGGTGTTGTTTGTGAAAAAGAAGGACGGAACGATGCGGCTGTGCATTGATTACAGAGAACTAAATAAGGTCACGATTAAGAATAGATATCCATTACGGAGGATTTGTGATCTATTTGATCAATTGAAGGGAGAGAAATACTTTTCCAAGATAGATTTTAGGAGTGGTTATCATCAACTGAAGGTGAGACCAGAGGATGTACCGAAGATAGTGTTCAGAACACGATATGGTCACTACGAATTTTTAGTAATGTCGTTTAGTCTAACGAATGCTCCTACAACATTTATGGGACTAATGAATGGTGTGTTCAAGCCATTTTTAGACAAGTTCATAGTGGTATTTATAGATGATATTTTGGTATATTCGAAAACTAAGGAAGAACATAAAGAGCATTTGAGATTAACGTTAGAAGTGTTGAGAAGGGAGAAGTTGTATGCCAAGTTTTTGAAATGCGAATTTTGGATTGAGCGGGTACAATTTCTTGGGCACGTGATCAATAAAAATGGAATTTCGGTAGATCCATCTAAAGTCGAAGCCGTGATTAACTGGGATCAGCAGGGGACGCCGTCGGAAGTACAAAGTTTTCTTGGATTGGAAGGATATTACAGAAGATTCATTCAAGACTTTTCCAAGATCGCAACTCCGTTAACGAATTTGACTCGAAAAGCTGTGAAATTTGTTTGGACAGAGAAGTGTGAGGAAAGCTTTCAAGAATTGAAGAAGAGGTTGAGTACAACACCTGTGTTATCTCTTCCAAACGATATAGGAAATTTTATTGTTTATAGTGATGTGTCGCATAAAGGACTTGGCTGCGTGCTAATGCAAAACGGCAGAGTTATTTCATATGCGTCATGACAATTGAAAGATTATGAGAAGGGGTATCCGACCCACGACTTGGAGTTAGCTGCAGTGGTTTTTGCTTTAAAAATATGGATGCACTATCTCTATGGGGAGAAGTGTGAAATATATACAGACCACGAAAGTCTGAAATATATTTTTACACAGAAATAATTGAATATACACCAAAGAAGGTGGTTAGAATTAATTAAGGACTACTATTATGATCTTTTATACCATCCGGGTAAGGAAAACGTGGTTACCGACGCCTTAAGTAGAAAGGGTTAGGAGAAGTTGATGATGTTGACTGCTCATAAGGAGTTAATTTCGACCTTGGAGAAGTTAGAATTGGAAGAGAAGTATCCTAAGGAAATTGATGAAAAGCTATTTCAAATGCAATCTGGTACAACCCTACTGGATAAAGTTAAGGAGGCTCAACTTCAGGACAAAGAATGTAAAAAGGTGAAAAAGAAGATATCCGAAGGAACTAAACCAAGATTCAAGATGGATAAGGAAGGAATACTAAGATTCGACAACAGAATTTGGGTACCGCCAGTAACAGACATTAAGGAAGACATTTTGAGCGAGGCTCATAGCTCACGATATTCGATTCACCCTGGTAGTACCAAGATGTATCAATATCTTTGACAACATTTTTGGTGGCCAAATCTGAAACGTGATGTTGCGAAATGTGTTGCCAAGTGTCTGACCTGTCAGAAAGTGAAAGCAGAACATCAGAGACTGAGTGGATTGCTAAAACCGTTGGAGATCCCAGAATAGAAATGGGAACATATTACAATGGACTTCGTGGTTAGCCTTCCGACGACTCAAAAAGGCTATGACGCAGTATGGGTTATCGTTGACCGATTGACAAAATCCGCACACTTCCTTCCATTCAAAATCAGATTCAACTTAGATTAGTTAGCGAGGTTATATGTGAAAGAGATTATTTCGCGACACGGAGTTCCGGTGTCAATTGTTTCCGATAGGGATCCGCACTTTACATCGAACTTCTGGAAACGTTTACAGGAATTCATGGGTACGCAATTACGAATGATTACAGCATACCACCCTCAGACAGACGGACAGAGTGAGAGAACGATTTAGATATTAGAAGATATGCTAAGAACCTGTGTGATGGACTTTAAAGGAAATTGGGACGATCACCTACCGCTTGTAGAGTTCGGCTACAACAACAGTTACCACGCTAGTATTGGCATGCCACCTTATGAAGCATTATATGACAGAAAGTGCAGAACTCCGCTTTACTAGGATGAAGTTGGTGAAAGACAATTACTAGTGTGACGCCCCTAAAATAGGTATACAACACCCATTCTGAGTCGTCAAAATATATGGTACAGATACAACTACAACTTTATTATTACAACATAAGAACTGTGAGTTTAAATATAAATATTATCATCTAGACAATATCCACACTCAAATAAGTCCTCATTACAATTATTGATATATTATTTCACAAAAATAGTGAGGCCTACTAAAATAACTTCTAGAACCATCATTCCATACCCCGATTAGTACTCGCTACATTCTCGCTTCCTAAGAAAAATGGAACAAAAAGAAAAAGGGTGAGCTCAACTAGCCCAGTAAAGAACATTATGACTAAGATAATACAGAACAAATTATCGTTAGTATTCAACAGGGAAAAATCGAATAGAATACAATAGACAACAAGTTTTAAATCAATATTCGCAGTAGAAAATAATAATTCATAGAAGAGTTAGGTAGAGAATAAAATCTATTATTATCCATGAATTTAAAAGTCCATCATCAATATTTTATCCCTGTAACATCAATCAATATTCAACTTTGCACTACAAGCCAAAGATATTCATCAGTTGGTCATGTTTATCTCAACACCTGTTCATCTTTGCACTACGGGCAAAAAATATTCATCAAGAAATCATTCATCTTTGCACTACAGGCCAAAGATATTCAGTTATATCATCATTTAGGACTGAGGATGATGAAAAATATTTTAAAGGAAACGAATCCAGTGAAACAAAATAACAAATATTTAAGGATTCGTATTTCGATTCATCCATGTCCAAAAATACCTTATAAATAATCATAGTGAAATAAAATTCAAGAATGATCAAAATATGGATACAATCAAAGCTAGTATCCAGAATAGATATTTTGCACGAAAAGAAGAAAATTTTATTTTTCAGTGAATAGTAACTCGTGAATAGTGACTCGTGAATAGTAACCCCGACATGAAAAGTTCCAAATTTGATAAAAATTTCCAACCAATATTTGGGCATAATGATATTGAAGAAATAATATCATTTTCGAATAAAATAACATCTCTTACCTTGTAAAGACAGTACTTCTAGTTGAAACACCGGATATAGGCTATGACTTGAACTTGCACCGTATAGCAACACTCAAAGTATTAAAATACTCACAAGAATACGATCAATATAACGAGAGAGAAAGAGAGAGAAATCTTTTGTTTCTGGTGTGATTTTTAATTCTAACCTAAGCACCCTATTTATAGGAAAATACTTAGAACACTAAAGCAGAAAATTTAATAAAATATTAATATATAAATAAAATTTTCTACGCCAACCTTAGACTTCTGAATTCAACAACTTAGCATGTGATTAATGAGGCTCATAACATATAAAAAACGTTTTTATTATTAAAAATAATTAAAACTTTCAAAAATTAATTATTTCGAAACTTCGGAACTTCAATAATTCATAATAAATAGCCATTTTATTAAAAAATTTGAATCTTGCAATTTTTTATAGGAAATTCAATTCTCTACAACTTTGAAGAAGAAAGTTTTTCCAAGATCCAAACAGAAATTGACCGAAATCCACAAACGGATGATTTTACAGGCTATAATCAAATTTCATTCAAGTAATGGGCCCACAGACATGTTTAACATGTTTTAAACAACTTTTATAACTAAAATACTCTTCCTCCTCATATACTCATATATCCTTCATTCATTGTAAAAATATCATCATTATTACATTATAATAATATAATAAAATATTATTTTATCAGAAAAGATAAAATATCGATTTTCAACAATTGTCACTTTAAAAATTTTCTCCATCTATATCTACATAAAATGAATATTTTCCTCATCACAAAAATTAATAATTAATTATTCATAAATAATATTACAGAATCACAGTACTGGTAACCAGGCCGTTCCTAGGAAAGAGGTGGCTTTCCAATAAAGATTTCTCCTTACTGGTGCGCAATTAGGTGACCAAACCTCTCCTTAGACAGAACTTTCTAGACATTGCCAATAATGTTATCTAATAATATTATTCAGATAGTATGAATTATTGCTCCGATAATGGATAATATTGTGTAGTGACAATTATTAAAACAACAGTATTATAAAATATTAACGTAGCAATTATTGAATAAATAAAATAAAATACTGAACAGTAATTACTGTAACAATTATTGAGTAGTGCCTTCTTACGTAAGAATCAATAATTGGTGCAATATCGTGTGCTACTGTGCAACAACGCGTATTACTTTGTTTTAACCACCAGGTATTCCAACAGTATTAACGGTAACAACTACGCCGTTATTTATAAACAACTTATACTTGTCATTTTCTTCATCCAATCGCTTTCCGTTATGGGGCCCATAAAAGACTGCGCCGTCGTACGAATATTTCCCGACAGCAATAATATTTCATGACCAAACGAATATTCCCCGCCAACAATGAATATTTTATAACCACTTGCTTATTTGAAATATTTGCGTATTTTACCCATAACTAACCACATTAATCAAATCAACCCTTACTATTTCAAAATAATAAATAGAGAAAATTAAATTTTATTTATTAATAATTTGGGGTCTTACAACCTCCCCTCCTTATGAAATTCCGTCCTCAAAATTGACGTACGTACCTGGTGCTTCGAAAAGATGAGGATACCTCGCTTTCATTTCCGTTTCCAACTCCCAAATCATTTCCTCAATAGCATGGTTTCTCCACAAAACTTTAACTTGTGGTATAACCTTCGTGCATAGGACATGCTCCTTCCTATTCAAGATCTTGACAGGTACCTCTTCGTACGTTAAGTCTTCAGCTATCTGGTCCTGTTCTAACTCAATAACGTGGTTTGGGCCTTTCACATATTTACGCAGCACATATATATGAAAAACATTATAAACACGAGACATACTTGGAGGTAACGCGAGTCTATAGGCCACATTTCCTACTCGGTCAAGAATCTGAAATGGACCAATAAATCGTGGATTGAGCTTTTCTCTCTTTCCAAATCTTGTAACTCCTTTCCATGGAGCCATACGCAATAATACATGATCCCCAATGTCAAATTCCACGTCCTTTTGATGAAGATTCGCGTAACTCTTTTGTCGATCCTGTGCCGTTTGTATACGTTGTCGAATCGTTTGGATCTTTTTCGTAGTCATACGTACCAACTCGGGTCCCAACAATGTTGCTTCTCCCACCTCATCCCAATATATTAGAGAGCGACACTTTTGTCCATACAATGCTTCAAATGGAGCCACACCTATTCTTTCCTGATAACTGTTATTTTAAGAGAATTCCACCAATGGTAGATACTTATCCCAACTCCCTTTGAAATCTAGGACACAAAGTCTTAATAGATCTTCAAGAGTTTAAATAGTCCTCTCTGATTGCCCGTCCGTTTGAGGATGGTATGCCGAACTGAATCGTAAATCTGTGCCTATAGCTTTTTGCAAGCTAACCCAAAATCTTGAAGTGAATATTGGGTAACGATCTGAAACTATGGATACTGGCATGCCATGCAATCTCAGAATCTCATCTACCTATATACGAGCAAGACGTTCAAGGGAATAAGTCTCCCATATCGGTAAGAAATGAGCAGACTTGGTTAATATATCAACAATAACACAAATAGCATTTATGCCTTGAGAAACCGTGGGAAGCCCTGTAACGAAATCCATGGTAATGTGTTCCCACTTCCATTTCAGAATCTCAAGTGGTTGCAATGGACCCTTTGGCACTTGATGCTTCGACTTTACACGTTGACAAGTTAAACACCTCGAGATAAACTTTGTAATCTCTCTCTTCATATTGTTCCACCAAAATATATGTCGAAGATCACGATACATTTTGGTACTTCCAGGATGGATTGCAAATGGTGTATTGTGTGCCTCCATCATGATCTTGTACTTCAAATCAGAATCGTTAGGAACACAAAGTCTGGAGTGGACTCGAAGTATTCCTTCTTCATCGATTCTTGTTTCTGGAATAGCACCTTCTTGCACTTTCTTCTTCATACGCATCAGCTCCGGGTCTATGTCTTGAGCAACTTTAACTTTATCGATTAAAGTTGGTTCTACGCGTATACTTGACATCATCGCACTCGTTCCTACATATGATCTTCTACTCAACGCATCAGCTACCACGTTTGCTTTTCTAGGATGATATTGAATAGTGTGGTCTTAATCTTTCAACAGCTCGAGCCAACGTCGTTGCCGCATGTTGAGTTCTTTTTGGGTGAAGAAATATTTGAGACTTTTATGGTCTGAATATATCTCCACTTTCTACCCATATAGATAGTGCCTCCAAATCTTTAGCGCGAAAACGACTGCTGCCAACTCTAGATCATGAGTAGGATAATTCCTCTCATTTTCTTTAGGTTATCGCGAGGCATAGGCTATAACTTTCCCACGTTGCATGAGAACACATCCTAGCCCTTTGCCTGAAGCATCGCTGTAGATAACAAATCCATCTGAACCAGATGGTATGGTCAAAACAGGTGCCGAAATGAGTCTCCTCTTAAGCTCTTGAAAACTCTTCTCGCATTCCTCGCTCCATGCGAATTTGATATCTTTTCGAGTCAGCTGAGTTAACGGGGTAGCGATTCTAGAAAACCCTTCCACGAATCTCCGATAATAACCAGCTAAGCCAAAAAGCTACGCACTTCGGTTACCGTCTTTGGTTGCTCCCAACTTTGTATTGCTTCAATCTTTGCCGGGTCAACAGATACTCCATGTTTTGACACCACGTGCCCTAGGAATGCTACTTCCTCAAGCCAGAACTCGCATTTCTTCAACTTAGTATATAACTTGTTTTCACGCAGCCTTTGGAGTACCAGCTTCAAATGGTGCTCATGATCTTCACGGCTTTTGGAATATGTGAGCATGTCATCAATAAAGACAACAACAAACTGATCCAAATAATCCTTGAATACTCGGTTCATCATATCTATGAAAGCCGCAGGAGCATTAGTCAATCCAAAAGATATAGCTAGGAATTCATAATGCCCGTACCGAGTTTTGAAAGTAGTCTTCGGAATATCCTCAGTTTTAACATTCAGCTGATGATATCCAGAACGAAGATCGATCTTTGAAAAGAATTGTGCTCCTTGTAACTGGTCAAACAGGTCATCAATACGAGGTAGCGGATACCTATTCTTGATAGTGACATGGTTCAATTCCCGATAGTCAATACAAAGTCGCATACTCCCGTCTTTCTTCTTTACAAATAAAACAGGAGCACCCCAAGGAGATGTACTAGGACGAATGAAACCGATGTCCAACAACTCATGTAGTTGGACCTTTAACTCCTGAAGTTCAATAGGAGCCATTCGATATGAGGTTTTAGAAATGGGCTTTGTACCAGGTTCAAGGTCAATAAAGAATTCAAAGTCACGTTCCGGGGGTAAATCGAGAAGTTCTTCAGGAAATACGTCAGGAAAGTCAATAACAACATGAATATTATTCAAATATGACGTGTCTTTATTCAAATCTATAACATGGGCTAAGAAAACTTGACATCCGTTTTTTAATAAACGAATGGCTTTATGGCTTGATATAATAGTGATTGATTTTAATGGCTTAGTTGCTTGAATTCGCACAACAGGTTGGTTAGGAATATGAAAACTAACAACCTTACGAAAATAATCAATTTTGGCATGATGAGTAGTTAACCAATTAATCCCTAAAAGCACATCAAAAGTAAGTATCTTTAAAGAGATAAGGTCAACAGGTAAGGTGATGGTGCCAACTTGGATCACACAAGATTTACAAATAGTGGATGTGATGAAAGTTTCTCCTAATGAAGTCTCCACAGATAAATCAAAGTCTAACTTCTCCGGAGTCAAGTTTAAACGTTGAGCACAAGCAGGAGAAATAAATGAATGGGTAGTACCGGTATCTAGTAAGGTATAAACTTCGCATGAATTTATGATAAGTTTACCCATGATCACCTCGTTTGGGTCCCTCGCATGTTGAGCAGTCACGACAAACGCTCTTCCAGGAACCGTTGACTTTGACTTTTCTGGGACAGCTTTTTGAGTCACCATCCCCTCTGGACTTGGTTTCGCTACAATGCAATCTCGAACGATATGTCCTTCCTTTCCACAATTATAACATACCTTAAACTGTTGTGGGCAGTTTGGGCTGATATGCCCTTCTTTTTCGCACTTATAGCATATGACTGTGGTCGTTCTCCTCCCTTGGAACCAGTTACTACTGGTGCTGACGTCTTCGTATTGTCATTATTGAATCTCCTCTTTTTAAAATCTCCTCCCGACTCGCTTCTTCTATTTTCATGGCCACGATTACCACCAGAGTGATTGCCGTTCTTGTCTTTATTTTTCTTTCTCCGCTAGTTATCATTGTTCTGATGACTGCTGTCACCGGTATGATCCTGGTTGTAGTCTCTCGGTTGACCGTACTCGTTATCTCGCTCTAATAATTGAGCCCTGTTGACAACATTTGAATAGAGAGAAAATTTATGAGAAATGAGATATTGACGAATGTCGGGTTTCAAACCTCTCAGAAACATCCGCGTCATACGTTCCTCATTTTA
Source organism: Panax notoginseng (assembly GCA_016801055.1). NCBI lineage: Eukaryota > Viridiplantae > Streptophyta > Magnoliopsida > Apiales > Araliaceae > Panax > Panax notoginseng. The sequence goes on from CM029020.1 coordinate 108,549,668, forward strand.
CACCAAATGAGGTGCGAACCTGGACAACTCTGCAAACTTTGCCTCGTACTGGGACACCGTCATGTTATTTTGCTCCAGTCTAATAAATTCTACCTCCTTCATATGACGAATACTTTCAGGAAAGTACTTGTCATTAAACAGTTTCTAAAATGTCTCCCAAGCCATACTGAGTGCGGCTGGCTGAGTACGTTTCACAGGCTCCCACCAGTAGTCTGCCTCGCCACGGAACATAAAGGTGGCGAATGGAACCTTCTGTTCCTTCGTGCATCCCAAGACATCGAATATCTTGGTAATTTGCTTGACCCACGTTTCCGCCATGATCGGATCTGGCTTTTCCTTAAATTCTGGTGGTCCCAATTCTTTGAACTGCTTGGCTGTGACAAACCATGAATTGCTATCATTTCATCCTGTATTTTGAACACGAGTCTCCCTCGTCTGGTTTTGCATGAATTACAAAAAGCTTCTAAACATCACATCGTTCATCATCTGCTCATTGGTGTTGTTCACAGGAGGAACATTGCCAGCCTGTTGCACGTTATCCTCGTTGGTGAGTACAGGCATCTCCACGGTTTTATTTACTCCACTGTTAACATTCTCAGTCGACATTCTCAATACTGGCATAAAACAAGGGTTAATTTAATAAATTAACATATCACATAATATCCCTATATTATAATCGACCAACAAATAAGCTTAAGTAGGACACACTAGCGAAGGATTTACTCGTCTCTCCCCTCCTAGTTCTATTCTCCGATCTCCGCCAGAGATCATATCTCTAAGCCCTGATACCAACTGTGACACCCCCAAAATAGGTATACAACACCCATTATAAGTCGTCAAAATACATGGTACAGATACAACTACAACTTTATTATTACAACATAAGAACTATGAGTTTAAATACAAATATTGTCATCTACACAATATCCACGCTCAAATAAGTCCTCATTACAATTATTGATATATTATTTCACAAAAATTGTGAGGACTACTAAAATAATTTCTAGAACTATCATTCCATACCCCGACTAGTACTCGCTACATTCTCGCTTCTTGATAAAAATGGAACAAAAAGGAAAAGGGTGAGCTCAACTAGTCCAGTAAAGAACATTATGACTAAGATAATACAGAACAAATTATCGTTAGTCTTCAACAGGGAAAAATCGAATAGAATACAATAGACAACAAGTTTTAAATCAATATTCGCAACGGAAAATAATAATTCATAGAAGAGTTACGTAGAGAATGAAATCTACTATTATCCATAAATTTAAAAGTCCATCATCAATATTTTATCCCTGTAACATCAATCAATATTCATCTTTGCACTACAAGACAAAGATATTCATCAGTTGGTCATGTTCATCTCAACACCTGTTCATCTTTGCACTACGGACCAAATATATTCATCAAGAAATCATTCATATTTGCACTACAGGCCAAAGATATTTAGTTATATCATCATTTAGGATTGAGGATGATAAAAAATATTTTAAAGGAAATGAATCCAGTGAAACAAAATAACAAATATTAAGGATTCGTATTTCGGTTCATCCATGTCCAAAAATACCTTATAAATAATCATAGTAAAGTAAAATTCATTAATGATCAAAACATGGATACAATCAAAGCTAGTATCCAAAATAGATATTTTGGACGAAAATAAGAAAATTTTATTTTTCGGTAAATAGTTACTCGTTAATAGTAACTCGTGAATAGTAACTCATGAATAGTAACCCCGACATGAAAAGTTCTAAATTTGATAAAAATTTCCAACCAATATTTTGGCATAATGATATTGAAGAAATAATATAATTTTTGAATAAAATAACATCCCTTGCCTTGTAAAGACAGTACTTCTAATTGAAACACCAGATATAGGCTATGACTTGAACTTGCACCGTATAGCAACACTCAAAGTATTAAAATACTCACAAGAATAAGCTCAATATAACGAGAGAGAAAGAGTGAGAAATCTTTAGTTTTTGGTGTGATTTTCAATTCTAACCTAAGCACCCTATTTACAGGAAAATGCTTAGAACACCAAAGCAGAAAATTTAATAAAATATTAATATATAAATAAAATTTTCTACGCCAACCTTAGACTTCTGAATTCAGCAACTTGGCATGTGATTAATAAGGCTCATAACATATAAAAAACGTTTTTATTATTAAAAATAATTAAAACTTTCAAAAATCAATTATTTCGGAACTTCGGAACTTCAATAATTCATAATAAATAGCCCTTTTATCAGAAAATTAGAATCTCGCAATTTCTTATAGGAAATTCAATTCTCTACAACTTTGCAGAAGAAAAAATGTTTTAAACAATTCAATTGTTTAACATGTTTTAAACAATTTTTGTAACAAAAATACTCTTCCTCCTCATATACTCATATATCCCTCATTCACTGTAAAAATATCATCATTATTATATTATAATAATGTAATAAAATATTATTTTATTAGAAAAGATAAAATATCGATTTTCAACAATTGTCATTTTAAAAATTTTCTCCATCTATATCTACATAAAATGAATATTTTCCTCATAATAAAAATCAATAATTAATTATTCATAAATAATATTACAGAATCACAGTCCTGGCAGCCAGGCTGTTCCTAGGAAAGAGGGGGCTTTCCAATAAAGATTTTTCCTTACTAGAGCGCAATTAGATGACCAAACCTCTCCTTAGACAAAACTTTCTAGACATTGCCCATAATGTTATCTAATAATATTATTCAGATAGTATGAATTATTGCTCCGATAATGGAAAATACTGTGTAGTGATAATTATTAAAACAACAGTAATATAAAATATCAACGTAGCAATTATTGAATCAATAAAATAAAATACTGAACAGTAATTACTGTAACAATTATTGAATAATGCCTTCTTACGTAAGAATCAATAATTGGTGCAATACCGTGTGCTACTGTGCAACAACGCGTATTACTGTATTTTAACCACCGAGTATTCCAACAGTATTAACGGTAACAACTACGCCGTTATTTATAAAAAACTTATACTTGTCGTTTTCTTTATCCAATCGCTTTCTGTTATGGGACCCACAAAAGACTGTGCCGTCGTACGAATATTTCCCGACAACAAGAATATTCCACGACCAAACGAATATTCCCCGACAACAATGAATATTTTATAACCACTTGCTTATTTGAAATATTTGCGCATTTTACCCATAACTAACCACATTAATCAAATCAACCCTTACTATTTCAAAATAATAAATAGAGGAAATTAAATTTTTTTTATTAATAATTTGGGGTCTTACAACTAGGTCCAGAATTAGTATAGCAGACAACAGAAATAGTCAAAGTGATCCGAACAAGACTGGTAGCAGCTCAAGATAGGCAGAAAAAATACGACAATCCACATCGTAAAAATATTGAGTTGAATCGGGTAGTTATGTATTCTTGAAGGTCTCGCCCAGGAAGGGAAAGATCAGGTTCGGAAAGAAAGGAAAATTAAGCCCAAGATTCATTGGACCATTTGAAGTACTGCGAAGAATCAGAGAAGTTGCGTATGAGGTAGCCCTACCTCCAGCACTCGAAAATGTCCACAACATCTTCCACGTTTCTGTATTACGACCCTACAAACCCGATTACAAGCATGTAATTGAATACGAACCCCTACATTTTGAAAAAAACTTACCATATGAAGAAATTCCTGTTCAAATTGTCGACAGAAAAGAACAAGTTCTCAGAAATAAAGTAATACCTTCTGTTATGGTAATTTGGAGAAACCACAACGCTGAAGAAGTTACGTGGGAACTCGAAGAGAAAATGATGAAGAATTACCCTCATTTATTTACTTAAATTATGTGTAAGCGATTCTGGGGACAGAATCTTTGTAAGGGGGAGAATGTAACGGGTCGAATTTATTAAGTCGTGATATTGGGGACAGAATCCTTTTAAGGGGAGAAAGATGTAACAAACGAGATTTTGTAATTTAATTTTAATATTTATTGAATTAAATAAATATTTTTGATGATTTAATTATTAGATTAAATAATTAATTGATGCAACTGTGATAGATTAATTTAATTATATGTGTTATATTTATTAAATTAATGTGGAGAATTTTATTATTCAAAGTATGTAATTATGTGAGTTTATTGAATTGAAAGAAATATTTAATAAGCCTAATATTATTTTATAAGTAATGAGAAAATTAATTATATGACTATGTGAATTAATGAGAAATTATTATATTTTATTCAAATTAAATTAAATAATATATTTGAGTTATTATATAAATGAGTGTGACATTATTAAACTATGGTATAAAGAATTTATTAAATTAAATAGATTTGAGCCATTTAAGATTAACCAAACGAAGCCTTATAGGGAGTTAATAGCAGTTAACCCATGATTGGGTTAACTGACAACTCTGCGCTCAGTTATTTTATAAAGTATGACGTCTTCTTCTTCATTGGCTAAGTCTAGAAAAGGAAAATTCAAAGAGAGATTAAGAAAGTCTGAAGGAAATTGTGAGTGTGTAATCAAACAAGTATCTATGAAAGGATCATCTCTTCTAATCTATACTCTGGGTAATTCCTATAACCAATTTTATTTACGTTGTTTAAGTTTTTAACAAAATGGCTTTTATGTTCTGTAAAAGCTCTGTAGTGGAAAAAGGTGTAACGATTATGTGTTAATTATGTCATAAATATTATCATATCGTGTTTTATTATATATATTGTATAAACCATATCATCAGTTCATAAAAACATGTCGTATATACTTTCTACAAAATTGCAGAGTATAGAAATATGGCCATATGGCCCTTACTCACAAATTTAATACGTCAAACATATATTGTGTCATAAATTTTATACCTGTATATAATTATGTATATTAAAATGAAGAGACCAAACTTCAAATGAACGAATTCGGTGTTATAACGAATCCGTAGTGTTGATTTTCATGTTCTGTATTCAAAACTTTCAAAAATACCAAGAACAATAAATTACATATGTTAATTCTGCAAATTATGTGTTATAACATGTTAAAATCATGCTAGAAGGGTTAAGTAATAGTTATGAGTATAAAATAACGTCTGGTTATGCTTAATTTCATGTATTGATTCAAGAAATTGGTAAAAATTGGCATGTTCTTCGATTTTCGCGAACTGAGGTTCTGAGTCTGGTTCGCCGCGCCGAAGCGCCGGCTACAGGCATAAGAATCGCGCCGCAGCGCGAGCCACACTGCAGCGCCAGTAACCTGGCCACAGCGCAGGCCGCGCCGCAGTGCCGAAAGCAAGCGTGACGGTGGCGCTGCAGCGACACTCTCCAGAATGTTCAGAAACGAAAATTTTAAACTGTTCCAACCCATGAATGTGTTAGTAACCTAATCTAATGAACATAAAAATATGTTAGATGTATAATGAGATGTTAAAATAGTTTCTTAACATGTTAATAATGCGTTTAAGTGTGAATTGAATGATTGAACGAATTGTTAGCTTATTGTTCGTGTAGTGTAACATTATGTATCAATAAGTGTGATAATTCGACTGAGTATAGTCATAACCAATGTTTAGACAAAAAAATGATCATGTGATAATTAACTGTCATTGTGAATATGAATGGTATATAGGATTAAATTGAAGAATGTGTATAATTAGCGTGTAATCTACGCACGAGAAAAGTTTCTTAACCTTTCTTGTTATCATTAGTCAAGTTTATAAATTTCGTCGAGTAAACTCTCATTATTATTAATCAAGTTCTATTGTTATTGAAATTCAGATAAGGCACACTTAGAAGGGGGGGTAAGAATAAGTGTGGATACAAACTATGACCAATTAAAAACATTAAATCAAATTACGAAATGTAGTCAACTATATTTGTGAATACAGCTTGCTGAATGAATATGGTCTACCGAATTAAACTTTTGTTTATGAAAATATCTTGGTGTATTTGTAAGCTAAATAAAATATTTTGTGAAAACAGATAATTAAATTTTATTAAGCAAATTAATTAACTTGCGAGATATAAAGATTGAGCAAGTAATAGAAAATAACACCAAGATTTTTGCGTGGTTCGGTTATTACCCTCTATATAATAACCTACTCCACGTCTAAAACCAACTAGTATTGGAGACTTACTTTTATTGCTTTAAAACACTTTTGTTCCAATACAGATTCTATCAAATTGAATAACAAAATTTCACTTGAGCACTTTTGCTCCTTGTGCACCAATGCACTCCTTAAGCACCTATGCTTCCTTGAACCTGTTTGTAAATAATCTTTAATCCACTTGGATTAAATTCCCTTAGACAACATTAAGTCAAAAATAAATTTAAGATTACAGTGAAAGAGGTCTAATGATCAATGCAAATAAACAATTTAACAATGCAAGGCTCAATTAATTAATGCAATGATCAAATAGAAATAGTAAAAGATATCACCAATTTAATTCCCACGATAATTGACTGAAAATATCAATGAATCAGCTGCTCAAAAATTCCAAGATAGAATAGCTTTCAAAGTGTATGAGTAAAAGATATTAATTAAAGTGTTGTGAGTGTTGTGTTATTATTACTGATCTCAGCTGCTTTTTATAGCCCAAACAAATTTTACCGTTGCTAAAAGAAAAGTATACGTTAAAAAAACAAAAGGCAACGTTCCAATGATTTTCTGTTGAAACCAAATGTAACAAATAAATGTTTGGATAAATATTGGACTCTCTCAAAGATAATAGAACTAGATCTGTAACAATTATAATTTATGATAGAGATTAAATCAGCCAATAACAGAAACTTCAAGAGCCATTTCTTATCATGATAGTAACGGAACAAATTCCAACTTCTTAAAGATAATCATGACTTCCTTCTTTCAAGGTATATGCCAATTTAAAACTCTACCACCATATGCAACTATCAATGCAGCTATTAGACTTCTAATCAAAATCCAATACTGCCATTTATACAATCAATCCGTAATAAATATATTCAACTGATCCTACACATGCATAATATATCATTCAGACAATAATCCAACGTATACATGCTGACATTTTTCTTGTTAGTAAATAGTAGTGAATGACATATATAAGATATGCACAAAACATTAATTCATAATTTAGAGCACATAATATGTCCTTGAGCCTTGAATTGAAAAATTAGATATTTGCAATGACCTTACATAATTTTCTTAGGACTCAAAACATCTTCATTCTCTCTAAATAATCCAACATACACTTCGTGAGATAATTTCCTGAAATCCATAATACACAATTTAGTACTGACGAGTAAATCATCATCAAAACATTTAGGCTAGAACGTGAATTAATCAACATTCTCCCCCTTTTTGATGATGACAACATATATAAATGAACCTTCCCCTAAATTCATGCACATTTCAGGAGAAATTTATAACACCTGCATGTTAGTATCACACTAAACCAAATATGAAAATTAAAACCATCAATTCTTAAAATGCCTGTAACAAAATCAGTTTAAAACATGCAGTAAAATTATAAATAGTCTTAATATCCAGGCAATCATGCCTATCAAAAACCATCAACAGTTGAAACCATAGTGTTAAAACAAACTAAAAACAGAACATGAAATTCTTAGAAATTCTCCCCCTTTGGCATCATGCAAAAAGAGAAGACCTTAATCAATCTCCTCGAGATTAGCTCGCTGTTCTGCACGAGTTGTAAAGTATGGACGATGACAAAGGCGATGAAGACGCTCTTCCAAGGTGTAATTGTTGGCAAGTCTAGGTGGTCGAGGAATAAAAGTTGAAGGAGGAAGTGTCATGTCAAGAAAATCACCCTTGTATTCTGCCATCCAATTGCACATTGGCCATTCTGGGATTGTGGAATACATTGTCTGAAAATGTAACTTCTTTCCCACGTCATTGAACCTTGTTGCAATGAAATCTGCAAGCTCCCCGAGTTGATAACTAATAAACTTAACCTCTTGACTTAACTGACAGGTGTTTCTATTAAATTTTCGTTGGAGGGCCTCAACCATTGCCAGTGTTTGAATCTCAAAGCCCGCTTGAAGATCAATGAATTCATATTCAACACGATGATATAGCTTATTAATTTCTGGAGAATCCATCTGTAGTTTTCCTTTTTCAAGAATCACAAGTCGATTTCTGATATCGTCCAAATCAGTTTTCACAGACTTTTGATTTTGCAGAATCTCATTTAGAACATTCATAATGTCAGGCCCATGAGAATTTGGCAAAGAAGATGAAGATGAGTCTTGATTAGGAAAAATTGGAGGAGGATCAGGAAGAAGGCGAACAAACTTACCAACAAGAAAAGTAATATGAGATTTTGTCAAATTAGCAGTATCAATAAGCTCATGATTTGTAACAGAAATTTCATCATCAAAAGAAATCTTAAAATGTTGAAAAAGTTTTGTTAGAAATTTACTGTAAGGAAGACATTTCTTGCTTTGACGAATGCAACTTTGCATGTGAGATAACATCATTTGTGAAAAATTAAAAACCGTTCCTTTGAGAATCATGGCGACAATAACCAAATCTTGGTAAGTAAAATTAGCTCCCCCACCAAGGCGTGGAAATAGATTATACCGAACCAACTTATGTAATACACATGCATTAGGACAGACACTGACAGCTTTTGGTAGAGACAGAGATGAAATAGAATAGTCATTTATAACTATATGAAGTTGTTCTAAAGGATGAAAAGGAATATTGGCCGCTCCTTTAAGAGTGAAAGGACATGGTCCAGTAGAAGAAACACCCAGAATACTTCCAAAATCAATACTTGTGAAAAATAAAGATTTACCCTTGACAAATGTAGTAAAACAGTCTCTATTACACTCAAGATTGGTGTAGAATTGTTGGACCAACCGAGGATAAGCAACAGTAGGAGGAAACATCATAGAAAAAATGTTGCACTCGGTGAAAAGTTTTTCCAAAACAGAGTGTTTCAGATAGAAGAGATCCAAAGATTTTTCATACACAAATTGTTTTGTAGCAATGGAGTTTTTAAAACGTGCTTCAAAACTAGGACCTCTAAAGAAATTTTCTTGCAAGTCAAGAGAAGATGAAAACGGATTTACCAAATTAGAAGGAGATTCTGGCTGTGAGAAAAATTGCTCTTCATCTACTGGTTGCTTCAATTTTCCCTTAGGAGACAGATCGACTTCGGAGGTTTTCATGAAAGATAAACTGGAATCTAAGTTGTCGGACAGAGTTGTAGCATCAGATAACACTTGCACAGAGGATTTCTTTTGTACGTGCTTGGACTTCATCTTTGTTCTTGAAGCGTTCTGTAAAGATGGACCTTCATCAGTTGATTTTCGAGCAGATCGTTTACTTGCTTTGGTTTTCATGGTGTGATGGATGTTGTGAGTGAAACAAATAAAATGATGAAGGCGTAAGAAATGATGAAGTTTGAAGATATAAAGTAAAGACTATTCAAGAGTCCATCATCGAAAAGCGTGTGTCTTTTCAAGTTTCGAAAGAGTTTGTTCGACTACGATTCCGATTTTTGAGGTTGAAGTCCTTACGTTTCCTACTTAATTGACATCCGGCGATAATTATGATCCTTAACCTAACCGTATATCTAGAAGATTATTAAAATAGATAAGGAATGTCTAACAAATATATATCTTATTAAATATCATGCAGAAAATAAATAATTTTAAAATATAACCTGCATGAAATAAACTTTTAAGCACGTAAATCATAATTATATCATGCACATTCCAAGTTCTCTCCTTAACATACAAAATCTTTCCTCACTCAAGGGTTTAGTAAAAATATTAGCTAATTGTTTTTCAGTAGGAATAAAAACCAATTTGACTAACCCTTTTGAAACATTATCCCTTAAAAAATGATGTCTTACCTCTATATGTTTTGTACGTGAATGCAAAATAGGATTCTTTGATATGTCAGTAGCACTAGAATTATCACAATATATAGACACATTATTGCAGATAATATCAAAATCACATAATGTTTGTTTCATCCATAATATTTGAGAGCAACAACTTCCTGCAGCTAAATATTCACTCTCAGTAGTTGATAAAGCAACTGAAGTTTGCTTTTTACTATGCCACGAAACAAGACTATGTCCCAAAAATGTACACGCACCACTTGTGCTTTTTCTATCAATTTGAAATCCTGCATAGTCAGCATCTGAATAACCCATTAGATCAAAATGATTACATATAGGGTAAAATAATCCTAAATTTAAAGTACCGCTTAAATATTTAAAAATTCTTTTAACTACTTGCAAGTGGGATTCTTTAGGTTTAGATTGAAATCGAGCACAAAGACATACACTGTACATTATGTCAGGTCTAGATGCAGTTAAATATAATAAAGAACCAATCATACCTCGATATTTAGTTACCTCTACATCTATACCTTTATCATCTGATGTGAGCTTTATTGATGTACTCATTGGTGTAGTCTTTGGGTTGGTTCCTTCAAAACCAAATCTTTTGAGTAGCTCTTTAGTGTACTTGGTTTGATGAATATAGATCCCTTCCTTTGTTTGCTTGATTTGAAGTCCCAAAAAGTAATTTAGCTCTCCCATTAAGCTCATATCAAATTCCTTATGCATACACTTAGAAAACCACTCACAAAGAAAATTATTAGTAGCACCAAAAATTATGTCATCTACATATATTTGAATAATAATAATATATTTATTTTCATGTCTAATAAATAGTGTAGAATCAATTTTTCCTCTAATAAAACCATTTGAAAGCAAATACTTACTCAACCTTTCATACCAAGCCCTTGGAGCTTGTTTTAGCCCATAGAGAGCTTTCTTTAGCTTGTAGTCATGATTTAGATACCTCTCATGTTAAAATCCAGGAGGCTGTTTTACATACACCTCTTCATTGATGTATCCGTTGAGAAAGGCGCTTTTTACGTCCATTTGATAAAGTGTGAACTTCTTGTAACATGCAAATGCTAACAAGATACGGATAGACTCTAGTCTTGCGACTGGAGCATAAGCTTCTTCGTAGTCGATCCCCTCTTGTTGATTATATCCTTGAGCCACTAACCTTGCTTTGTTTCGAGTAATTGTCCCATGCTCATCAAGCTTGTTTTTGAACACCCATTTTGTTCCAATGATGGAAACATCTTTAGGAGGAGGCATAAGTTCCCAGACCTGGCATCGTTCAAATTGTTGAAGTTCTTCTTGCATTGCCATTAGCCAGCTTTCATCTAGGATAACTTCCTTAGCATTCTTTGGCTCAATTTGGGATAGAAATGCTGAAAAGCACATTGATTTTGCAATCCTCTTCTTGTAGTGATTCCTTTGTTTATATCACCAATGATGTTTTCTGGTGGATGGTTCTTGAGATATCTTGCAGTTTTTGGCATTTGTACATCATGTATCACTTCTTCTTGTTGAGGAAAATCTGCCTCAAGCTCTTGTGTTGTTTCTTGTTCTACTCCAGGCAAGTTTTCTAATTCAGTTTGCTAGATTTGTATATTCGGCTTGCTGAATATATTCTCCCGGTTTGCTAGATTCACCAAAATCTCCAAATTTCCATTTATACTAGGATGTCTTTCTGGTCCAAATAAATCAAGATGGAGTAGTTGTAAAGGAGAAGAGGTTGATACCAAGTTCTTTGCAATAAATGAGGTTCTTACTTGTTTCCCGAATTGACAAAGAACACAAATTCCCTTCTTTTCATATTTTATTTTCGGCAATCCTTTGACGAGATTCTTTGAGGATAATTTCTTGATTAAGCCCATGTGAACATGTCCCATCCTCTTATGCCACAAATTAGCCTCATCTTGTACAGATGCTAGACATAACTCTTCATCCTGTTGCTCAAAATCAATAGTATATATATTTCCTTCTCTTTGTGCAAACATAGTAATATTGTTAGTACCATGAGAAATAGTGCATTTTTCTTTATCAAAACTAACTTGGTGACCATTATCCATTAATTGACTGATACTAATAAGATTAAACTCAAGTCCATTAACAAGATGTACATTATCAATATTTACCTTACCATTTCCTATTTTACCTTTTCCAATTATTTCGCAGGTTCGATTATCTCTAAATGTAACTACCATTTTTCTTCTTGATTTTTAGCTCCATGAACTTTGTTTTGTCACCAGTCATGTGACGTGAGCATCCACTATTAAGAATCCATTTTTGAGAAGGGACCCTTACCTTGAGACATACCTGTCAATAAAAAATAATTCATCCTTTTGGTACCCACATCTTTTTGGGTCCTTTAATGTTAGTTGCATATAAATCATCCTTTTTAACCCAAACCTTTTAAATCATATTTTTCTTAAAGCAATTTATGTCCAAATGACCTTTAATGCCACAATTTTTACATGTTGTGAAAGGAGAACAATAATTTAATCTAAAACGTGATTTTGATTTTAACATTTTCATATTACCCTTTTTATGTATAGAATTATAACCAATTCCTTGTCTTTCAAAACTCGGTCTTTGTTTACCTAATATTACATTTAAATTTTCTTCACCTTGAACGAATTTAGCAAGAGATGATCTTAGTGAATCTAATTCTTTTTGAAGTTCATTATTAGGAAGAGTTTTAACAGGAGATTTATCACTAAATGCATCAATACAGACATCTCTCATTTTTAGTTCATTTGTCAATTTTTGGACTTCATTATTAAAAAAATTTACCTTATTCAAAAGTATTTTGTTATAATTATCTAAATAATCTATCTTAGCAATCAAAACCTTTTCTTCTTTACATGTAGATTCATTTTCAATATCTTTCTTTTCATCTATTAAAGAGTTTACTTCGCCCATTAATGTATTTACCAAGTCTTTCAAATATGCATTCTTTTCTTTCAATTTATCATTTTCTTGTTTCAAAGAATTAAAATTAAATACCTCGTTTGATTCACCTTCTATTCCCATGAAGCATACTTGAGCTATCTCATCCTTGGCGTCGACCTCAATTTCAGATTCTTCTTCATCACTCCAAGTGATCAGTGCCTTGTTTCTCTTATTATCCTTGAAGCCTGTTTTTCCTTTATTCTTTAGTTGAAAACAGTCCTTCTTGAAGTGCCATGGACATCCACATTCAAAACACGTCTCCTCAGTTTGCTTTCCTTTGCCTTTATTTGAGTTGAAGATATTCTTTCGTTTATTCTTTCTTTGAAGAAGTCCTTTGAGTCTCCTTGACATCATGGCTATCTCTTCATCAGAATTATCATCAAGCTCGTCTTCATTTCCTGCATTACGAGCTAAAACCTTTCTTCGAGGAGTTTCAACCTCATTGTCATACCTTTTTAACTGATGTTCATATTCCTCAAGTTCACCAAAAAGAGTTAGTGTGTCCATAGTAGAGATAGTAGAGGAATCTTGAAGAGTAGTGATTTTAGAGGCAAACCTTTTGGGCATTGCCCGAAGCAACTTACGGTTGATCTCACTTTGAGGAATAGTCTTGTCTAGCAATTTCAAGGAGTTTATAATAACTAGAAATCTTCCTTGAGCTAGTTTGATGGTTTCATCTTTTTCGAGCTTGAACATTTCATAATCGTGCATGAGCATGCTTAGATTGACTTCTCGTACTTTTGAAGTTCCTTCATGGCTTACCACTTAAGTATCCCACATCTCTTTGGCTGTGTTGCATGAGGAGACTTTATCTATCTCGGATTGTACCATGCCGCTGAGAAGTGTGTTCATTGCTTTTGAATTATATGAGACCATGTAGATTTCGTTCGGATCCATTTCTAGTAGAATCTTTGGTGTCCCATCATCTCTTCGTGGAATAACTGGTCCGTTCTCCACAACCCACCATTCCCAAGGATCTCTTTGAAGATAGATCCTTATTCGAAATTTTTAGAAGTTGTAATTTTTTGGTCCATACAGCAAAGGAGGTCTATTTGTTGATTGACCTTCTTGATTGTTATTCCCGAACTGTGCCATGTCAGAATCTTTTCCTACAAGTCACCTTTAAGACCAAGTAAGTAGAACCTTGCTCTAATACCAAATGAAATTCAGATAAGGCACACTTAGAAGGGGGGGTTGAATAAGTGTGGATACAAACTATGACCAATTAAAAACTTTAAATCAAATTACGGAATGTAGTCAACTATATTTGTGAATACAGCTTGCTGAATGAATATGGTCTACCGAATTAAACTTTTGTTTATGAAAATATCTTGATGTTTTTGTAAGCTAAAAAAAATATTTTGTGAAAACATTTAATTGAATTTTATTAAGTAAATTAATTAACTTGTGAGATATAAAGATAGAGCAAGTAATAGAAAATAACACCAAGATTTTTACGTGGTTCGGTTATTACCCTCTATATAATAACCTACTCCACGTCCAATACCAACTAGTATTGAAGACTAACTTTTATTGCTTTAAAACACTTTTGATCCAATACAGATTCTATCAAATTGAATAACAAAAATTCACTTGAGCACTCTTGCTCCTTGTGCACCAATGCACTCCTTAAGCACCTATGCTTCCTTGAACCTGTTTGTAAACAATCTTTAATCCACTTGGATTAAATTCCCTTAGACAACACTAAGTCAAAAATAAATTTAAGATTACAGTGATAAAGGTCTAATGATCAAAGCAAATAAACAATTGAACAATGCAAGGCTCAACTAATTAATGCAATGATCAAATAGAAATAGTAAAAGATATCACCAATTTAATTCCCACGATAATTGATTGAAAATATCAATGAATCAACTGCTCAAAATTTGCACCAAGATAGAATAGCTTTCAAAGTGTATGAGTGCAAGATATTAATTCAAGTGTTGTGAGTGTTGTGTTATTATTACTGATCTCAGCTGCTTTTTATAGCCCAAACAAATTTTAACGTTGCTAAAAGAAAACTATACGTTGAAAAAACAAAAGGCAACGTTCCAATGATTTTCTGTTGAAACCAAACGTAACAAATAAATGTTTGGATAAATATTGGACTCTCTCAAAGATAATAGAACTAGATCTGTAACAATTATGATTTATGATAGAGATTAAATCTGCCAATAACAGAAACTTCAAGAGCCATTTCTTATCATGATAGTAACGGAACAAATTCCAACTTCTTAAAGATAGTCATGACTTCCTTCTTTCAAGGTATATGCCAATTTAAAACTCTACCACCATATGCAACTATCAATGCAGCTATTAGACTTCTAATCAAAATCCAATACTGCCATTTATACAATCAATCCGTAATAAATATATTCAACTGATCCCACACATGCATAATATATCATTCATACAATAATCCAACGTATGCATGCTGACATTTTTCTTGTTAGTAAATAGCAATGAATGACATATATAAGATATGCACAAAACATTAATTCATAATTTAGTGCACATAATATGTCCTAGAGCCTTGAATTGAAAAATTAGATATTTACAATGACCTTATATAATTTTCTTAGGACTCAAAACATCTTCATTCTCTCTGAATAATCCAACATACACTTCGTGAGATAATTTCCTGAAATTCATAATACACAATTTAGTACTGACGAGTGAATCATCATCAAAACATTTAGGCTAGAACGTGAATTAATCAACAGTTATGTTAAAGATTATTTATCTTTTCGAAGTATGATTCTGTTATACAATAATTGTTTTGTTGTATACCTCTTGAGATTGTTATTCATTTTAACTATCATTTATTGTTGAACCTTGTTAGACTAACGAATCCTTATTGAATCAACTAGTCCATAGTTGATGAACGTTATAAAGTTCAGAACTATTATTGATTTATCCAAACCAAACTTCCTTTGGTGCGGACTCTAATGTCAAACTGAGATGAACAACCCTATATAGGGATTACTTATGTGTTAGCGTTAAGATATTGAGCACAGTATGGTACTAAGGGTTGATCCCCCTAAGTACGAGAAGAAGAGTCCATAGTCTTATGACTGTTAAAGGTTTCAAGTATAACCCTTGATACCTAGGACATAGTTCAAGGTCTTATGACCCTCAAAATTCTTTTGATTCTTATTATTCATTCTTGATTCAAAAGTTGAGTTTTATTTCAGAAGTCTTTGATTCACTCGCATGTTATTATATTGTTATTTCATTGTTATACTTGTGGGCAATCGTGCTCACTCTTGCATAATAATAACATTGCAGTTAAGAACGAAAGATCCGACGAGCCTTCTACTAGCAAGGGCAAGGGAAAAGATTAACAAGTGATGAAGACATGTTGATTTATGTGATGTTGAACTTATGTGTTAAGACTTATGTTGATTTTGTGTAAGACTATAAATTGTTTATATTTCTGCAGTTAAGATTTAAGGTTAGTATGACCTAGGATTGATGTATTTAATTCAGATGATGTAACTCCTTAAGGAGAGAATTTATTTCTATCTATTTATGTTTTAATTATTATGGGTAGATAGACATATGATATTGAATAGTGAATACCAAATCATGTGGAAATTGAAGTATCGGATTTGGGGGTGGCACGCATGCGGTAGTCCACACATACAGGTCATTCTAACAGAATAATAAAGAATAGAATAACAAAAGAATTCACCAGGCATGCGATAGACCGCACAGACAGGTTATTTCCATAGAATAATAAATAATGGAACTAGGTCATGCGTAATACGCACAGACAGTATATTCCAACAGAATAAATGGAACCAGGTCATGCGTAATCCACACAGATAGGATATTCCAACAGAATAATAAAGAATGGAATAATAGAAGAATTTCACCACGTATGCGGTACTTTGCATAGACAAGTTATTCCAACAGAATAATAAAGAATGGAATAACAGAATCTCTCTTCATGAATACGAAAGAAATAATATCCCTTACTATAATAATAATATCCCTTACCTTAGAAGAAGACTGGATACTGAAATAGTGAGGTAGCAGACTTCTCTTCTTCTTTCTCTCTATAATTTCTCTCTATAATAATTACTCCATAGCTTTAATGAATTGGTAAAAAATAATGAAGGAATGAGCTTCTATTTATAGGCAAATATAGTTTCGATAATTGCACGTTTTGGGGCTCAAAATACTACAATATAATACCTTCCTCTTTTTCTTCATTTTTAATTTTTCCTGCAAGTATTATCAAACTTGCACCATCTTCACTAATAGTAAATCATGTGAATCAATAGTAAATCATGTGACTCAATAGTTCTAAACATGTGAAAAAATTATTTACAGTATAGTACCTTCAACTATACCTCCATTTTTAATTTAGTCATGCAAGGATTATCAATCTTGCACCACCACCCCTAATAGTACAAGAATGTGAATCAATAGTACACACATGTGAACAATTAGTTATAATCATGTGAATTAATAGTAATTAGTTGCTCCTTTATCCGATTAATTGCCCGATTGGTCAGTATAACTTCCAGACATGAATTAATATCGAAATAAATGTCAATTTCCACTAACACTAATAATTCTCACACAATAGAATTATCAATTTCATCTTTAATCAACACGAACTTATTCATCATTAATATTATAATTCACAATATTTTACAATCAGGTCGTTCCCAGGAAAAGGGGGGCTTTCCGATAAGGATTTCTCCCTATTGGCGCGCAATTAGATTATCTAACCTCTCATTGATAGAACTTCTAGACATTGTCAATATTACAAATAATAATATGAATAACTTTATCGTCTCAATTATTGATTTAATAATATAACATATTATACAGATGATACTATGACAATAATTGAATCAATAATATGAGAGGTATGATGCAGCAATTACTGTAGCAATAATTGAGTATAACTAAGTGATTTCTTATGTAAGCATCAATAATCAATACCGTGTGCTACTATGCAACCACGCGTATTACTGTACTTTTACTACCGGGTAGTTCAACAGTTTTAACGGTAACACTTTCGCCGTTATTTTTATAAAAAGATAATTCTGTCATTTTTTACTACGACAATACTTCTATTGTGGGGTCCACCAATGATTGTGTCGTCGTACGAATATTCTCTGTTAAAACGAATATTCCCTGACATAACGAATATTTTATATCAACTTGCTTTCTTTGCAAAATTTTTGAATGTCGCCCTTAACTTTAACCTTTTATCAATTTAACCATTTAATAAATAGAATAATTTTAAGAAAATTGAATACTTTCATTTCATAAAATTCGGGGTTTCACAATCTCCCCTCCTTATGAAATTTTGCCCTCGAAATTTACGTACCTGGTAGTTAAAAGAGATGAGAATACCTTATTTTCTTTCCGGATTGTACCTTCCTGGTTATTTCCTCTCTATCATGATTTTCCCATTTCTCATCTCATGTATTTCAGATATCATTCTAGAATATAGTTTCAAAATAAGGGTTAATTGACATACCACATATTATCCCGATATTGTGACAGAGCAATTAAATAACAATTAAACTTAGGTAGGTCATACTAGCGAATGAATTACCCGTCTCTCCCCTCCTAGTTTTAGTCTCACATCTCAGTTAGGGATCATATCCCTAAGCTTTGATACCAACAGTGACGCCCCCAAAACAGGTATACATCACCCATCTTTGGTCGCCAGATATATGGTACATAAATTCAAATACAACTCAATTATGCAACAGTCGTGTAAAATATACAACAAAACATAGCTTAAAGTTTACATGAATATTGTCTCGTAGACAGTATACAAACTCAAATTCAATCCTCATTACACTTATTATCATACTAAGTAGTGAAGACTACTAAAACAACCATCTCGGACCGTCACTCCATTCCCCAACTAGTCACAGCTATATTCTCATTTTCTAAAGAGAAAAAGAAAGAAAAAGGTGAGCTCAACTAGCCCAGTAAGAAATATTATGACTAAGATAATACAAAATAAATTATCCTTAGCCTTCAATAGTGTTAAACTTATAAAATACAATAGACATCAAGTTTAACTGCAGTGGAATAAGCAATCCATTAGAAGAGTCAAGTAGAACATAATGTCTACTATTTCCTCTAGATTAAAAGTCCATCGTTAATATTTCATTCCTGTAATACTCATTAACAGTTCTTTGTTATACCCAAGACAAAAAGAACTCTCATCACCTGTCTTCACCTGAACCACCAAAGATTATAGTTACAATTCACATTTATAATCATGTAAATCAACAGTTTCTCCTTGCCACAAAGGCTTAATAGAACTTTTACTCAATATCCTTACCCCAAAGGCTAAAGATATTCAAATGTAATAATAATGATCATACCAATCAGTTGTCTACCTTTGCACTACGGGCCAAAGATATTCAACTATAATAGAATATCTCATACGAGTATAAAAGAATATACGAAACTGCAAATGGATTTTCATCTGCCATGCGATTATCCACGTAGACAGATCATTTTCACAATTTAATAAAGAATGAATACGAAGGATCATTCACCATGCATGTGGTAGTCCACACATACAGGTTATTCCAACAGAATAATAAATAATGGAATAACAAAAGAATTCACCAGGCATGCGATAGACCGCACAGACAGGTTATTCCCATAGAATAATAAATAATGGAACCAGGTCATGCGTAATACGCACAGACAGGATATTCCAACAGAATAAATAGAACCAGGTCATGCGTAATCCGCACATACATGATATTCTAACAGAATAATAAAGAATGGAATAATAGAAGAATTTTACCATGTATGCGGTACTTCGCATACACAAGTTATTCCAACAGAATAATAAAGAATGGAATAACAGAAGCTCTCTTCATGAATACGAAAGAAATAATACCCATTACTATAATAATAACATCCCTTATCTTAGAAGAAGACTAGATACTAGAATAGTGAGGTAGCAGACTTCTCTTCTTCTTTCTCTCTATAATTTCTCTCTATATTAATTACTCTATAGCTTTAGTGAAATGGTGAAAAATAATGAAGGAATGAGTTTCTATTTATAAGAAAATATAGTTTCGATAAGTGCACAATTTGGGGCTCAAAATATTACAGTATAATACATTCCTCTTTTTCTTTATTTTTAATTTAGTCCAGCAAGTATTATCAAACTTGCACCACCTCCCCTAATAGTAAATCATGTGAATCAATAGTAAATCATGTGACTCAATAGTTTTAAACATGTGAAAAAATTAATTACACTATAGTACCTTCAACTATACGTCCATTTTTAATTTAGTCATGCAAGTATTATCAATCTTACACCACCACTCCTAATAGTACAAGAATGTGAATCAATAGTACACACATGTGAACAAATAGTTATAATCATGTGAATAAATAGTAATTAATTGCTCATTTATCCGATTAATTGCCCAATTGGTCAATATAACTTCTAGACATCAATTAATATTGAAATAAATGTCGATTTCCACTAACACTAATAATTCCCACACAATAGAACTATCAATTTCATCTTTAATCAACACGAACTTATTCATCATTAATATTATAATTCACAATATTTAACAACTAGGTCATTCCCAAGAAAGAGGTGGCTTTCCGATAAGAATTTCTCCCAATTGGCACACAATTAGATTATCTAACCTCTCCTTGACAGAACTTCTAGACATTATCAATATTGCAAATAATAATATTAATAACTTTGTCGTTTCAATTATTGATTTAATAATATAACATATTATACAGATGATACTATGACAATAATTGAATCAATAATATGAGAGATATGATGCAGCAATTACTGTAGCAATAATTGAGTATAACTAAGTGACTTCTTACGTAAGCATCAATAATTAATACCGTGTGCTACTATGTAACCACGCGTATTACTGTATTTTTACTACCGGGTAGTTCAACAGTTTTAACGGTAACACTTTCGCCGTTATTTTTATAAAAAGATAATTATGTCATTTTCTTACTACGACAATACTTTCGTTGTGGGGTCCACCAATGATTGTGTCGTCGTACGAATATTCTCTGTTAAAACGAATATTCCCCGACACAACGAATATTTTATATCAACTTGCTTTTTTTGTAAAATTTTCAAATATCACCCTTAACTTTAACATTTTATTAACTTAACCATTTAATAAATAGAGTAATTATAAGAAAATTAAATACTTTCATTTCATAAAATTCGGGGTCTCATAATTTTTGTTTAATATTCGTATGAAATAATATTTTCTTCCATACTCTGTAGTATGTAAGTAATATTATTTCGTTTCGTATTCCCAATTCTACCCTCATTTTGTTAAATTATTGCTTCTATACTCCGTGAAATTAGTAGTATCTCCTTGAAATTTATGTTTCATCTAGTATCGTTCACAATGATATTTTTTTGAACATTCTTGTCAAATTTTAAGTTTTTTATGTCGGAGTACTATTCACGGGATACTATTCACAAAGTACTATTTACGGGGT
The DNA here is from genome assembly GCA_016801055.1 of Panax notoginseng. Taxonomy (NCBI): domain Eukaryota; kingdom Viridiplantae; phylum Streptophyta; class Magnoliopsida; order Apiales; family Araliaceae; genus Panax; species Panax notoginseng. The sequence continues at coordinate 108,570,977 of CM029020.1, forward strand.
ACTATTCATAAAATACTATTCACGGGATACTATTCACAAAGTACTATTCGCGGGTTAGTATTTATAAAGTACTATTCATAAGGTACTATTCACGGGGTACTATTCACCCGGGGTACTATTCATGACAAAAATAATTTCTTTTCTATCCAAATTATTTTTGATACAATATTATTCTTGAATTTTACTCCACAAAGCAGTATCATGTTGACAATTTGGACATTATTGAATTCTGGATAAATTAAATTATAATTTTTTAAAAATTTATCCTTTGCTTTCTTTTAGTTAAATTCTTATATCATTGTCATCATCATCATGCTTATATTGTGATGAAAGTCATCTTTGGCCAGTAGTGCATAGATGGACTATTGATTGGTATGATTATGACTAGGGATTATTCGATATAATCATGACTTGTAATGTTACAAATGATGTGGTGAATGTCATCATTGGCCCGTACCGCATTGATGGACAGTTGTTGGCATGATAATGACCATTGGTGATTACACGAATATCCTTGGCCCGTAGTGCATGGATAATTCAGTGATGTGGATTATTTATTGAGCTGAGTCTCAGCGATAAAATTGATGATAAACTTTTTAAATCATAGAAGATAGTAGATATTATGCTCTACTTGACTCTTTTAATGGATTGCTTGTTTCGCTGTAGTTAAACTTGATGTTTATTGTATTTTATCAGTTTAACACTATTGAAGGCTAACGATAATTTATTCTGCATTATCTTAGTAATAATATTTCTTACTGGGCTAGTTGAGCTCGCCCTTTTGCTTTCATTGTTCTATTTATGAAATGAGAATGTAGCCAGGACTAGTTGGGGAATGGAGTGACGGTCCGAGATGGTGACTGTAGTAGTCCTCACTATTTTATAAAATAGTGTGATAATAATTGTAATGAGAATTCCATTTGAGTTTGAATATTGTCTACTAGACAATATTCGTGTAAAAACTATCAGCTACATTTTTGTCGTATTGTATAAGGAAGTTTGTATTTAAATTATGTACCATATATTTGGCGACTCAGAATAGGTGATGTATACCTATTTTGGGGGCGTCACAACCTAGACCCCTAATATTTTATTGTAGAGATAACGAGCTTGAGTTATATAACTCCAGTAAATGAGATAAATGAACCTTGTGTGGCTTGAGTATTAAAGTTAAATCAGACTGAAGGACTAACTGGAATTATTAAAAGAGAATTAATGGAAAGTGAATAAATGATTGATATTAATCATTTTGATATTTATGTGTGATGGGAGGTAATGGGGTGGGAATACCCAATTGAATGATATTTAACCCAATTAAAATATTATCTGGACTAATGTACATGGATTATATGATGTGAGTATATAAATAATCCCTAACTTTACTTGGTGTAGTAGCATTAACATATTAAAATTATATTTTGGAAATTAAAGGAACCAAACTAAGTTGTAGTTGCTGAGAATTAGCCTTTTCCCAAAATCTATGTCACACGTATTATAAATGTCGTAAGATAGGCCATTGGCCTAGCCTATTCCTTCATTATTAAGAAGTAAACCTGATCATGAAGTAGGGAATGGAGAGAGATGGAGTTGGTCACCAAATATTCAACATCCACTGGCTTATTCTTCCTCCCCTTAGATTAATTCAGTGTGCAAGACTATCAACTAAGTACTAGATTGGCTATAAATAGAGCCTTCTTCTTCTCATTTCCTGTTGGTTAAAATTTTTTGAGAAGTTGTGATAAATATGTTTTATACTTACTTATTGGATATCAATTCACGAGAACTATACCCATCTCAAGTAAATTTTAGTATGTTTTTAGTGGCATTTTGTTTTATTTTGCATTACTTGTAAGTAGAACTCCTTTGGTGTGAAAATGCAGGAAATGACATAGTTCGGCATTGGTAGGTGGCACGAGACTAATGGAAGCATGACACGAGGAATAAATGGAGAAAAGGGACTGAGCATTGATGGACAAAGAAGCAATAGCAGCATGTCAAGGGGAACAATAGCATCATGACAAAGAAGCAACAGCAGCAGAACTCAAGGATGAAGAGCACAGAAGCTGCGCGACTGCACAAGCTGGAACTCACGCGCCCGCGCCCGCGCCATCAATCGACAAAGGATTAATTTGCATACTAGCGCGTCCACGCCTGTTTTATATGGGGATCGCGCGCGGCCGCGCGCGTCATCTGCAACTGTTGTTTGACTTTATTTTAATTTTGAAATTTGAAGTGTTTGGATTGACATAAACTACCCTGGTTGGTACTAGACGCAAAAACAATTGTTTTTATTAATTTTTCATATTAGAGGTCATACCCTGGTTAATTTTTCATATTAGAGATCATATCCTGGTTGGTACCATACCCTGGTTGGTATCCTGTTTGCTTGTTAGAGGAGCAAACCATCATCTATTTTCTGAGTTCTTGCCACCTCTGTAAGAAGAAGCTTCATGGCCTGGACATTTTCATGTACAGGTATAAATTGTGTAATTTAGCTGAATTATTCTTTTTTTAATAATTATTATTATTACAACTTATTTTGATTGATTGGTGTATTTTTTGGTCACTAACAGGAGCCAATATTGGTTGGTCAGCTTTTTTTAGTACTCATTTGAGGTAATATAATTATGTTGGTCAAAAAATGTGCAGTTCTATAGACTAAACTTGTGTTGCAGTTTTGAGTCATCAACTCCTTCTTTTTATGTTGGTATTCATTAAGCCTATTTATTTTGAGACTTGCTTTTTTTATATTTGTAAAATGATTGAAATGCTCAAAGTAGTGCTTCTGCCCTTTTCTGTAGACTGCATATATCTTATTGTTGCAGGAATTAGAGACAATGACACGAGTTATAGTAATTCCAATTTTTATTTTCTTATTTTTGCAGGAATTAGCTTTATTTTTTGATGCCCATCCAATTAAAGCTATGAAGTTTTCTGTGTCACCTGTTGTGCGTATTGCGGTGCAGTGAAATACTGGTGTTGCGGTGCAGTGAAATACTGGTGTTGCATCTGGAGTTTGAGATCTCTTCTTTTTGTTAGTTAATGAGCACCAAATAAAGCATTTTTGAGTTATTACTTGGGATCTTCATAACTTAGATGATTTACAAGTCCATTTTTGTTCCTTTGGAATTTCAATATACTTTTCATTTTAAATTTTGCAGGTGCCTAATACAATTGAATTTGCTGATTGGATTGGTCGTACGAAGCAAAAGCAAATTCGTGTAACTGGGTAGTCGAATATTTATAATTTCACATTCAACTGATCATTTGGAGAGTAGTATGGGGGCTGCAACTGCCCTATACTCTGCCACTTGCTTTTCCCAGGGAAAATATGGAAATGGCAATCCTTACCCTATCAACCTGAGGGCTATTGTTGGTCTAAGTGGATGGCTTCCTGGTTCAAGATATGGTTGAACAGATTCCTTCTCCACACCCAAATCTTATGTTTATCTCTTGCATACAAATTGTTATAATTGGCCTTCTTCTCTCTAAGTTAATGCTGCCATGATGAATTATAATGAGATAATTTAAGACAAACAAATTAAAGCTTCCACAAGTGATTCTGATGCATTATCTTGTACGATATTTGATTACAATGTGTGGGCTTGGTTGTTCAAATCTTGAGATAAAGTGGCAGACCAAAATTCTAAACAAAACTATTTTTCTTTTGCATTTGTTTAGACAAGACATACATAACATTCAAACTCCTATAACATGGTTGCAGTCCATGTGCACATTAGCATGCAGAAGGAAGGGGGGACAAAAAGCAGGATAGACTAATCTTATTGTATGCAAAAAATATTCGATATCAAACTCATTTTACTAGATACATGTAAACTCTCCACACAGCCTAAAAATAAAAATAAATCTTTCAACAATCAATTGAGCAGGATTAGAATTCTATCATTATTTGGCCTTTTGGTGGATTGATTAATCTTCTGATTCTGATGAACTATTTTTTTTGTGTGGGGTAGGGGGTGTTGTGTTAGTGCATCTTATAGTTTGGGACAAAAGCTGTTGTTGAGTTTAAAGGTAACCAAGTATAGTACTTGTTGATTTTATGTTTTCTTTCTAAACCCAACTGGGAAGGTAGTCTGTATGATGGTGATGAAAAAAGTGGACTGGACGTGCTTCAATTGGCCATGGAATTGGGAGCTAATTACATTGATGTGGAACTTCAGGTTTCTTTCCCCTTAAATTTTGTTTACATAGTTCAAAGACTGACATTCATTGTACACTTGCACCTTGTGGGTTCTTTTGAATGGAAATAGTGTGCGACGTGTTGTACTTGTGGCATTGGTTTTGCATTTGAAGAATGCATCATCCGAGAAAGAAGAGGCTGAATGGAAATATTATTATTCAATTTCTTTTATGCATCCAGTGCGGGAACTGCAAGAAAGGTGTCAACAACAGGCTGAAGGCTTGGAGTACAAAGCTACTCGAAGTGGCAATTTAGCAACTGTTGAAGTATACATTGATGGCATCCAGGTTGGGACTGCTCAAAATCAGTAAAAGAAAATGGCACAAAAATTAGCTTGAACTTTGAGTATTTCTCTTTCCTATTTCTGCTTTATTGGTTAGGTTTGGCTATATTTTAGTTTGAACTTTGAGTATAACTGCAGTTTTGTTGCTGCAGTAAACGGCACTTCAGTGCTTATGGATAGTTTGGTATAGATTTTGTGGATGTAGTAATTTGAAACTGTAAACAAATGGTATTATTGGGATGTATTTTGAATGGTTGATACATTTTGGCTTTAAATTTAAATGAGAATTTAGACCTTTTAGCTATATATCATGACATTAGTATATTGCAGGTATAATGGTAATGTAGGTAAATTATAACTTTTTTTCTTTTTTTTAATCTACAACATTTTAAAAATGTTGTGTAAATGTGCCTAAACGTTGTCTGATATACTAAACAACAACGTTTTGATTCAGAAAACGTTGTGGAATCATACCTACTACAACGTTTTTAAGCATCTGTTAATTTTTGAAAAACAAATCTACAACGTTTTTTTTCTAAAAAAACGTTGTGTATTGTGCTTAACTACAACGTTATTAAAACGTTATGTAAGGGTGTCAAATAGACAACACCCTTAACCATGACGTTTTCCTGACTGAAACCACAATATTTTTTCCGCGTTGTCTATTTACTATTTTGTAGTAGTGATGGTTGTAATCATGATAGCATGCGTTTATGAGGCTGAATTGTTTAGCTTTATATTTCGTGAACCAGATAGAAATATATTGTTTCACCGTGTTCAGTGTTATAAGAGCTTGCGCTTCAATTCAATATTGCTGCAAAGTCACATAGAAATATAGTGATTTTGGTTTTATTGATGATTACATGATTTCTATTGCACGTAGAGGTTATGTAAGTAGGTCATAATGCATTGAAAAATGGTTATGTCTAGCTTTCATGCTCTTGGCTAATTTTTCATGATACATGTATAATCTTGCATGATGGTATTATTTAGATGAAATATGAATTGAAGTTAGAATCTCATTATTTCCATATTTGATTTATTATTCTATTATTATTCTTTTATTCGTTAAGTGAGTTTAGATTCATTCAAAATTATAGCATTCGTTTAAGCATATATGAATAGTGATACAGTTGATGCATAATAATTTAATCTTGAAACCTTTCTCCGTGGATCGATACTTTCTTACTCTGTACTACTTGTTGACCCATGTATGCTTGCATGAGTTAGAGTCCTTTTATTACAACTAAAAAGGGGGCAATAAGTTTTTGGCGCCGTTGTCGGGGAGAGGCGTTTAATTTTATTATTATTATCATCAATTTTAAGCTAAATTATATGACTTAGACAATTCTAATCTTGTCTCATTTCTATTTTTGTTTTTGTTTTAGGTACTTACATATAATATATGCACACTCGATCCTCCAATCATGAGTTAACACCTTTACAGGACAACATCAACGGTAGACGTTGGAAATCGAGAGCACGTAGAAATATACAAGCAGAGTTAGAGACCACAACATCTAATATGGCAGCCGCAGAGCAAAGAGACGAGCAAAGGGAGGAACAAAGGGCTTTAAGAGATTATTCGAAGCCGAATATTAATGGATTGCAGTCAAATATAGTCAGACCAGCGATAGCGGCCAAAACCTTTGAGATAAAGCTGGGCACTATTCAAATGGTGCAGAATTCGGTACAGTTTGGGGGTGCTGCTACAGACGATCCTAATGAACACCTATTGAGCTTCATTGAAATATGTGACACTTTTAGATACACCGGGGTGACAGAGGATGCTATCAGACTAAGGTTGTTTCCATTTTCACTGCGAGATAAAGCAAGAAGTTGGCTTCACTATCTACCTGCGGGATCTATAACCACATGGGAGGACCTAGCACAGAAATTCTTAGCCAAATTTTTCCCAATGGCTAAGACTGCGAAGATGAGGATAACAATCTCCCAGTTTAAGTAGAAACAGGGTGAATCTTTATATGAAGCCTGGGAGAGATACAAATAGATGCTAAGGAAGTGTCCACACCATGGCATGCCAGATTGGATGATTATCAACACATTTTATAATGGATTGGGATGGCAGTCAAGGCCGATTGTAGATGCAGTTGCAGGAGGAGCTTTATGGGAGAAGAGCTATGAAGAAGCCTATAACCTCATTGAGAAAATAGCAGCTAATGATTTTCAAAATCCTACACCAAGGATGCCATAGGCCAAAGTGGCAGGTTTGTTAGAAGTGGATGCGATCACTCAATTGTCAGCACAGATGGCATCCATGGAAAAGAAGATTGACTCTTTTATAGAGACTAAGGCGAAGATAGTTACCTTTGTATGTGAAATTTATGCAGGATCACATTCTACGGACCAATATGCAATCAGTTCAGAGTCTGTACAGTATGTGAGCAACTATAGAAAGGATCAAGGACAATTTTAGAACACATACAACTCCAACAACTGCAACCATCCAAACTTCAGTTGGTCTAATAATCAAGGAAATCAACAGAATCAGTTCCAACTGAATAATCAATTTCAGTCACAGTCAGCTAAGCAACAATTTGCACCAATACCACCTTACCCACCGGATTTTCTCAACAACAACACCATACTCTAGCTGCACCGCAGAAAGAAAAGAAGTCAGAGATGGAGGAGATGATGATGAAGTACATGGCAAATACAGAGGTGATGGTTAAAAGCCAAGCAGTGGCTATTAAAAATTTGGAAACTCAAATGGGTCAGATGGCGAGCATGCTTAACAACAGACCCTAGGGTTCATTGCCAAGTACCATAGAGGCAAATCCAAGAAGAGAAGGGAAGAAGCAATGCCAGGCGATCACACTCAGGTTTGGGAAAAAGTGTGCAGGAAATCAACCAGGCGCGTCCGCGCCATGTTTACAAGGGGAAGATGAGCGACCGCGAGAGGCAGATAAGTTGTCTGAGAAGAAAGAAAATAATGAAGATTCGGAGTTACAGCAGGAAGAGAAAGACAAAATAGGTTCAGTTGAGAAGCCCGTGAGTAAAATACCAATAGTTCGCCCTTCGGTTCCGTATCCACAGATATTGAATAAGCAGAGGGAAGATAAGCAGTTCAGCAAATTCTTGGAGGTCTTTAAAAAACTGCAGATTAACATACCTTTCGCTGAGGTATTGGAATAGATGTCGAGTTATGCAAAGTTCATGAAGGGCATTTTGTCAAGGAAGAAGAGATTAGAAGATTTTGAGATAGTGGCCTTGACAGAGGAATGTAGAGCAGTGCTTCAACACAAACTACCTCCAAAGCTGAAGGATCCGGGCAGTTTCACTATTCCATACACAATTGAAATGATGAGCTTCATTAAATGCTTGTGTGATCTTGGGGTAAGTATCAATTTGATGCACTTGTCAGTATTTAATCAGTTGGGATTGCCGGCTCCAAGGCCGAAAAATATCTCTTTACAGCTAGCTGACAGATCTATCACTTATCCGAGGGGAATTGTTGAAGATATTTTGGTAAAAGTGGATAAATTCATCTTCCCAACTGATTTCATCATTTTAGATTATGAAGAAGATAGGAGTATACCAATCATACTTGGAAGACCATTCCTAGCCACAGGAAGAACCTTGATAGTCGTTCAGAAAGGGGAACTCACAATGTGTGTTCATGATCAGGAAGTTACTTTTAACGTATTCAAGGCAATGAAATTCCCGACAGATGAAGAGGAAGAATGCTTCAAGGTTGATTTGGTGGACAAAGTGCTAAATGATGAAGTAGAGAGTTTGGAGGATCATGAATCATTGAGAAGTGCTATTGCTGGAAATTCAGAACTAGATAATGAGGAATTTAAAGAACTTGTGCACTTTTTTGATACTACTCCACAATGCAGAAAATTCAAGACTCTTGTTAAGCTATTGAAGAAAGCTAGAGAATCATCAGTGAAATTGAAACCATCTATTGAGACCCCTCCAGAACTTGAATTGAAACCACTTCCTGACCATTTGAGGTATACATTTTTAAATAAAGATTCAAAGTTACCTGTGATTATTTTTTATGCACTAACATCTTTTCAGGAAGAAAAACTGCTACGAGTTCTTAGAGAGTTCAAGTCAGCTATTGGATGGACTATAGTAGACATAAAAGGGATCAGCTAGCCCTTCTTTTTGCATGCATAAGATCCTGCTGGAAGATGATAGCAAGCCCGCGGTAGAGCAACAAAGAAGACTTAATCCGATCATGAAGGAAGTGATCAAGAAAGAAGTATTGAAATGGCTGGATGCAGACATAATTTATCCGATTTTAGATTGTTCATTGGTGAGCCCAGTATAATGTGTACCAAAGAAAGGTGGTATGACCGTGATTTCCAATGAGAACAATGAGTTGATTCCGACAAGAACAGTGATGGGGTGGAGAGTCTGCATGGATTACCGCAGGCTTAACAAAGCTACAAGGAAAGATCACTTTCCACTGTCTTTTATCGATCAAATGTTTGATAGACTAGCGGGGCATCAGTATTATTGCCTTCTGGACGATTATTCAGGCTACAATCAGATTGTGATAGCTCCAGAGGATCAAGAAAAGACCACCTTTACATGTCTATATGGAAATTTTGCTTTCAGAAGGATGTCTTTCGGGTTGTGTAATGCTCCAACCACCTTTCAGAGATGTATGATGGCTATCTTTTCGGATATTGTGGAAACAGAATGTGGAGGTATTCATGGATGATTTCTCAGATTTTGGGGATTCGTTTAATTTATATCTTGACAATTTGGTGATGGTTTTGAAAAGATGCATTGAAACAAATTTGGCATTGAATTGGGAAAAGTGTCATTTTATGGTACAAGAAGGAATTATTTTGGGACACAAAGTTTCAAAGAAGGGACTTGAGGTGGACAGAGCAAAGTTAGATACTATTGAGAATTTGCCGCCACCAACATTAGTTAAAGGTGTTCACAGTTTTCTTGAACATGCAAGCTTTTACCGCAGATTCATTAAAGACTTCTCCAAGATAACTAAACCAATTTGCAGTTTATTGGAGAAGGATGCATAGTTCAAGTTTGATGAGGATTGCGTTTCTGCATTTGAGCACTTGAAGAGGAGGTTAACTTCAACACCAGTCATTACAGCACCGGATTGGGACTTGCCATTTGAACTGATGTGTGATGCCAGTGATTATGCTGTGGGGGCTGTTTTGGGTCATGGAAAGGAAAAGATTTTTTATGTGAACTACTATGCCAGCAAGACCCTTATGGATGCGCAGTTGAACTACACCACCACATAGAAAGAATTTTTGGCAGTTGTGTATGCTTTTGATAAATTTCGAGCATATCTGATTGGTACGAAGGTGATAGTGTACACGGATCACGCGATAATTCGACACTTAGTGGCAAAGAAGGATGCAAAGCCCCGTTTGATTAGATGGATATTATTGTTGCAGGAATTTGATTTAGAGATCAAGGACAGAAAGGGAACGGAGAACCAAATGGCGGACCACTTATCTCGACTAGAGAATCCGAAAAGGGAGGAAGATGACAAAGTTGTAATTAATGAATCCTTTCCAGATGAACAGTTGTTTGTGGTGAAAGGGGAAGTGCCATGGTTTGCAGACTATGTGAACTACTTGGTGAGTAAGATGGTACCTTCTGACTTGGTTGGTCATCAAAAGAAGAAATTCTTGCATGATGTTAAATGGTTTATATGGGATGAACCATATTTGTTCAAATAATGTGTTGATTAGATGATAAGGAGGTGTATCCCATATAGCGAGATAGAGGGGATTTTACATGATTGTCATGCTTCTTTGTATGGGGGTCATTACGGTGGAGAACGAACAGCGGCTAGAGTGCTACAAGCAGGATTCTACTGGCCGACAATTTTCAAGGATGCTTATAGTTTCGTACAAAGATGTGATAGATGTCAAAGAGTCGGGAACATTTCAAAAAGAAATGAAATGCCATTGAATACAATCCTCGAAGTAGAAATTTTTGATGTGTGGGGGATTGATTTCATGGGCCCTTTCGTTTCTTCATGTGGGAATCTATATATCTTGCTAGTAGTGGATTATGTGTCGAAGTGGGTGGAAGTGGCAGCTCTTCCAATAAATGATGCAAAAGTGGTCCTCAGATTTTTGCAGAGGAGTATTTTCACGAGGTTTGGGACTTCAAGGGCTATCATTAGTGATGAAGGCATTCATTTTTGTAATAGGCAGTTCACAGCTTTGTTGGCTAAGTATGGGGTGAACCATCGCATTGCTACATCTTATCATCCGTAAACGAATGGCCAAGCAGAGGTGTCAAATTGGGAAGTCAAGAGAATTCTGGAAAAAGTTGTGAATCCCACAAGAAAAGATTGGTCCTTAAAGGCCAATGATGCTGTGTGGGCATATATATAAGATTGCGTACAAGACTCTGTTGGGCATGTCACCTTTTTAGCTAGTTTATGGCAAAGCAAATCATCTTCCGATGGAGCAAGAGCATAAGGCATATTGGGCGAATCGGAAGCTAAATTTTGATTTGAAAGTGGCAGGAGAGAAACGCCTACTCCAACTCAATGAGTTGGACAAATTCTGATTACAGGCGTATGGAAACTCAAAGTTGTACTAGGAGAAGGTGGAGAAATGGCATGATCGCAAGATCATAGAGGGAACATTTGAGCCGGGACAAAGAGTTTTGCTTTTCAATTCCAGACTTAAACTTTTTCCTGGGAAGCTCAAATCGAGGTGGTCAGAGCCACTCACAGTGAAGACAGTTTTCCAACATGGTGCGGTAGAAGTATTCGATAAGTTCCCGGATAAGTCGTTGAAAGTGAATGGACAGCGGCTGAAGCATTACTTTGGTGGCGAGATTGACAGACAAAAAGTCACCTCATTCTTTCTTCAACATGAAAAGTTAAAAATAGTTAAGCTAATTGACTATAACTTAGCTCTTGATGGGAGGCAACCATTGTTTCTATCTATACCTTTTAATTATTCTGTTTAGATTGTTTTTGTTAGTTCATTTTTATTTTTAATTATGATAGTTGATTTGTTCTGCATAAGTACGTTGGTAGCTGAATTTGCATTGGACTGTGTTTGAGCATAGTATAGAGAGTGTGATTATTAGATGGTCATTTTTGCGTATTCAGTAGTTCATATTTTTACATGGTTAATTGGTGTTTATGCAGGAGAATAGAAAAGAAGTCATCACTGTGTTATGTATTTGAAGATGCAGATTGGAATTGTAGGAAGCAGGGTCGCACGACCGCGCGATGTATACCTTGAAAAACCGTGCGCCTAAGCTGCATGTCTGTATAAGAGAAAAAAAAAAGCACTCGTGCGCCCGCGCCATATCTCCATTGAAAAGCTGCGCAGCCGCGCGGTCGCGCCTGGCACCAGATTTTGAAAAAAAAATTGGGTTGTAAAATGTGTTGTGACTCATATCTTCTATCACTTGATATAACAGAGAGTCGTATTCTCTTGTTCTCCACAACACGCACAACTCCTCCTCTCCAAACCGTTCTCAAGCGAAAGTGTAATGTCTCATCTCCATTACTACGTGATTGTCGCTTCAGATCTCCTACCCACGTTCAACCTCTGCATTGATAAATCTAGGGCTTCAGTGGGTCTGTGCAACATAAGTTTGGGGGTATTCACTTCATCAACTATCACTCACGATTTTATAAGGCAAGTCATCTTCTCTTCATTCAGTCTTAAATGGGTCCTAAGCATGCACGATCTATCACTCCATCATCATCTTCTTCTTCCAGCAGTCAAGACGAGGACATTGTGGATCATACGAAATTTCTCAGTCTGGAGGCACAAATAGAGTATTATATAATAGTGTTAAAGACGTTTGTGAAGGAACAAGGCTTCAAGCCTAGGAAGCAGGATGGGCAACTGTGGAATATGATTCGAGAAAGAGGATGGGGTGGATTTACTGCAACCCCTATGCTTGGTCCCATGGGTATTGTACGAGAATTTTATGCTAATGCTGAAGATACTATGAGTGGTTTGTCAATGGTGCGAGGAGTTTAGGTTGATTACACACCTCAATCAATCAGGATAGCTTTTAGAATACTCGATACTCCCCCGACTGGGAATGATAATTGGGTTGAGTATGCTCTTTTTGAGATAGATTTGAACGAAGTCATCACTGATGTATGCATTCCAGGCACTCAATGGACTTGTAAGGCAGGGATGAATTAACCTCGCACTTTCCCAGCCTCAGCTTTGAATCACTATGTAAAGGCTTGGAATTTGTTTGTATATGCAAAACTTATACCTTCAACGCATTAGCATGAAATCACAACTGAGAGGCTTTCATTTTGTAGGGAATAATCATAGGAAAATACATCGATGTGGGCTATCTCATTAATCGGAACATGTTACGTTACATGAGGGGGAGCACTACAGGAAGTATCCCACATGAATCTGTCATTGCGAATTTATGTGCACAACAAGGAGTCTAGTGGGATGATGAACAGATACAAATGCATGTGGGATTGGGCAGGAGGTGAGCCGCACCCGAGGGGAAAAGGTTTCATCATTCAACCCGCATTCTCGGTGCCTCCATCACAGCCCTCCAAGTCAAATGAAGCAGGCACGTTAACCCAAGTAACTGCTGTTACTGGGGATCGACAGCTCCGAAGGTTGAAGCGGAAGGTCGACACTATGTACGACAATTTTACAGCATTTGCTACGGGTTTGACAAGATCACTAGCAGAGGCATTTGCACAGCAGGGGACTATGCTCGAGTGGCCACAGTTTGGGACCGTCATGCCATTTCCACCACCGGATTCACCACCTGAAGAAGGTGGTGCAGCTGATCAGTAAGGGAGTTCTTCTAACCCAATACTTTCATTCAATGGGACAATGAATTATTTAAGTTTGGGGGTATTGGGTAGTAGGTAGTTGCATGTAGTGTTTGCATGTTAGTTGAAATTTTAATTTTACATTTTTGCATGTTTAGTTTGCAGTTTATGTTTTTACTTTTAGTCATGATGATGTGTTAGTATGTTAGTTGCATTTTATGTTTAGTTGCATGTCCCGCATCATTTTATGTTTAGTTGCACGTCCCGCATTTCTAGCTATGTGGAATTTATGTATAGCCAATGATGAATTTGAATATTGAAGGATTGTTGAGTATTTTGGATAACATAAGCTTAGATATAACATTTTACATGATGTAATCCATATATGTTGTTTAGATGCTTTCGGTTTGCACGGACGTGTTCACTAATGCTTGTAGGCATACGAGTTATGTGTTGTATTGCTTGATAGGAAATGTGGTTTTAAAAATAGAATTATGTGGAAAATGAACTTAAACTATGAAAAACATTGATAATCAAGTTTTGGGGACACATGGGTATGTTATATATGAAAAAAAATAAAAATAAATAAAAAATAACTAGTCTTATTTCAGGGCCTTTGTTACTTGAGTAAGTACGCCCGTAGGGGTGTCTTAACACCTAGCGCCCTAAGGTCTTTTATGGTCTAGGAGTCGTTGGTTGAAAGCTCGCTAAGGGGTAGCATTGTTAGCCTAATGGAATAAGGCATTGCATAGTCATGTGAAAAAAAAGAAGAGAAAATAGCAATAAACACCGCGGGAAAGAGCGAAAATCGCCTTCGTGAGTAGAAATAAAGCAGTTAAAACCCATTGTTGAATCTCAATTTGATTTGATATGTTAGAATAGTCTTTGTTGCATGAGTATACATGGATCTTGGTTTAGACTTTAATTTTCTGTTTTGAGCAATTTAGCATATGTATTCTTTGCTTTAATTAAGTTTTGGTGAACACAACACACACAACATCTTTATAGCATATATAAATTATTTGAGTGTATGATATTATGCCTATAGTTTGGTTTGAATTTGTATTCTCGAATCTGGATAATTCGTTGAGGTATTTTGGACTGAAATTTTGTTATAGCTAGAAGAATGTGAGACTCATTTGCATCATAATCTAGTTGCATAGCATGTAGTTGCATTCACAGTATTTAATGTCGTATGCATTGCTTGAGGGCAAGCAATAGTTCAAGTTTTGGGGTATTTGATAAGTAGATTTTATACCTACTTATTGGATATCAATTCACGAGAACTATGCCCATCTCAAGTACATTTTAGTATGTTTTTAGTGGCATTTTGTTTTATTTTGCATTACTTGTAAGTAGAACTCCTTTTGGTGTTAAAATGTAGGAAATGGCATAGTTCGGCATTGGTAGGTGGCACGAGACTAATGGAAGCATGACACGAGGAACGAATGAAGAAAAGGGACTGAGCATTGATGGACAAAGAAGCAATAGCAACATGTCAAGGGGAACAATAGCAGCATGACAAAGAAGCAATAGCACTAGAACTCAAGGATGAAGAGCACAAAAGCCGCGGGCCTGCAAAAGCTATAACTCATGCGCCCGCGCCATCAACCGACAAAGGCTTAATTTGCATACTCGCGCGCCTATTTTATATGGGGATCGCGTGCGGCCGCGCGCGTCATCTGCAGCTGTTGTTTGACTTTATTTTAATTTTGAAAGTTGAAGTGTTTGGATTGACATAAACTACCCTGGTTGGTACCAGACGCAAAAACAATTGTTCTTATCAATTTTTCATATTACAGAACTAGGGTTCCAGGCGTTGAATGCAATTCAAACGAGGGTTGAGCATACATTGAATATTTTCTTCATCTTCTTTTGGATTGATTCATTGAATAAGAACTACTTTTATTTTGCTGGATAATATTGGAGATTTGAACAGCACTTTTGGATTATAATATGCAATTGGGTTTGATCGATTCTACTTTCTCTCTCAATTGTCTTATTTATTTTTCATGTGTTGCTATAATCCCATAATGGCTTTTGGTTCGGAGATGAACTAAATTTCATTATGGGATTCTAACGGAGATTGATATGTAGTATAATAATAATGGCCTGATTGCTTGATTGTGTAGTTGTCATGGAATTTCTATTATGATTGATTGGATTGCATGAATGTTTGATCACCATTCATTTTATGTACTTATATGGTATTGAAAATGACATATGAGTATGGTTGTAATCATGATAGCATGTGTTTATGAGGCTGAATTGTTTAGCTTTATATTTCGTGAACAAGATAGAAATATACTGTTTCACCGTGTGTAGTGTTATAAGAGCTTGCGCTTCAATTCAATATTGCTGCAAAGTCACATAGAAATATAGTGATTTAAGTTTTATTGATGATTACATGATTTCTATTACACGTAGAGGTTATGTAAGTAGGTTATAATGTATTGAAAAATGGTTATGTCTAGTTTTCGTGCTCTTGGCTAATTTTCCATGATACATGTATAATCTTGCATGATGGTATTATTTAGATGAAATATGAATTGAAGTAAGAATCCCATTATTTCCATATTTGATTTATTATTCTATTATTCTTCTTTTATTCGTTAAGTAAGTTTAGATTCATTCAAAATTATATCATTCATTTAAGCATATATGAATAGTGATACATTTGATACATAGTAATTTAATCTTGAAACCTTTCTCCGTGGACCGATACTTTCTTACTCTGTACTACTTGTTGACCCATGTATGCTTGAATGCGTTAGAGTCCTTTTATTACAACTAAAAAGGAGGCAACAAGTTGCTATAGAGAGTCAGTAGAATTGGAGAGTTGATGAGTAATTGGAGGATTTGAGAGCTGTAGTTAGTAAATTGAAGCATTCAAGAGGTAATAATGCTAACCTATATGCTTTTGATTCCTAAGTTTTACAATTCCTTAGAAATGACAAGAAAAAGTTTATTTTGAGTCACAAACTTGATGGCTACGGATAGTTGTAATCCATGAATTGTTGTTAGATATTGATAATATAGTCATATGCGAAAACAACAGAAGTTAAACAGACCAATTTCGTTTAGAAATAAATTCGTAGTGAATAAATTCGCTAAATTTGTCAAAGCATGAAAAGTTAGTATGAACATGAGTTTTGGATTAATATTTTGGTTAGTTAATGTTTATGTTAATTGTTGATTATTTGGTATGATGTAGTTTTATGAGTTACAAACCCATAAAATCAAAAACGGACTAATTTGGATGAGTATAACTTATGTTATGAAAATCAGAAGGAGTATAGGTCTGTAAAATTACGAAGAACAAAACCTGAGAAGCCATTTTTCCTCACTAGGCACAGCTGCGTTTCCCCCAAGGCCATTTGGGACGCAGCTGTGCTGGACATCAGTGTCGAGTAGGACTTCTTTGACCTGCTGTAGTAAATTAGGCATAACATTTTCATACGAAACTCTGATTAAGGTGATTCAGGATGATTCGGAAAGATAACGAGTAGACCTACAACTCGCGCTCTTTAAGTTTTTCGATTTGAAGTCGTTAAAAGGGGTAAAAATATCCATCTTTGTGACTGTTACGTATTCGAAGGTGATCGAAGGGCGTCAGACGAGCACATACGCAAGTATAGTGCTCCCGACGATGGAATATGTTATTCTAAGTGATAAAACATAAATTTGCATGATGATAAGACATGACATATAAGATTTCCTTACTCCTAATGGAATTCTTTAGCATGATTTAGTATGTGTTTTGAAATGAAACTTGGAGTTTTGAAAATAAATATTGACGAACCTTGAGTCTTTGAAGTTATGATATTTTAACACATAAATATTGTTGAGTTATGAGTATACATAAGCATGAGAAGTGACTTAAAGTTTGTGACGCCCCCAAAATGGTATACATCACCCATTCTGAGTCGCCAAATACATGGTACAAAACAACTACAACTTTATTAATATAATTGTCATGCAAAATACGACAACACATAAACTATGAGTTTAAAAAAAATAAATATTGTCTTCTAGGCAATATCCACACTCAAATAAGTCATCATTACAATTATTGATACACTATTAATAAAATAGTGAGGACTACTATAACAACTGCCTTGGAACATCACTCCACACCCCGACTACTTCCCGCTATATTCTCGCTTCCTTAGAAGAAAAATGAAACAAAAAGGAAAAGGGTGAGCTCAACTAGCCCAGTAAATAATATTATGACTAAGATAATATAGAACAAATTATCGTTCGTCCTCAACAGGGAAAAATCTGATAGAATATAATAGACAATAAGTTTCAGATCAATATTCGCAACGGAAATAACAATTCATTAGAGAAGTTAAGTAGAGAATGAAATCTACTATCTTCTATGAATTTAAAAGTTTATCATCAATATTTTATCCCTGTAACATCAATCAATATACATCTTGAATCAAATATTAATCTTTGCACTACAGGCCAAAGATATTCATTTGTATCACCAGTTGGTCATGTTCATCTAAACACATGTTCATCTTTGCACTACGGCCAAAGATATTCATCAGTTAATCATTCATCTTTGCACTACAGGCCAAAGATATTCATCAGTTAATCATTCATCTTTGCACTACAGGCCAAAGATATTCAATAATATCATCATTTAGGACTGAGAATGATGAAAATATTTTAAAGAAAACGAATCCAGTGAAACAAAAGAACAAATATTAGGGATTCGTACTTCGGTTTATCCATGTTCAAAAACACCCTATAATATACCGTAGTGGAGTAAAATTCAAGAATAAAGATCAAAACATAGATACAATCAAGGCTAGTAACCATAATAAACAACTTGGACAAGAAAAGAAAATTTTAATTTTTTTGTGAATAGTGTCGTATACGTGAATAGTATCGTATGCATGAATAGTAATCCCGACACAAAAAAATAAGAATTTCATAAGAAAAATCTTACCAATATTCCGGTATAATGATATTAAAAGAAATAACATCATTTACGAAAAAAATAACATCTATTACCTCAAAAAGGACATACTTCTAACTGAAATACCGGATATAGTGTCGAAGGAAACTTGCACCGTATAGCAAAACTCAAAGTATCAAAATAATCACAAAAATACGCTTGATAATATATAGAGAGAGAAAACTTCAGTTTCTGGTGTGATTTTCAATTCTAACTTAAGCACCCTTTTTATAGGAAAATACTTAGAACACCAAAACAGAAAATTTAATAAAATATTAATATAATTAAAAAAAATTCACGCCCACCTTAGAAAAACTGATTTCAACATGTTTACAACACCTGTGGGGCCCACCCAATTGCAAAAAATATTTTTATTGAAAAAAATATTTAAAACTTTAAAAATCAATTATTCTGAAACTTCAATAATTCATAATAAATAGCCCTTTTATCAAAAAAATTTGAATCTTATGTCTATTCCATAGGAAATTTAATTTTCTACAACTTTGTAAGTTTAAATTTTTCTAAATTCCAAACAGAAATTGATTGAAATCCACATACGGACGATTTTACAAGCTATAATCAAATTTCAGTCAAAAATTGGGCCCACCGACATATTTAACATGTTTTTATCATTTATTAAAACAAAAATACTCTTCCTCCTCATTTATTCATATATCACACATATCGTAAAAATATCATCATTATTATATTTTTAAATATAATAATATATTTAAATGAATTATTTTATCAAAAAAAATAATATATCAATTTTCAACAATTGTCACTTTTCTAAAAATTCCTCCATTTATATCCACATAAAATATATATTTTTCTTATCATAAAAATTAATAATTAATTATTTACAAATAATATTACAGAATCACAATACTGACAACCTGGCTGTTCCTAGGAAAGAGGGGGCTTTCTAATAAGAATTTCTCTTTACTAGCGCGCAATTAGGTGACCAAACCTCTCCTTAGACAGAACTTTCTAGACATTATCAATAATGCTATCTAATAATATTATTAAAACAATATGAATTATTGATCTGATAATGAGAAATACTGTGTAATGACAATTATTGAAACAACAATAATATAAAATATTAACGTGGCAATTATTGAATCAATAAAATAAAATATTGAACAGTAAAAATTGTAGCAATTTTTGAGTAGTGTCTTCTTACGTAGGAATCAATAATTGGCGCAATACCGTGTGGTACTGTGCCACACCGCGTATTATTGTGTTTTAACCATCGGGTATTCCAACAGTGTTAACGGTAACAACTACGTCGTTATTTATAAAAACTCATACTTGTCGTTTTCTTCATCCAATCGATTTTCTTTATAGGGCTCACACAAGGCTGCGCCGTCGTACGAATATTCCCCAACAGCAAGAATATTCCACGACCAAACGAATATTCCCCGACAACAATGAATATTTTATAACCACATGCTTATTTAAAATATTTGCGCATTTTACTCATAACTAACCACATTAATCAAATCAACCCTTACTATTTCAAAATAATAAATAGAGAAAATTCAATTTCATTTATAAAATGGTGGGGTCTTACAACCTCCCCTCCTTATGAAATTTCGTCCTCGAAATTGACGTACGTACCTGGTGTTTCGAAAAGGTGAGGATATCTCGCTTTCATTTCCGTTTTTAACTCCCAGGTCATTTTCTCAATAGTATGGTTCTTCCACAAAACTTTGACTTGTGGTATAACCTTTGTGCGTAGGACATGCTCCTTCCTATCCAAGATCTTGATAAGTACCTCCTCGTACGTTATGTCTTCGGCTATCTCGTATGGTTCTAACTAAATAATGTGGTTCGGGTCTTTCACATATTTACGAAGCACATATATGTGAAAAACATTATGAACACGAGACATGCTTAGAGGTAACGCGAGTGTATAGGCCACATTTCTTACTCGGTCAAGAATCTAAAATGGACCAATAAATCGTGGATTGAGCTTTCCTCTCTTCCCAAATCTTGTAACTCCCTTCCATGGAGCAACTCGCAACAATACATGATTCCCAAAACTAAATTACAAGTCCTTTCGATGAAGATCCGCATAACTCTTTTGTCGATCATGTGCCGTTTGTATACGTTACCGGATCATTTGGATCTTTTCTGTAGTCAAACGTACCAACTCTGGTCCCAACAATGTTGCTTCACCCACCTTATCCCAACATACTGGAGAGCGACACTTTCGTCCATACAATGCTTCGAATGGAGCCACACCTATACTTGCCTGATAACTATTGTTGTAGGAGAATTCCACCAATGGTAAATACTTATCCCAACTCCCTTTGAAGTCTAGAACACGGAGTCTTAATAGATCTTCAAGAGTTTGAATAGTCCTCTCTGATTGTTCGTCCGTTTGAAGATGGTATGCCGAACTGAATCGTAAATCCGTGCCCATAGCTTTCTGCAAGCTAACCCAAAAATATGAAGTGAATCTTGGGTCACGATCCAAAACAATTGATACTGGCATGCCATGCAATCTCACAATCTCATTTACGTATATACGAGCAAGACGTTCAAGGGAATAAGTCTCCCGTATCGGCAAGAAATGAGCAGACTTAGTTAATCTATCAACAATAACCCAAATCGCATCTATCCCTTAAGAAACCTCGGAAAGACCTGTAACGAAATCCATGGTAATGTGTTTCCACTTCCATTTTAGAATCTCTAGTGGTTGCAATGGACCCTTTGGCACTTGATGCTCCGCCTTTACATGTTGACAAGTTAAACACCTCGAGATAAACTTCGCGATCTCTCTCTTCATATTGCTCCACCAAAATATATGTCAAAGATCACGATACATTTTGGTACTTCCAGGATGAATTGCAAATGGTGTGTTGTGTGCCTCCATCATAATTTTGTACTTCAAATCAGAGTCATTAGGAACACAAAGTCTAGAGTGAACTAGAAGTATTCCTTCTTCATCGATTCTTGTTTCTAGAATAGCACCTTCTTGCACTTTCTTCTTCATACGCATCAGCTCCGAGTCTGTGTCTTGAGCAACTTTAACTTTATCAATTAAAGTTGGTTCTATGTGTATACTTGACATCATCGCATAGGTCTCCAGAGTCTTGAATTCTATCTTCATCTTTTGTAAATCACACAAAATGGGCCTTTGTGCTGACAACATCGCACTCATTCCCGCATATGATCTTCTACTCAATGCGTCAGCTACCACGTTCGTTTTTCCAGGATGGTATTGAATTATATGGTCGTAATCTTTCAACAGCTCGAGCCAACGTCGTTGCCGCATATTGAGTTCTTTTTGGGTGAAGAAATATTTAAGGCTTTTATGATCCAAATATATCTCCACTTTCTCCCCATATAAAAAGTGCCTCCAGATTTTTAACGCGAAAACGACTGCTGCCAACTCTAGATCATGAGTAGGATAATTTCTTTCATATTCTTTGAGTTGTCGCGAGGCATAGGCTATGACCTTCTCATGTTGCATGAGAACACATCCTAACCCTTTGCTTGAAGCATCGCTATATATAACAAATCCATCCGAACCAGATGGCATTGTCAGAAAAGGTGCCGAAATGAGTCTCCTCTTATGCTCTTGGAAACTCTTATTGCATTTCTTGCTTCATACGAATTTTGTATCTTTTTGAGTCAGCTAAGTTAACGGAGTAGCGATTCGAGAAAATCCTTCTACAAATCTCCGATAATAACCAGCTAAACCCAGAAAGCTACGTACTTCGGTCACCGACTTCGGTTGCTCCCAACTTTGTATTGCTTCAATCTTCGCTGGGTCAACAGACACTCCATGCTTTGACACCACGTGCCCAAAGAATACTACTTCCTCAAGCCAGAACTCGCATTTCTTCAGCTTGGCATATCGCTTGTTATCGTGAAGCCTTTGAAGTACTAGCTTCAAATGGTGCTCATGATCTTCACGGCTTTTGGAATATATGAGGATGTCAGCAATAAAGACAACAACAAACTGATCCAAATATTCCTTGAATACTCGATTCATCATATCCATGAAAGCAATAGGAGCATTAGTCAATCCAAAAGACATGACTAGGAATTCATAATGCATGTACCGAGTTTTAAAGAAAGTCTTTGGAATATCCTTAGTTTTAATCTTCAGCTGATGATATCCAGAACGAAGATCAATCTGTGAAAATAATTGTGCTCCTTGCAATTGGTCAAGCAGGTCATCAATGCGAGGTAGCGGATACATATTCTTGATGGTGACATGGTTCAATTCCCGGTAGTCAATACAAAGTCGCATACTCCCGTCTTTCTTCTTTACGAATAAAATAGGAGCACCCCAAAGAGACGTACTAGGACGAATGAAACCATCTAACAACTCCTATAGTTGCACCTTTAACTCCTGAAGTTCAATAGGAGCCATTTGATATGTGGTTTTAGAAATGAGTTTTGTACTAGGTTCAAGATTAATAAAGAATTCAACTTCACATTCTGGGGTAGACTGGGAATGTCTTCAGGAAATACGTCAGGAAATTCACTAACAACAGAAATATTATTCAAATCTGACATATTTTTATTCAAGTCAATGACATGGGCTAAGAAAGCTTGACATCCATTTTTTAATAAACGAATGGCTTTATAGTTTGATATAACAGTGATTGACTTTAGTTGATTGGTTGCTTGAATTCGCATAACAGGTTAGTTAGGAATATTAAAACTAATAATCTTACGAAAACAATCAATTTTGGCATGATGAGTAGTTAACCAATCAATCCCTAAAATCACATCAAAAGCAAGTATCTTTAAAGAGATAAGATCCACAGATAATGTGATGGTGCCAACTTGGATTAAACAAGATTTATAAACAGTCGATGTAATGAAAGTTTCTCCTAACAAAGACTCCACAGATAAGTCAAAGTCTAATTTCTCTAGAGTCAAGTTTGAACGTTGAGCACAAGCAGGAGAGATAAATGAATGGATAGAACCGGCATCTAGTAAGGTATAAACTGTGCAAGAGTTTATGATTAGCTTACCCGTGATCACCTCGTTTGGGTTCCTCACATTTTGGCCAGTCACGATAAACGCTCTTCTAGGAACCGCTGACTTTGATTTATCTGGGACATGTTAGAGTTTATGCCCTAGAGGCCAATTATTTGATATAATTGCTTAACGTTTTGATATTATATTTGATTGAATAAATAAATAATTTTATTATAGTTTTATTTACTGCGTAATATAATTGTTAACATAATAAAATTCCTTAGAATAGTGATACAAATTATATAGTTTCAAGTATGTGACTTGAACATAAGATTATATAATTACAATTAGTATCATTATTCTTAAATGTCCCTAGTCGAGTATCATTGTTGATGGAACAACAATGATGCATTGAGACTAGTATGTGGATTGACTGATGACCAAATCTCATTGGTCATAAATATATGAGATATTAAGTCAATGCATAGGTACATGTTAGAGAACGATGTACTGAACAGACCTACCATGAGAATTCTATATGGAGCATTATGCGAAGTGTCATTAGCAATTCTCATAGTGACAATGATGTAATGGTCCTCCGATCTGAAATTTCTATATTACTACACGAGAATTTATGTACTTTGATATCATCAAATGTCACCTTTAATAGGGTGGACTATAAAGGTGATTATTGGGTTCATCATGAATCGTGTGAGAAATATGAGTGATCTAGATGGAATTTAACCATCCTATATATTATGGGTGATATCCATAGGCCTCTTGATTGAGTATGACAATGAAATGCATGGCCATGCTCAAATAGTGATTTGTTTCGTATAGTCTACTCATTGATCAAGAAAACTCAGATTAAATTATGAAGAGTATGACACATTCCATGACTCGAGTTTAATCTAGGATATTAAGGTTAAAATGATTAAATTACATTGAAACATTGGTCACGAAAAGGTTGCATCGAATCATCGATCTTATTATTACTTGGGTAGCAGTGATGCATTACTAGATGCCGCTCACTGTTTATAATTTTATAATATGATTTTAAAATTATTGTCAACGTAATAATAACCTATAGGGTCACACACAAAGAACGTTATTAAAAGGAAATTAATTTAAATTGTAAGGATTTAAATATATCAATATGATTGATAGTATTTAAATCATGAATTTAAATTAAAAGGATGCTTTGTATATGTATATATATTAATTAAGACTTAATTAAGATAATATATATATATATATATATATATATATATATATATATATATATATATATATATATATAAATTCGGATTTTATTTTAATTAGATTAGGGTTTTGATTAATTCCGATTTATTGCTATATATATGATATATCAGCGTCTTTGGAAAGTTAATCAAAAAAAACCCTAGCCGCTCTTAGAGAGAGACTAGAGAAAATAGTTTCGAAAATCCTCATCCTTGGTGGCAAGTACCGCGATTCCTTCTTCTGCAGATTGTAGAACGATTCGTGGAGCATTCGTGTGGATACCGTAGAGACGCAGTTCATTTGAATTGCGTTGGAGATTCGACCGCATCGTTTAATCGCTTTCTTAATCGGTATAATTTCTAACCACTAAATTAACTATTTTTCACATGGATCCCGTTTAGGGTTTCGAATTTGGTTTAAATTGTTCTATTTCTGTTGTGCATTTCTGTGTCGAAACCCTTCAGGACAGCCTTTGGAGTCACCATCCCCGCTGGACTTGGTTTCGCTACAGTACAATCTCGAGCGATATGTCCTTCATTTCCACAATTATAACATACCTTGAACTGTTATCGACAGTTTGGGCTAATGTGTCCCTTTTTTTCATATTTATAGCATACGACCTGTGGTCGTTCTCCTCCCTTCGAAATAGTTGATACTGGTGCTGACGTCTTCACATTGTCATTGATGAATCTCCTCTTTTTGAAATTTCCACTTGACTCGCATCTCCTATTATCATGGCCACGGTTACCACCAGAGTGGTTACTATTTTTGTCTATATTTTTTTCTCCCCATTAGTTATCATTGCTCCGATGACTGTTGTCACCGATATGACTCTGGTTCTGGTCCTTCGGTTGAACATACTCAATATCTCGCACTAATAATTGAGCCCTGTTGACAACATCTGAATATAGAGAAAATTTATGAGAAATGAGATATTGACGTATGTCGGGTTTCAGACCTCTCAGAAACATCAGCGTCATACGTTCCTCATTTTTTACCAAATGAGGTGCAAACCTGGATAACTCTACGAACTTCGCCTCGTACTAGGACACCGTCATGTTGTTTTGTTCCAGTCTGATAAACTCTACCTCCTTCATATGACGAATACTTTCAGGAAAGTACTTGTCATTAAACAGTTTTTGAAACGTTTCCGAAGACATGTTCAGTGCGACGGGCTGGGTACGCTTCACAGATTCACACCAGTAATCAGCCTCACCACGAAACATAAAGGTGGCGAATGGAACCTTCTGTTCCTCCGTGCATCCCAAGATATCGAATATCTTGGTAATTTGCTTGACCCACGTTTTTGCCTTAATCAGATCCGACTTTTCCCAGAATTCTGGTGGTCCCAACTCTTTGAACTGCTTCGCTGTGACAAACTGCGCGTTGTTATCATTTCTACCCGTATTTTGTACACGAGTCTCCTTCGTCTGATTTTGTATGAACTGCAAAAAGCTTCTAAACATCCCATTATTCATCGTCTGATCAGTGGTGTTGTTTACAGGAGGAACATTGTCGTCCCGTTGCACGTTCTCCTGATTGGTGATTAAAGGTGTCTCCACAGTCTCACTTACTATATTGTTAACATTCTCAGTTTCCATTCTCAAATACTATCATAAAACAAGAGTTAATTAAAAAAATTAACATATAACATAATATCCCCATATTCTGACCAATCAATAAATAAGCTTAGGTAGGATACACTAGCGAAAGATTTACTCGTCTATCCCCTCCTAGTTCTATTCCCCGATCTTCACCAGAGACCATATCCCTAAGCTCTGATACCAACTGTGACACTCCCAAAATGGTATACATCACCCATTCTGAGTCGCCAAATACATGGTACAGAACAACTACAACTTTATTAATACAATTGCCGTGCAAAATACGACAACACATAAACTGTGAGTTTAAAAAAACAAATATTGTCTTCTAGACAATAACCACACTCAAATAAGTCTTCATTACAATTATTGATATACTATTTACAAAATAGTGAGGACTACTATAATAACTGCCTTAGAACATCACTCCACACCCCGACTACTTCCCGTTATATTCTCGCTTCCTAAGAAGAAAAATAGAATAAAAAGTAAAAGGGTGAGCTCAACTAGCCCAGTAAAGAATATTATGACTAAGATAATATAGAACAAATTATCGTTAGTCCTCAACAAGGAAAAATCTGATAGAATATAATAGACAATAAGTTTCAGATCAATATTCACAGCGAAAATAACAATTCATTAGAAAAGTTAAGTAGAGAATGAAATCTACTATATTCTATGAATTTAAAAGTTCGTCATCAATATTTTATCCCTGTAACATCAATGAATATACATCTTGAATCATATATTCATCTTTGCACTACAGGCGAAATATATTCATTTGTATCACCAGTTGGTCATGTTCATCTAAACACATGTTCATCTTTACACTACGGCCAAATATATTCATTAGTTAATCATTCATCTTTGCACTACAGGCCAAAGATATTCAGTAATATCACCATTTAGGACTGAGAATGATGAAAATATTTTAAAGAAAGTGAATCTAGTCAGACAAAAGAACAAATATTAGGGATTCATACTTTGGTTTATCCATATTCAAAAACACCCCATAATATACCGTAGTTGAGTAAAATTCAAGAATAAATATCAAAACATGGATACAATCAAGGCTAGTAACCATAATAAACAACTTGGTCAAGAAAAGAAAATTTTAATTTTTCTGTGAATAGTGTTGTATACGTGAATAGTGTCGTATACGTGAATAGTGCCGTATACGTGAATAGTAATCCCGACACAAAAAAAACAAGAATTTCACAAGAAAAATCTCACTAATATTCCGGTATAATGATATTCAAAGAAATAACATCATTTACAAAAAAAATAACACCACTTACCTCAAAAGGACAGTGCTTATAACTAGAATACTGGATATAGTGCTAAAGAAAACTTGCACCGTATAGCAACACTTAAAGTATCAAAATACTCATAAAAATACGCTCGATAATATAGAGAGAGAAAACTTCAGTTTCTTGTGTGATTTTTAATTATAACCTAAGCACCCTATTTATAGAAAAATGCTTAGAACACCAAAGTATAAAATTTAATAAAACATTAATATAATTAAAAATTTTCACGCCCACATTAGACAAACTGATTTTAGCATGTTTACAAGACCTGTGGGGCCCACCCAATTGCAAAAAATATTTTTATTAAAAAAAATATTTAAAACTTCAAAAATCAATTATTCTATAACTTCAATAATTTATAATAAATAGCCCTTTTATCAGAAAAATTTGAATCTTATATCTATTCCATATGAAATTCAATTCTCTACAACTTTGTAAGTTTAAGTTTTTCCAAATTTCAAATAGAAATTGACTGAAATTCACATACGGACTATTTTACAGGCTATAATCAAACTTCAGTCAAAAATTGGGCCCACCGACATATTTAACGTGTTTTTATCATTTATTGCAATAAAAATACTCTTCCTCCTCATTTATTCATATATAACACATTCATCGTAAAAATATCATTATTATTATATTATTAAAATTTAATAATATATTTAAATGAATTATTTTATCAGAAAAGATAAAATATCAATTTTCAACAATTGTCACTTTTCTAAAAATTCTTCTATTTATATCCATATAAAATAAATATTTTCTTTATCATATAAATCAATAATTAATTATTCATAAATAATATGACAGAATCACAATACTGACAACCAGGTTGTTCCCAAGAAAGAGGGGGCTTTCCAATAAGGATTTCTCCTTACTAGCGCGTAATTAGGTGACCAAACCTCTCCTTAGATATAACTTTCTAGATATTATCAATAATGCTATCTAATAATATTATTGAAATAATATGAATTATTGATCTGATAATGAGAAATACTGTGTAATGACAATTATTGAAATAACAATAATATTAAATATTAACGTAGCAATTATTGAATCAATAAAATAAAATATTAAACAGTAAAAATTATAGCAATTATTGAGTAGTGTCTTCTTACGTAAGAATCAATAATTGGTGCAATACCGTGTGCTACTGTGTCACACCGCTTATTACTGTGTTTTAACCATCGAGTATTCTAACAGTGTTAACGGTAACAACTACATCGTTATTTATAAAAACTCATACTTGTCATTTTCTTCATCCAATCGCTTTCCGTTATGGGGCCCACACAAGGTTGTGTCGTCGTACGAATATTCCCCGACAACAAAAATATTCCACGACCAAACGAATATTTCCCGACAACAATGAATATTTTATAACCACTTGCTTATTTAAAATATTTGCGCATTTTACCCATAACTAACCACATTAATCAAATCAACCCTTACTATTTCAAAATAATAAATAGAGGAAATTCAATTTCATTTATAAAAAGTTGGGGTCTTACAATGTTGCTTTACTCATTATCAACTTACAATGGCTTAGGTGAAAATGATTTCAAAAGATAACTTGAAATTTTGAGAACGAACTTAAAGTAACTTGTGTACTTAAAGTGCTAAACGTGATAAAATCCATACATGGCTTAGTTAGCTATGAAACGAGATTTAAAGTTGCACCTAGTTGCTTTAACTTGGCCTAGAATGACTATTAAAAGTGAACTTGAACGCCTTGCGAAACTAAGTTTTTATAAACATGGCTTACATGTGTGCTCATCTAGCTAAACACCATATCAGTCGTGCGAGTATGAATTTTAATGAGTTCTCAAATGATGAACTATACAAATGAGTTGAATAAAGGCGAGCATACGCGTTATAGGCGCTTAACGTCTTTACGTGATGAAATAGTTAAGGTAGTTCTTTCCTTGTACATGAACCTATTTAGCCTTGTTGAAAAATTTCAAGTAAGTCTTTAAAGTGTGAAAACAACTTAATGTAAACACAAGAGACACCAAACTTGGGCTAAGACCTTTTAACATGTGGATAAGTTATGTGTTAACAGTCATGCATGCTAAAGAACCCAGATGAAATCAAAAAATAAATACTCACCTTTGGTCTGGCCAAGGGACGACGCAGTTGCGCCCATCCCAGGCCAAATTGCAACGCAAATGCGCCATAGGGCAGTGATGCCTGATTATTTTAACTTTGATATGAACCTTAAAGCATATGTGTAATGAATGTCTAAAGCTATAATACTAGACATAGATGATGTTTTAAGCATAAGAGCATGTAATGGTTATATAGAACATAGAGTTGTTAAATTTTTATTAAGGTTTGCAAAATGCAAGAACTTTGTGAATCATGCATCTATGAGTTTGAAATGTGTAACAAGCACATAGCTAGTCAAGTGTGTAATAGATATATATATATATATATATATATATATATATATATATATATATATATATATATATATGAATGTTAATGTAAAGTACGGATGGTTAAGGTATAACTATACTTACCTAGCAATTTTAAGGGTATGATGAGAAAGTGAAATGTAGGTTTTATAAACCTAGTTAGAGAACAATGTAACATTATTATTAGATTAAGAATGTGTGAATGTATGACTGATGGATATGAATCCATGATTATATAAATGTGTAGGAATACACGAAGTGTAGATAAGCTTTAAGTAGTTAAGTCGTTGTTGATAAACTACGAATTAGGCAAGTCTTTCAGTTCCTATTTGATATATGAATTCGATAACTTTTAGTTGAGCTATATTATGCTATGAGAATGTTGATGTATATATATGAAATGCATATGAGATATGTACAAAATTGAAAGTTGATCTTTGATGATATGCTTGTGAAGTAAATCTATATGCCTGTTATGTGTGAAGTAACATGCGTAGTAAATATTAATTGATTATGAATGCATGAACTGAGTATGTTATTATATGCTATGTGTTGCATGAAAACTATTATAATTGTTGGGCTGTCGAGCTCATGTAAAGCCCCCAAATCCGAGTACTTCAAACCCAAACTCGGTGCTTCACGATACCATTTCTATGAGCGGAATAATACTAATAATAATAAGAATAATATAAAGATCAATTTAATTTACATATTTATCAGAGTCTGAATCCCAAGTACATAACTTTTATACATTTATTACAAACCATAATAGATAATATATATCATTGTCTTAATAATAATATCAAACTATTACATAACTACCACAAATCTTTTTTGGTTAGCTTTCATTTTCCTTTGTTTCTACATGAGCTTTCTGGTTCTTCACACTTGGCTGAAAACATTTAAATTAAGTAAGGATGGGCATTTGAGTGCCCAGCAAGTAATAACAATTATATATATATAAGCAAAAAGAATTTAAATGTTTTCTTTATGCTACCCTTCTACAACAGATCAATAGTTGTGAAGTATCTATACTGATAATAATAACATAACAACCCTCTTTCAAATTTTTGAAACTACATAATGACTATAAATAGGGTTAAGGTGACATACTATGAACATTATTTTTATTTTTTGAAAGGGTTAAACAGAAATTCATCTACAAACTGTCATAACTTACGGGTACGGGGGTGATCAGCCCGTTGTACCCTGCATTGATCAATACTACATGCAAGAACGAGAGTATCGTTCACTCTGTCCGCTTTGGGCGCATAAAAGTTTCCCCGTGTAGGGATGTTCATACTTGTCTGAGTTCCAAATCAAAAGTTTTATCTTGTTTAACAATAATCTATAATTCAACATATATATATATATATATATATATATATATATATATATATATATATATATATATATATATATATATATATATATATATATACGGGTAATTGACAAAGGTGTATCAACATGTGATTAAATACAATGATTATCCAAATGGAGACACTTGTATAACCATTTATAGAAATTAACGAACATAATATATATATCTGAATTACCATATACTAACAAGTTTATAATCAATGAGCATATATAATATAAGGTTAATAATCTGTACAGTAATAATATAATTCATAAATATTCTTACTCATGTCCATTGCATAAAGAAAATGCAAAGGTAAGATACTTGCCTGATACGCTGCTTACAGTTTGCAACTTAGTTTTATCTTTTAAATAACCACCTATCAGTAATAAGATCATTTTACTTATTAGAATACACACTATAACACATAGCACTGCTTATTGCAGTCAGCACATTTCTTAATCATATTGTCACATATGCTTAACAACCATTGAATCACAAATAAACACATATCTAATCCAAATATCTAAATCCAGATCAATTTTTGAAATATGTCGGTGTACCGACAGCTTTATCGGGTAATTATCGAGTCTAAGACTATATTCTATAACTCAATATCTTCAAGTATCAGTCATATTATTTTTAAATGACTTATAATAATTTTTAAACATTTGTTATAATTTATCATGAATTTTCAAACATTGTAATCATTTTTAAATGATTTAAATATTAAACAATTCTACTATCATTAATATTTAATTAATATTAAACTATTAATGAAACTATTGCCAAAAATATTAAGTTATTTAAAATAAGTCAAAATATTTTTAAAACATTTATATTACCCATAAATAATTTTTAAAACATTTAAAATCATTTTTAAATAATTACCATTAATATTAAAGCATTAACGTATTATTTAACAAAATATTAAAAGTCATTAATTATAACTTAAAATATTTTTAATTCATTTATACCCTTTTTTAATGATTTTTAAATTAATAAAATTATTTTTAAACTATTTATTTAATATAATTGTTAAATAAATTAAATATCATTTAATATTAAATTAATGTCATTAATATTAAATTATTAATGAAATTATCCTTTAAATATTAAAAGTTATATTTTATAACTTAAAATATCTTTAAATACTTTATTTTTATTTAAAAATAATTTTTATAATAATAAAATTATTTTTAAACTAATTTATTTAATATAATTATTAAATAACCTTAATATCATTAATAATAATTAATTAATGAAATTTACCCTTAAATATTGAAAGTTATATTTTATAACTTCAAATATTTTTAAATACCTTATTATTATTAAAAATGATTTTTAATATAATAAATTAATTTTTAATTTATTTATTTAATTCATTTAGTAAATAACTTAAATATCATTAATATTAATTTATTATTAAATTTTGCTTTAAAATATTAAAAGTTATATTTTATAACTTAAAATATTTTTAAATAAATTATTATCATTTAAAATGATTTTTAATATAATAAAATCATTTTTAATTTATTTATTAAATGCATTTAATAAATAAATTAATTATAAATAATATTTAAATAAATACTAATATTTATGAAAAATATTTTAAATTATTAATATTTAATTTTTATAACTTAAAAATAATTTTTAAAATAATTTTTGTAATTTTTGAAAATTAATTACTATTTTTAAATAATTTTTGGAATTTAAATAATTAATTTTAATAGAAGTGTTGCTAAAGACTGCCTATAGTGACAGAACCGTCGCTATAAGTGTTATTCGTGTTCTTGGCCAACCCCAGAAATTCAAGTCAGTTTGCGAGGTACCACGTTTGACCAATAATTAATTTTCACACAAAACAAAGTGTTTCTGGACATGTTGATGGTCAGATCATGTAGTACAAGTACAAGAATACACGATCCAACAATAAACATCATCATAACATGCATAACCAAAGAGATCTGAGCATCTAAAATGGCTATCAGGCCTGTTCTTCAATTCTGGGTTACCCAGAAATGAATAACAGTTCGACTTCCCACTTTTGGGCTTCTACAACTTGCAATAAATGTAATGTTTGTGTAATATAAAAGTTTCAGTATGTAAACAACATGTAGGACAAGAGATATATCACACAACATCAACAAAATCACAACCAAATCGTCAGATCCGGACCGATCAAACCTTGTCAGAGATCACGCTCTTAAGTTTTCTGGGTTACCTAGAAAGCTAAGTTCGTGATCTTCTGGCCTGGTTTGACCTTCCATTGACTTCGATCAGATTGATATTTCGGCTATCTAAAAGCGTAATCTTGTACTCCATAAATCGTAGTACAAACCTATTACAACAACAACAACAAAACAAAAATACACTGAAAGATCTAGCCGGTTTGAAATGTTGTCAGGCCGGTTCTGGGCTGTTTCTGGGTTACCTAGAAACGCCCGGTCATGGATGGTCAATGCACTTTGACCTTGAATAACTTGCAATCGGTTCATGTTCTGACTTTGATTCAAGTTCTAGAATAAAGATTTCATGGCATACTACACGATCAAACATTAAAACAACAAAAACTCCTAACAACCAAAGATCTACGAGGACTGACATTTGACTGTCAGACCCAAAATTAAAATTTTCCAGATTTTTAAAATCTTCAAATTCGTTCACTTAGATGTTATGGATCTTCAAGATACCAACCCAGATCATCAATATAGACTACATATAACATGTTTTAACACAAAAATCTAACATTTAACATCTCATTAAAGGTCAGATTCATAGCTAGGGTTTATACCTCTTTTGAGAAATTTCTTGATTTTATGCTTCTGATATGTTATGGTTGATCGTGGGGCTATTCTTAGGGACTGATATGCTTATGGAATTCGTGGGTTTTAAAGAGAGAAGCTCAAGGATGAGAGTTAGACAAAAATAAGTGAGCAAATGATTTTCTCTCTCTTTCAATCTATATATAGTAGTGCTAGACCCAAGTAATGGCTAATATATAGACTTGTTGCTGTCATTTTTAAGCACATGGGGTGGTTGAAGTGGTTCACCAACTAAATCTAATGTCGAAACCTATATATTAGCCTCAATAATGAAAGGGGAATAATGGTCATTTGGCTTGGAAATTTAATGGCCATTTTGTAATCTTGCAAACGCTTAGGGTTTGACCCTTAGGGTTTAACCCTAAGGTTTAGCACAAATTAATTATAGGATTTCCAATTTAGGGTTTGCTCAAAAATAAAATTAAATAAATTTTAGTTTCTAAAATTTTGAAATTAGGGTTTCCTAATTATGATTTGGTTTCTAATTAATTTATACAGGAACATTAGGGTATAATATCTCTAATTACTTTGCTAATTTAGCAATTAGGGTTTATAATTAGTAATTAGGTTTTACAATTACTAATTAGGGTTAATAAATATAAAAATTAGGGTTTCTAGTTTAGTAATTAGGGTTTTCATGATTAACAATTATAATTCTAATACTTACAAATTAATCACTTTATCACAATTACAAACAATCTCGAACTCTAATTTGAGTTTCAAATTAGGGTTTAACATTTTAAAATTAGGATTTTTAATAACTTAGGGTTTTCTAAAAATTATTGAGGGTTTCTAAAATTTTAATTAGGGTTTACCTAATTAATCAAATCATTATGTAATACACAGCATAAATCATATAACAGAATTATATAACAGTCTTAAACTCACAATTGATTTTTAAATTAGGGTTTCCCATAGTAAAACTAGGGTTTTGACATTAAACACCATAATTGACCAACCATCCTTAATACGTACATATATTACATATTTATAGCACTGAAAAATCAAAATATAATTAATATTATATTATTATTCTCATTCCTCGATAAAAATCCAAAATTAGGGCTTGGATTCAACATCTAATTTATTCTTCCATATTTAACCTTAATAATTAAGGTAAAATAATTAACTTAATTAATCTTGCATAAATTCATATAATATAATAATTAATTATTATAATAATTCTAAAAATTATTTCATATATTATTTAAATAATATATGTTTATATTTTCATGGAAAATAATTAATAAAAACATTTCTACTTTAAAATTAATTATTATAAGAATATACTTTATAATAATCAATAATTCTAAAATAAAATTATTTGTAAATATTCATGTAATAAATATATTTTTATTTATCACATAAATACATATACATCTTATCTTGTACAAATCCTCATCCTTATAATATAAAAAAAAAATTATACGCAAAATTTTTGATTTATTGATATAGAAAATATCGGGTTGTTACAGCTCACCCTTGTAAATAACAACTTTTACAGGTTAAGGACTCACGATAAAGATTATGTGCTACTTGATTGATAGAGTTCAATAGTATCAAAGGAGATTGATTCATTTATTTAATTATATAATTTTGAACCATGTTTAGGTTCTAGGAGATGTACATGATAGTAGTTTACGATGTGTAGTACGTGTTAAGTTGTAAAGTTGTACTATGCGGTACATAGAGGAATTCAAATCCAGATGTAAAAATTTATATAGTAATTGAATAGAATGAATCATAGCATAATTCGATTCAAGGATTTGTAATCGATTCAAGTTAGGAAATTAATAAGAGATTTTTTTAAATGAGATTGAAAAAGTTTAAATTATTCTGCATATTTATATAACATCGAATATGATGTAAGACATGAATGGTAAATAACCAAGATTTGAAACTTATAAAAGTTTAGGGTCATTACACAGATCCTGAAAATGGAAAGAATTTATATTCTAAATTATAATAAGCAAAGTTATATTCATTAAGTTATGAATAAAAGATATAAATAGTTTGATGATTGTAGTATCGTGGCGGACCGGATCCAAGGTTCGAGGGATCCGAATTTGGGGGCGTCACAGGTTGGTATTAAAGCTGTAGGTTATAAACTTTAGGTAAGAGTACCTTAGGCTATAACCTGAGAGAGTGAAAGATAAATATTAAATATATATAAGTGAAGATTAAAATAAGAATCTTGAAGTATCTAGAGAATGAGAATTCAGGAGTTTCCTAACTCTGGTAATAAAAATGTTAAGATGATGTCTATAAGATGAAGATGACAAAGATAATAAGAATGAACTCGAATGGAGTTTAGTTGATAATGAGAAAGAGCCCTAAGGTAAACCGATGATCACGACGTGATCAGATTGAGCTATGAAATGATAAATAGTCTGTAACGACTAAGTGGCTATAGCGTTATGCTATAAGAGAAGGTACTATGAAAAGGTATGAGATAAACTCATGAGGAGTTGTAAATTATGAGATACGAAAAATTCGTATCGAGCAAAGAGCAAGTTAAGAGTGAGATAGAGTTAAGTGAGATTTTAGTTGAGGACTCATGTGAGAGCTGAGTTGTACAAACCTTTGTATGGGCAGAGGCTTTGTGCTCGCGCTCGGTTCCTCACAATGATAATCAATGGAATGTCGGTGTCGTGCTATCGATATGCTTATGGTGAGAAGGTGATTCTTTTCTTATATCATATTTGATAGATAGAGACTATTAAGATTAAGATAGAGAATGTTAAGATTAGGCGTGAGTTCTTAAAACTCATGCATATGGTAAGTTCGTGACTCATAATCATATGGTATGTTTTGAATTCCTCATCGAATAGACGCCTATGGTCTAACAAGGATAAGTTCTTAAACTCATATGATTATGGGAAGTTCCTGAAACTTCCAAAGTGTGGTAAGTTTGATGAACTATACTGGGCATAGAAAACTTCTGAGGTAAGAATTAAGAAATTTTGGTATAGTAAGCATGGATGGTGTTAGAGATTAATAGAATGAAGCAATGGAGTAAAGATTGAAGTTGATGGAGAAACATGGATTTTTTAAATCTTATAGCTCTGCTAGATTTTTAAAATTTATTGACTTCGTGCTAATGTTCGCACTTCTGTTTTCTTAAAAAACATTGGATCATGTGATTAAATCAATGATGTTTAAAAACAATACAGTTATTCATATCTCTATGCTAATTATTTCGGCTAAGACAAAAATGATTTGAAAATTTTCAAAATGTATTTCTAACCATATGCATCATTTGATATGGTGTAGAAAATGGTAAACGATGAAGTCATCAATGTAGTTAAATTTAGTGTTGGTTGTGATCAAAAGATCATCAGCCCACTATGGTATGATGTAATATGATGTAAAAGAATTTTTGGTTTTCTTTTAAATATGAAGAAGGTCAATTAAGTTGGCTAAATTATTTTGATTGATATCCGAATTGTTGATAAAAGTCTAAGCTATTTGATTCGGCTAAACGGCTATTGAAAAATATTTGTGGAATTCAAGCATTCTTGATTATTTATGCCAAACCAAATTGCTCTGGTGTGGATTCAGGTGTTGAAAAGCTGAGGTGAACTACCCTATAAGGGGACATGTTTTTGGGGACAATTATTCCGAACATAACGTATATAGTCATTACAAAACACTATGTTGCGGCCCAACGTAATGGTACAATAGGTTGGCCACCTAGTGTACGTGTGGAGGGTGTTTTCAGTCTTTGTGATTGATAAACACTCTAGTTAGAGAAGAGTTCACGGTCTTGTGACCCCTCAGCATAATTTGGAATCTAAGATTTTTCATACTACTTCCCGATTATTGAAAAATCGTGGAAGATTCTTATCCTTCTGAAGGATGAATGTAGTAAGTAGAATGTTCCTTAGAAAGAAAAAAGTGGTGGAATGCATTGAGAAGGTTATAATAATAAAAACTTTCGCAACGAGAATGGATAAAATTATTCAGAAGAATATGTAATGTTCGAAATATCACCGAGTAGATGAGCTTTCGGTGATTCCGAGGACGGAATCCTTATAAGGGGGAGAGGATGTAAGAACCCGAATTTTTAGAAAATATTAAAATAAGAATTTAGTAGATAAAATTCTTAAAGCATGAGATGGGTTCGAACAAGAATATATAAATGTGTTGCGAGGTATGTGATATTGTGTTACATAGGATAATATGAGCTATGTAATAAGTGATGTTGTGTTTAATATATATATATATATATATATATATATATATATATATATATATTATATATTTGTTGTTTATTGAAGAGGCGAGTTATTTGAAGTAAAGAAGATGGATATAAATTTATCTATCGATATTAAATAATTTATGTAATATTATTTTATCATAGTAAGTTGGTGACATTAAATATCTTTGATAATCACCAATTGCATGAGTATATGTACGAGTAGGTATCAAGTCTAAGGCAGTGCAACCGTACCCTTTAATGGTGGATGTATAGGAGTTGGGCTAAATAATTCCTTCAGAGAGCGGAGGTATATACAAATTAGTAACCGATCTAACTCACTGTGAAAGTAGTGTAGACAAGACGAAAACCAATTTGTTGGTTATTTGTAGAAACCACTCAGTGTACTATATTAAATACTATTAAAGACTCGACGTGTGCAAGGTTTAGACTTGTATGCATGTACGTTGTTGACAAGAGAAGAAAATCGATATATCTTTAAATTGGTTAGAAAATTATTAAGTAATTTGATACACGGCGAGAAGTGAAGATTAAAGGAATGTATATATGTGTTATATTTCGAATTTTATGTTATTGGTAAGAAGAAATACTATAAATGAGAATTTATAGTTGAGAACAATAGAGATTTAAAACTCAAAGTTTGATATTTAAATTATTAAAGAAAATAGTAATCCATGATGTGGAATCAAAGAAAAGGTTGGTTTTAGATGAGTTGAGGTATACGTAAAGTATTTAGGAGCATAGATTATATTTCTGCAAATGCAGAACTTGTTGTGTTTGAACTTGGTATTGCGCAGCTGTGCCATTTCCAAGCCTATGACCAGTACAGCTGCGCCAGTCTGAAGGATGTTATTAGAAACTTTGTGGAATTTAAAATTCAAGAAATGAATACTAAGGACTCATAGGGATAATAAAATCTTAAATGATGATTAAGTTGTCCATGAATTGAGTAATTAGCAAAACAGGATTTGAATAAGAGTTAATTAATTAACTCGGAATAAATATTGGTTAATTAAGTGATATTATGGAAGAATTATTATATTAATTATTGTAGTACATACTAATTATTGTAAGGAAATGACTATTTGGATAAAGATATTATGTGTTTAAGTTCATAGTATATAATCATTTAAGGTAATTAAATGTTAAGATAAAGTGTGACACAAACTTTATATTAAATAAATATTAAAATAATATGGAATTGGTGAAAAGCCAAACGTGACCTAGACCCCTAATATTTTATTGTAGAGATAATGAGCTTGAGTTATATAACTTCAGTAAATGAGATAAATGAGCCTTGTGTGGCCTGAGTATTAAAGTTAAACCAGACTGAAGGTATAACTGGAATTATTAAAAGAGAATTAATGGAAAGAAAATAAATGATTGATATTAATCATTTTGATATTTATGTGTGATGGGAGGTAATGGAGTGGGAATACCCAACTGAATGATATTTAACCTAAATAAAATATTATGTGGACTAATGTACATGGATTATATGATGTGGATACATAAATAATCCCTAACTTTACTTAGTGTAGTAGCATTAATACATTAAAATTATATTTTGGGAATTAAAGGAACCAAACTAAGCTTTAGTTGCTGAGAATTAGCCTTATACCAAAATCTGTGTCACACATATTATAATTCCGTAAGATAGGCCATTGGCATATCCTATTCCTTCATTATCAAGAAGTAGAGCTGATGATGAAGTAGGGAATGGAGGGAGATGGAGTTGGTCACCAAATCTTCAACATCCACTAGCTTCTTCCTCCTCCCCTTGGATTAATTCAGTGTACAAGACTATTAACTGAGTACTAGATTGGCTATAAATAGAGCCTTCTTCTTCTCATTTCCCGTTGGTTGAAATTTTCTGAGAAGTTGCTATAGAGAGTCAGTAGAATTGGAGAGTTGATGAGCAATTGGAGGATTTGAGAGCTGTAGTTAGCAAATTGAAGTATTCAAGAGGTAATAATGCTAACATATATGCTTTTGAATCCTAAGTTTTATAATTCCTTAGAAATGACAAGAAAAAGTTTATTTTGAGTCATAAACTTGATGGCTAAGGATTGTTGTAATCCATGAATTGTTGTTAGATATTGATAATATAGTCATATGCGAAAACAACGGAAGTTAAACAGACCAATTTCGTTTAGAAACGAATTCGTAGTGAATGAATTCGCTAAATTTGTCAAAACATGAAAAGTTAGCATGAACACATGAGTTTTGGATTAATATTTGGGTTAGTTAATGTTTATGTTAATTGTTGATTATTTGGTTTGATGTAGTTTTATGAGTTACAAATCCATAGAATCGAAAACGGACTAATTTGGATGAGTATAACTTATGTTATAAAAATTGGAAGGAGTATGGGTCTATAAAATCATGAAGAACAGAACCTGAGAAGTTGTTCTGCCTCACTGGGCGCAGCTGTGCTGCCCCTAAGGCCATTTGGGGCGTAGCTGCGCTGGACATCAGTGTCAAGTAGGACTTCTTTGACCTGCTGTAGTAAATTAGGCATAAAGTTTTCATACGAACTCCGATTGAGGTGATTTAAGATAATTCGAAAAGATAACGAGTAGACCTACAACTTTCGTTCTTTAAGTTGTTCAATTTGAAGTCGTTAAGAGGGGTAAAAATATCCATATTTGTGACTGTTACGTATTCGAAGGCGATCGGAGGGCGTCGGACGAGCACATACGGAAGTATAGTGCTCTCGACAATGGAATATGTTATTCTAAGTGATAAAACATAAATATGCATGATAATAAGACATGACATATAAGATTACTTTACTCCTAATGGAATGCTTTAGCATGATTTAGTATGTGTTTTGAAATGAAACTTGGAGTTTTGAAAATGAATATTGATGAACCTTGAGTCTTTGAAGTTATGATATTTTAACACATAAATATTGTTGAGTTATGAGTATACCTAAGCATGAGAAGAGACTTAAAGTTGCTTTACTTATTATCAACTTACAATGGCTTAGTTCAAAATTATTTCTAAAGAAAACTTGAAACTTTGAGAACGAACTTAAAGTAACTTGTGTACTTAACGTTCTAAACGTGATAACATACATACATGGCTTAGTTAGCTATGAAATAAGATTTAAAGTTGCACCTAGTTGCTTTAACTTGGCTTAGAATGACTTTTAAAAGTGAACTTGAATGCCTTGCAAAATTAAGTTTTTATAAACATGGCTTACATGTGTGCTCATCTAGCTAGACACCATATCAGTCGTGCGAGTATGAATTTTAATGAGTTATCAAATAATGAACTATACTAATGAGTTGAATAAAGGTGAGCATACGCGTTATAGGCGCTTAACGTTTTTACGTGATGAAATAGTTAAGGTAGTTTATTTCTTGTACATGAACC
This sequence comes from Panax notoginseng, assembly GCA_016801055.1. Lineage (NCBI taxonomy): Eukaryota > Viridiplantae > Streptophyta > Magnoliopsida > Apiales > Araliaceae > Panax > Panax notoginseng. The sequence continues at coordinate 108,612,496 of CM029020.1, forward strand.
AACTTAGCCTTGTTGGAAAATTTCAAGTAAGTCTTTAAAGTGTGAAAATAACGTAAAGTAAACACAAGAGACGCCCAACTTGGGCTAAGACCTCTGAACATGTGGATAAGTTATGTGTTAACAGTCATGCATGCTAAAGAACCCAGATGAAACCAAAAAATAAATACTTAACTTTGGTCTGGTCAGGGGACGGCGCAACTGCACCCATCCCAGGCCAAATTACAGCGCAACTGCACGACAGGGCAGTGATGCTTGATTATTTTAACTTTGATCTGAACCTTAAAGCATATGTGTAATGAATGTCTAAAGCTATAATACTAGACATAGATTATGTTTTAAGCATAAGAGTATGTAATGGTTTTATAAAACATAGAGTTGTTACATTTTTATTTTGGTTTGTAAAATGCAAGAACTTTGTAAATCATGCATCTATGAGTTTGAAATGTGTAACGAACACATAGCGAGTCAAGTGTATAATAGATATATATGAACGTTGATGTAAAGTACGTGTGGTTAAGGTTTACCTATACTTACCTAGCTATTTTAATAGTATGATGAGAAAGTGAAGTATAGGTTTTACAAACCTAGTTAGAGAACAATGTAATATTATTATTACATTAAGAATGTATGAATGTATGAATGATGGATATGAATCCATAATTATATAACTATGTAGGAATACACGAAGTGTAGATAATCTTTAAGTAGTTAAGTCGTAGTTGATAAACTACGAATCAGGCAAGTCTTTCAGTTCCTATTTGATATATGAATTCAATAACTTTTAGTTGAGTTATATTATGCTATGAGAATGTTGATGCATATATAAGAAATGCATATGAGATATGTATGAAATTGAAAGTTGATATGCTTGTGAAGTAAATATCTATGCCTGTTATGTGTGAAGTAACATGCGTAGTAAATATTAATTGAAAATGAATGCATGAACTGAGTATGTTATTATATGCTATGTGTTGAATGAAAACTGTTAGAATTGTTGGGTTGTCGAGCTCACCCTTACGAATAACCACTTTTGCAGGTTAATGACTCATGGTAAAGATTACGTGCTACTTGATTGATAGAGTTCAATAGTATCAAAGGAGATTGATTCTTTTATTTAAATATATACTCTTGAACCATGTTTAGGTTCTAGGAGATGTACATGATAGTAGTTTATGATGCGTAATACATGTTAAGTTGTAAAGTTGTACTATGCGGTACATAGAGAAATTCGAATCGAGATGTATAAATTTATACAGTAATTGAATAGAATGAATCATAGCATAATTTGATTAAAGGATTTGTAATCAATTCAAGTTAGGAAATCAATAAGAGATTTTTTTAAATGAGATTGAAAAAGTTTAAATTATTCTGCATATTTATATAACATCGAATAGGATGTAAGATAGGAATGGTAAATGACCAAGATTTGAAACTTATAAAAGTTTAGGGTCATTATACAGATCCTGGAAATAGAAAAAAATTATATTCTAAATTGTAATAAGCAAAGTTATATTCATTAAGTTATGAATAAAAGATATAAATAGTTTGATTATAGTAGTATCGTGGCGGACCAGATTCGAGGTTCGAAGGGACCCAGATTTGGGGGCGACACACTCTGTCTGCCATTCAAAATGGCACAGCTACGCCGAACACCAGATTTGGGCAGTGCTTTTGGATGTAATATGGTACTTCTAGCATGTTATTTTAATTTAGTCATGCATGAAAATAAGTTTAACTTGTGATCTAAGGTTCCTTTCATAACATAAGTTACCATAAATTATTTGGATGTATATTTCTAAATATAGACTTGACACATTGTAAACAAATTCGACGAAACTTATGTACCTTAAGTTTTGATCTTGTGTGCATGCACACATGACCTAACTACACATGAAATGTGATCCCATGTGCGATGCATGTACTAAGATATACTTTAGTTTGGGTGAAAATGACTTTTAAAAGCAAACTTGGATATGTTGCAAACTAATATTATGAACATGATGTTGTGTACATTCTGAACTTAGAAGCATGTATGATTTATACTCATTATGTGACCACATATAACACATATGTATGTCCATTTTGGTTAGACGCAATGAAAGTAGTCAAGCATGAGTTAGAGATGTTTTAAAGAAATAAATTATGCTAGTTACGTGTATATGATGAAAACCTTTGTGAGCATACATACTAACTGATTTCATGACTACCTCACATGTTTGCATGGCGAACATTGTAGCCCTTGTAATTTCATGACCTTGATTGGTCTTAACTCATTTGAAATCCTAAACTACAACCATAACGTACCAAGATAAGTGTAGGATCACTGTAAAAGCATGCAAGACCCTTTAACATGCGTATATGCTATGTGTGTTATACATGTATACTTAAAATGGGGTTGATCTAGGAAGAACAAAGCTCAACTCTGGTCTGGCTAGGGGACAACGTAGCTGCATCGTCCCTAAACCTAACTAGGGCACAGCTGCGCCCTCCTGCAGTCTAGTATGGTGATTTATTTGAAATCTGTAAATTGCAACTTGCATGTTATACTGCTTTTAGTCTTATTACATGATGTTAAAAGAGTTGTAATGCATAATAACTATATGAAACCAAGAATCTAAAGATTTTTACAAACTTTGTAATACTTTTATACAAGAAAGTAGTGATCATACAGTTATACAATGTGAAAGCATACCAATGTGACATTCCATTTCCATTGCTAAGATGATAATGAGTGTGTGTGATTGAATTATATGATCAAACATATATAAGATTTTTAACTTATAGAATTGTGTAACTAATAGAGATATTGTATACATAACTGTGTTACAATAGGATTTCAAAGTGTTGATAAGTTATAAGTTGGTAAACTATACTTGAGGCAAGTTCCCTAACTTACAGAACATTAGATTTTGTGCAAGTTCTCTAAATTCATTTAATTTTCATATTAAATGCAAGTTCCCTAATTCTTTACAATGTATATATTGTATAATCTGAATTATAGTCATATCGACCATATTTACATCGAGCAAATGTCTATTACTGTTCAGAAATCAATTGTATATCTTGATGTTGTTGTAAGCATTGAACTTATCGTTCCTAAATGCATTATAAAAGTGGTCTAAGCCATTGATTCGGCTAGACTAATATTATGTATTAGAAAGCTATCCAAACCAAATTAACTTGGTGCGGACTCTTAAATCTGCTGAGATGAATAACCCTCATTAAAGGGGAAATTATATAATTATCGGGGAACCGACGTGCACACATACTAGCATGTTTAAATGTTATGCATAACGTAGGGTACTTAGGTTGATCACTTGTTGTACTTGTTTTATTGAATTTTCAGTATAATAGTGTTAATTCTAGCAGAAGTTCTTAGTCCTTAATGACTTCTCAGTGTTCATTTTTCTTGAACCTTGACATGATTAACTCTTTGAATGTTGTTAATATCTTTCAGTCTATATCGACACGTATTGAGAATTTTTGATAATTCCTAAACTATTATTTACTGTTATACCCTTGAGATTCAAACTTATAATTGTTCACCCTTTTTGCTATATTACTTGTTGGGCAAATTTGTTGCTCATCCTTGCTTTCCTTAAAACTTTCAATAAAGGCAGAATGTGGTGAACCCTCAGGTAAGGACAAGGGTAAAGATAAGGGTTCGGAATAGCTTAATTTCTTAATACTAGGAATCTATTATTATTATGTTGTATGGAGACTTATTTATTAAGATGTAATAAGTTATGTTTAAATTAAGATGTTGTAGTAACGGTTCGAGACCTTGGGATGAGAATAAGTATTTTATGACAATATAAATTATTCTATTTTCCGTTGTGTGTGATTTTGATTGATTTATTATTAGAGTTAGTACGTGACGAACAAAATTCTAGATAGGAGTGTCTGAATTTGGGGGCGTCACAGTGCTTACAAAAAGAAATTCAAATATTAAAAGAATATATAGACAGAGTTATTAATTATAATGGCCATAAAGATATAGCCAAAACTATATAAAACTAACATCAAAATAACAGAAGCAGAGTTAGAGAAGTATATAATAAGACTAGGAGAACATATTAGTTAAAATGAATATAGAAATAAAATCCTTTAAAGAAGAATTAGCCAGAATAAAAATAGAAGGCAGGTATAATCCAGAAATAGATAAATATCATCAGCCAAATACAATGACAAAAATATGCCAGATATATTATTATAACACTCTTTTGGAATACAGAAAAGTAAAGGAAACTCTTAGCATATTAGAATCCAGGGAAAAATATATTCTTAGAAACTTAGCAAAAATAGAGAAAACTAGTATGAATACTTATATACAGGTATTAGACAGAATAAGAGATGTTAAAGAAACATTTGCAGAGTTATATTTAGAAGCTGCAGAAGATAGAGAAAATTTGAAAAACACATTTGTTAGAAATGAATCATTTAGAAGCCCGCGAGAGATATAAGAAATATATAGACCAGAATAAAAAACAGATTCTAGAATTCAAAAGTACATTTACAAATACTAGAACTATTACCAAGATATGTTAGATAGAATTCTACACAACTAGGAAAGAATATATAGGGAAACAAATAGAATTAGTAAATCTACAGAAAGAACTAAAACAAATGATACATAACATAAGTACAGGAAAATTAGTATCTTATATCAAGTATAAAAATACAGTTGAAGCCATTGAGTTATTAAAAGATTATCTAGCAAGCTACATTTTACCAGAGTTAAAATCAGACTTAAGACATTTAAATAGGACCATACGTTAAAGAATAGTCTTAGTCTTGAAGACAGATTAATCCAGATTCTTAAACAGCTCCAAGCATCTCCAGATATTCATGAAGATAGTCTTCCTACAAAATAGAATTAACAATAAAAGAGAATAAGATTATCAGATATGGAAAGTATAAAATAGGTAATCCAGAAGAAATAAAAACAGAAAGATATAATATACTTAAAGACTACTTAAAATCTAGAGAACAGAATGCTCATGATGTGACACCCCCAAATCTGAGTACTTCCTTCCTCTAAGACTTGGTGTTCACTTTCCATACATTCATACTATTTACCCAAATAAAATAACATTTAAACCATAAATCCTCCCTATAAAAGGGTTACATCATTAAATCCAAAAATATCCCAGGTTGTCTAACCTTAAACATCATTCAATTGCGAAAATAAAATAATTACATCACATCATTAAATAAAAGTTTATCATCATAACTATAAATGAAATTACAAGTCTTCATCACTTGTACATTTTTCATTCCTTTGCTATTTAAAGGCTCATCGACCTTCTCAACTTTAGCTGCAATAATTATGTTTATGCAAGAGTGAGCAAAACAAATGCTCACTAGATATAATAATGAACAACAATAGAATAATAACTGCCAATGAATAGGCTCATCAATATTGAATAGTACTCTATCAATGATAACCAACAACGAGAGTCAAAATAAGAAATAGGTCTGAGGGTCGTAAGACCACGAACTATGTCCACGGTTACAAGTAATATTTCAACTTTAATCTTAACAGTTATATTGTAGAGACTTCACGTACTTAGGGGGATCAGCCCTTCGTACCATGTATTGTGCATAAACATCTTAACGCATTGTGTATCCCCTATAATAGGGTTGTTCTTCTCAGTTTTAAAGTACAAGTCCGCATCAAAGAAAGTTTGGTTTGGATAAGCTTTCAAGGATAATTTAAAGTTTAACGATCATCAACTAGAGGACTAGTTGAATCAATAATGTTTGATAACACAATAGTTATTTAATAACAACATAGTATAGAACAATTGAGAATCATAGATGAATTGACTATATACTAAACTCACGCTTGAAAATAACTAGAGAGCATAAGCATTAAATAAAATGATAAACCTTTGCTAAAACAATAATAAGTTAGGTCTATGATCTTGTCGAATTAGAAAGCTAATCGTTGGATATACACTAATTGATAGCAAGCTGGAAACAAAGCTTGCTCAACATGATAATAACTTATGCAAAGTGATTGAAGTACGACAATTCAATACTAGGAATTAAAGTTCAAGAAACATTTACTACAAAAGAATGAACTAAGGAAACTTGTTTAACTATAAACAAGTTAGAGTAAATCAATAATGGTTAGAATTCCAATGAACTAGGGTTAAAACATGCTCAATGTAATAATGGAACTAGCTCAACAAAAGTGTAGAGTTAGAAAACTTGCCTCAAGCGTAAGCTATAATATTAAAACTCACGTTCACCTACACATGTTAGTGGAATCAGAATATCTATTAGACATGTTAACATCCACTTACAAAATAACACCCATTTCTAGATAAACTTGTTAATTTAGTACAAATCTTACCTTACTATACATACTTCAGAATCACAAGTGTACATTTCATAACACTTATTCATTGATCAATAAGTTTCTTAAATCATACATATCATTTTGACAACTTACTAACTTTACATTTTAGAGTTACTAACCACATGATACGTTTCTATTTTAACCTTGTTGTTACACATTTGACACATTAACATAACGTTAAGCTAAGTTACAATGAATGTCCAAGTTCTGTAGAAGTAGAAGACTTCACTATCTGTGACTGACTACTGGCACGGTCGCGCCAGTAATACCTTAGGTTACTGCGCGCCCGCGCCAAAAACCGTGCGCCCGCGCTACGCACCAGTTTTAGTTTTGCAGAATATGTTTTCAGCACTGTTCTTAAGCCAACTAACACAGATTTTATCCACAAAACAGTAATATTAAAATAGTCAATTGGTATAGAACTAACATAAACATGTTTCCTCACATATTCATCAACACAGAATAATTTAACAACAACTTTCACTAATTCAAATTCTCAAATTCCATATTTTCATATAAAAATTCCATTTTTGACATCCTTTACAAAAATCATCACTTTGATTACAATTCTACACCGAGTTACCTCATTCAAACTATGTTCTCTTCGTTTCTTAATGAACTAGTATAATCAAGACTCAATTTGCAGATTAACATACCAACTACCCATTAAATTTGGTACTTTCATAAACCATATGTAAATACATTAACTATAATACTTTTCTTCCTTTTTAAACTATAATTCGCATACAAATTCTTATCTAACATAAACTCTAGCATCATAAACACGTATAATCACAATTACCAGCTATATATATCATCAATTCAACAAATTGATTTCACAGAACATAAGAAAATCTTGCCGTAAAACACATATACATGTATATATACATATATATTTGAGGTTATATAAAAATACCTTCAATTAGCTATATAATCCTCTTTGTTAAACACTGAAATTGTTCTTCTCTTCTCAAGCTCTCTCAAATTCTCTCACAACTCTTTGAATGTTCTTAGGCTTAGCAAATAACCAACTGATAACCAGGCGTAAAAAATAAAAATTGATAAACCTTAATACGCTCACTTATTGGAATATCAGTTACAAAATAAATGTTTAGGTTATAATTATATTTTATTTATTATTTAATTTATTTTTTTATAATTCAAAATTCAAAAGCCATAAGGCTTCGTTTGGCAAAACCCTTTAAAATAAAAACTTAATATTTTAATCCTTGTTTGGTCAAAACTAAATTAAACTACTTTAATTTTATTTTAATAAACCAGTTAGTTTAAAATTTATAACCACATATTATTTATTTGGATTTCCATATCCAATATTAAACAGATAAATTAATTACACATACTATATTTTAAATAAATATTTCACTTTAACAAATATCACAAAATTATAATTTCATTATAATTTTATTTAATAATTTAACATAATTTATGCATGTAGATAATTTTGATTTTATACATATATTTTCATATTCATATGTTTGCATGTCTTTATTAAGTTTAAATTATGCATAAAGCTATCCTTAAGCTAGGTAACTGGCTTTTGTAGCTGAATAATTTCTTTAGCTTTACATGGCGACATGGAACTGAGAATTGTGTCAGATTTAATCTGATTACTAGAGTCTGGTATTTTTAGGGAATTAATCTAACTAATTAAAGTCTTTGTAGGACTAAAATTAATCTGACTTAATTTTGAATGGCTTTTGCGGAAAGCCACACCTATCAACGAACTTGATATCTCTTTACCACTTGTCATTTGTAGTGGAGTAGGTAAGTACTTTACGGATGACTCACTACCCGTCACAAGTATATGGGATCTTGTGATATCCTCTATGCTTTTCAGAAAGGAATATGATGAACTCTTTTGTCCCATATTTTGGGTAGCTAACTGTGAGCTTAGGTAATATATCTGTTGCTATAAATCATTATTTTTCTAGTGAAGTTTAGAATTCTCTGTTAAGAGTTTTTCTTTCTGTTTATTGAGCTTAGAGAAACTGGAGACCATAGTTTCACAATGTGTGAAAAATAATGACTGTGTTGGATTAGGGTCTTTTAAGACTGAATAATCCACTTGATCTCTGTAGTTCTGGAGAGTTGGAGTTAGGGGTGTTCATCGATAAAATACAAGACCGAATCTGCCCAAACTAAACCAGACCGAATACCGAAAGTACCCAATATTGGGTATCGATACTGGTACCAATTGAACCGATATACCGGATTGATTAGCTGGTCCGGTACCGGATCGGTTCCAGTTTTTACCCAGTCTTGTACCGCCTTTTTAGCCCAAACAAATTTAGCCCAAAACTTTAAGCACTGACTTGGACTTTTAAGCCCAAAATTTGACCAGCCCAAGGGCTTAGTATCAAAGCACCTGGAACAGTCCAAACCCAAGGCTGTAAGCCAAAATTCGGCCCAATTAGTTTTTATTATTAAATGGTAATCATTTTATAAGGAAATTTTCCTTAAAGTTTTAACAATTTAACCAATATGAGACTTGGACAACCAAATACTAAGGGCTTCACTTGGTAGTATTTTTATAAAGAAAACTTTCTTAAATTTTTTTAATCTAATCAATATGGGACTTAGAAAAAAGTTATGTGAGATGGTGCCATATGTTTCCTTATGTGATTTCCTTGGTATTCATTAGTGTCGTTACAGGTAATCATTTTATAAGGAAAATTTACTTAAAGTTTTACCAATTATCTTGAAATCATTATTACATGGTAATCATTTTATAAAAAAAAATTACTTAAAGTTTTACCAATTTAACCAATATGGGACTTGGAGACAACCAAATACTAAGGGTTTCACTTGGTAGTATTTTTATAAAGAAAACTTTCTTAAATTTTTATAATCTAATTAATGTAGGACTTGCTTAAATTTTTATAATCAATGTGGGACTTAGATGAGAGTCTAAGTTGGTATTTACATCCCTATATTAAGTAATAATGCTTTGATTGCTTGTTATATTGAATTCATTATTACATGGTAATCAATTTATAAGGGAAATTTCCTTAAAGTTTTTACCAATTTAGCCAATATGGGACTTGGAGACAACCAAATGGCTTCACTTGGTAGTAATGTAGTATGTCATCTCTTGTCTAATAAGTCCCACATTGAATGACCACTACTACATGTAAGGAAGCCACACTAAATTTCAAATACATCCCACGTTGTCTAGTATGCCATCTCTTGTCTGACCTCGAATAGAGGAGACTTTCAAGTTAATTTTACATTGTTAAGCATAAAAGTCTAAAGAAAGGGACTTTCAAGTTATTTTTAATATTATTTAATAAACTGGTACAGCCGGTTCGGTTCGGTATATACTGACCAAGCCAAACACCGTACCGAAATTAATACCAAAAATTTGGTATGTACATGTTCTGTGTATCAATACCGAACCGGTTCATCTTTGCACCAAACCGACCGGTTCGAACCGGTTCGGTGTCCCTAAAACCCAAATACACCGACCGGTTTGAACACCCCTAGTTGGAGTTACATAATAGGTTGGACCTATTCTGTTTTCTGGCAAATTAATGAGCTTATTCTAAAGATTCAAAACCTTTAAAAATAGGTTTTGGATAATTCTAGATTTGAGAGCAAACATCTGTCCGAGAGTGGAAAATACCTTGAATATGGCCTGCTATTACTATATAGCATTTAAATCTTTTTGACTAGAATAAAGTGGCACAAGCATTAAAGAATACTAAAAATTGTTTCTAATTTTTGCTATGTGATATCCAAAGATTATCAATGACGCATTTCTATTCTTTGGTAAGCTCTATTCTTGGAAAATGTTTAAATACAAATTTTTCTGTGGCTGGATATGAATAAAGCTGTTAGTTTCCTATTAAAAGAATTTCATAATTCTTTTGAGGAAAAGGATACGTGATATACTAGGATAATCTGTGTAATATGAATTTTGTTTGATGCATGTTGTGTGTTTTGTGTACTGGCATAAACTGGCATTGGTGCTGAGCCTTTAGGCGGCAAACGTTGATGCATGTTGTTGTTCCTTAGCGAAGAATGCCTGGGTGGATCTATCATCTGTCATGCAATTTATGAAGTTAATATGTAAACAACTGTTTTGTAAATAAATTTACTGTTATAACTGCTTTTGGAGACTCTTGTAAACCTATCTTATTATATTAGGTTTTGGAGGTGGTTTTTCTGCTAGAATATTTTTTAGGGTTGGTGTAATGGGTGAGTCAAGAAACCTATAAACTGTTTCATGAAGTTATATATTTATAGTCTGGATAGAATCTACAGCTTCTTTCTGTAACGATCGAGAAATTTTGTAATTAATTTAAATATTTATTGAATTAACTAAATATTTTAAATAATTTATTTATTGAGAAAAATAAATAATTGATGAAATTGTGGTGCAATAATTTAGTAACTAAATTGATTATGGTAATTTTATTATTTAAAGATTTGATTTAATGAAATAAATAAATTAAATAAAATGAAATGTCGTTCTAGTCTAATTTAATAATTAAATTAGATGTATAATAATTTATTAATCATAAGTATTATTATAATAATTATAATTATAATTATTATAACTATAATTGTAAGTTAGGTAAATTGGTTACATGTGTGACAAATAAAACTATATAATATAAATAATATAAAAATAATCTAGTAGGGGGAAGTTGTGTTTAGCCAAACAAGGCCTTGTGGTCTTCGGCTTATTTTAACTGACGTAACATGTTGGGTTTGTACCTGACGAACGTGGGAGAAGGAGGCCAAAGCCAGTTATAATACGCGTCTATTTCTTTTAAGGCTAATTAAGAACAGCGAGTTGGTGAGAAAGAGAAAATACAAAGAGAATTTGCTAAAGAGATTGAGGGTTTTGCTGTGGAAGGGGAAAGAATTGAAGCCACTCAATATCAATTGCTTCAGTAATCAAGGATTAAGGTATACTGTCCTCCTAATTTTCATGTTTTGAGTTTTCAGTTAATATTTTCTATAAATTACTATATCACGTTGGATTGATATATATATATATATATATATATATATATATATATATATATATATATATATGGTGTTATAATCTGTTAAACCATCATATATGAGTGTTATTTGGTGATCAAATATGTGAAATTGGGTTTGAAGAAGAGATTGAAATATCAGTGTTATGTTTATGTAATATGGCTTATTTAAGTACAAAATTTGATGACCAATAGTTGGTATAATCTGTAAATTGATGTTAGATTATGTTTGTACACCAAGAAACGAAAACAACACAATTGGAATGGTGTCAATTGGTTAAGAAACAAAGATTTGACGATTGAATTCGCTAAAAGTGTTGAAATATGAAAAAATTGGTAAAAACAAGGTTTAATCCTCTAAATTTGGTTACGTAAGTTGTTTTAGGTGTTAGAAGGATTGTGTGTATATGCTATGTGACTTTAGTTAAGTTTGTAGTGTGTGGGTTATCCATGTTATCGTGAAATTGGGATTTTTGTCATAGAACAGAGACTGTGTTCGAGTTTCTGTAAAACTATTTCTGGTGCCGAGCACGGGCGCGCTGTCGCGCGGACGCGCCGAACTTTAAGGTAACCATGGTGCGGCCGCGCCAGTGGTCAGTCAGACCCAGTGTTGAGTTGTTAACAACATAACTTTAGAAATGCTAACTTAACTTATTTTAATGACCCTAAAACATGTTATAAGACATAACAACATGTTGTAATCAAAACGTTGTAACCATAAATTATGAACTAATAAGTTGTGAGAGTTTGGAATGTGATGTCATGAGAATTGGAATTTATTTTGCAATCACCATGTTGTGTACTATAATATAATTGAGAGTTCAGTTTAATGGTACGTAAATGATTAGGATAATCAGACCGTAAGATAAAAATTATAGACTTGGCTAAAATGAAAAATAAACCAATGAAGTTAGTTTTTATATAACTAATTGGTATTGTGATCTTAATGGTATATGTAGGGTGTTTGGCGAACGTAATTATACTTGTGTAGTTTACACACGAGGCAAGTTCTCTAACTTCATTCTTTTTATAATGAATGCAAGTTTCATAACTAAGTTATCCTTTTATGTCAAGCAAGCTTTCAATTCCTAATTTATCATTGTGCAAGTTCCTAAATTCCATATTAACGTTGAGCAAGCCTATTGATTCTATCATGTGTATGATTATACAAACTCTTGTAATTTGATTTGTTACATCGAGCAAGTTTCACTTTCCTACGTTTTGTTATTACTATTCAAAGCATATATTGTTTCAAAGGAGATTTTCCTAACTCTTCTGGATGTAGTACCTTGCATATAAATACAATGTCTACTCAAATGTATATTGTTGTTATTCAATCTTTGCCTTAAATAACTTTTTTCAATTCTATATTATTGCATTGAACCTTCAAATAGTAAGCAAACTCTTATTGATTGAATTAATCTACAACTGAATAGTGTTCTAAAATTCTAGAACCACTGATAAGCTAGTTCCAAACTAAACTTTCTTTAGTGCGGAAATCCTAAATTCAAACTGAGATGAACAACCCTAATATAGGGGATTTTGTACGTGTAACGTTTAGATGTTTATGCACAATACATGGTACAAATGGCTGATCTCCCTAAGTACGTAAGGAAGGGTCTATATAGTCTAAATGACTATTAAGGTTGAGGTATTAATAATACCTAATTGCCGAGGACATAGTTCGTGGTCTTAAACCCTCAGATATAAATCTTGAATGGTTCTCTATCCTTGATTCGCAGAACGAGTTCGCTATTATCCAGTAGCCATTATTTTATCTCATGTTGTTACTGTTATTATTCTTTATATTAGTGAGCAATTGTTTGCTCACTCTTGCAATTAACACTGCAGCTAAAGTTGAAAGAGTTGATGAGCCATCTTCTAGCAAAGGAAAGGGCAAGATGTCTAAGTTTTGAAGACTTATGTGATTTTTTTTGAATAAGATTATGTTATAAGACTTATGTTATCTTGTGATGTGTTCCGCAAACTTATGTAATAGTTTAAGGTTTGTTTACCTGGTATTATTTTATTGATGTAACCCTTTAATGGGGAAGATTATTGCTTAAGTTATTTAAGTTATGTTTTTTCCTTTATTATGGGTAGTTAAATATAATTATTTTGGATAGTGAGCACCAAATCCTGTGGGAATGGAGTACCCGGATTTGGGGGCGTCACACTTTCTCTTCTAGAATCTTATAAAAATATTTTTGATATTATGGGCTCAAAATCTTTTTGTATTTCGATCCTGGGACCTGTGTTTGTTTCCTTTTTGTATATTTAAGATAGGTCTTTTTATCTGGCTTAATATATAGACTTTTCTTGTTATTTTTAAATTTAGACTCTTTTGCGGATCTAATGTTCAAATAAATATTCTTCTTAATTATAAATCTTTTTCTTAAAGTTCTTAATAATTTTCTGTGAAGATTGTGAACTATATCTTTATTAAAGATTTTTCCTGAAATATGATAGTTGTTTGGTATGTTAAGCTGTTGGTAATTATTATATTTACTGCGTTTAACAAGACGATTTTCTGACTTATGAACTAGATTAAGAGTAATAATTATTCTAGGATATTCTAATGGTGGCTGTTTTATTTCAATGTAAATTTTTCTGTCAATCTTTTTGTGTGGAATACTACTTAAGTAAAGATCTATATTATTATTTAATAGTGATTTATTTTGCTGTAAATAGATAGCTAGTAGTAACTGTTTTATAAATAAAATTGGTAATTGTATTGACCATGGAATAATATTATAATTTCTAATTTATGTTTTCTGATATAGATTCTGATTTAAAGACAATGGTCTTAAGGGTCTGGTAATATGTTCAGAATAAACTTCTAAAAACTTAGTTATTATATTATTATCATAGTATGGTTGATAAATTCTTCTTTCTAGGAATATTTCTTTCTTTTCTTTATCATAATTATTTAAGTCTATATTATTAGGAAACTAAAATGACTGTGATTCTTTAGTATTTTTATCTAATATTTTACTTTTGGGTTTTTTTATTTTCAAAGTTTATGGTTCATCTAGAATATACTTACCCACTAATTCTAATAATCTTGTTTCTAATTCTGGATCTATTTTTGATTATATATTTGTGATTATCTGTTGAGTATAATGTTTTATATGATCTGGTTCTTGAATTGTAACAGTTAGACTTTGTTCTAAGACTTCTTTCAAGTCTTCTGGTTTTTTCTTTTGAAAGATGTTCTGTAATACTTCTTTATTTATTTTTAGAACTAAATTATTATTTTTTACTTCTATATACTGGTAAGGTTCTAAATAAGGCTGTAAAATGAGCAAATAGTTCGGGCTCGATTCGTACTCGCTCGACTAAAAGTTCGATTCGAGCTCGACTTGAAATATAAATAAGTCAAATATGAGCATATTTTAAAGTTCGATAAATTACTCGAACCTCCTCAAATTATAATTTTCTATTGATATTCGGATCATATTCGTTGAAAAAAGTCCTAACTGCTCGGGTTCGATTCAGAATCATGCTCGACTCGGTAGCTAAATGAGCCTCAATCAAACATTATTTTATACTCGATAAATTTTGTGTACCAAATCTGAACAACTCAATACTCAGATCGACTCGTTTCGTTTACACCCTTAGTTCTAAAAGATTATCTTGGAATAACTTTGAACAATCATGTTTTAAAGTAACTGGATGATAAAATAAAGATCTATTGATAAGGATTACTTCTTGAGTATTCTTTTCTCTGGATTTTAAGTATTCTTTAAGTATATTATACCTTTATGTTTTTATTTCATCTAGATTACCTATGTTATACTTTCCATATCTGATAATCTTATTTTCTACTATTGTTAATTCTTTTACTATAGGAAGACTAACTTCTTGAGTATCTAGAGATTCTGGGAGTTATTTAAGAATCTGGACTAATATGTCTTTAAGACTAAGGGGTTATTTGTTTAGGACTGAATACATCTGAATGGCTGAATTAGTCAGTCATTAAGTGCGTTTATCTTGGAAAAAAAATCGTCTGAATGGCTGAATCTGTCAGATGATTGAGCTGAATGGCTAAGTCAGATTTTTTTGGATGAATGGCTGAATGAGCAGCTGAATAAAGTAAAAAAAAATTAAAAAATTAAAAAATATATTAACTATTATATTAAATAAATTTACAACAACTTTGAATTTTTTCAGAGAAGTAAAATAATAAAATTTTGTCATTCAGATGTTTCAGACATGTTAATTATCAAACATTTTTTTTAATTCAAATTCAGATTCAGCTCATTCAGATTCAGATTCAGATTCATTTAATTTTTATCAAACACCCCCTAAAACTATTTATAACATATGGACCTATTTAAATATCTTAAGTATGATTTTAGTTCTGGTAATATGTAACCTGTTATATAATCTCTTAATAACTCAATGATTTCAACTATATTTTTATACTTGATATATGATACTAATTTTCCTATACTCATGTTATGTATCATCTGTTTTAGTTCTTTCTGTAGATTTATTAATTCTGTTTTTGTTTCTATATATTCTTTTATAGATCTGTAGAATTCTATCTGATATCTCTTAGTAACAGTTCTAGTATTTGTGAATGTACTTTCGAATTCTACAATCTATTTTTTTTATTCTGGTTCATATATTATGTATATCTTTTGCGGGCTTCTAAAAGATTCATTTCTAACAAATGTGTTTTTCTAACTTTTCTCTATCTTCTACAGCTTCTAACTGTAACTCTGCTAAGGTTTCTTTAACACCTCTTATTCTGTCTAAAACTTGTATACATGCATTCATACTGGTTTTTTCTGTTT